>CM057155.1:30707244-30730434 GCA_029962745.1 Echinometra lucunter
AGACGAACCAACTGAAAAAGGAGAAGACCAAGAGGAAGGAGATAAAGAAAAAAAAATGGAAGCAGGAGGAGAAGAAAGCGAGAAAAAAATGGAAGCAGAAGTTGCAGGAGGTGAAGAAGAAATTAAAAAGAACAAGAAAAAGAAAACGAAACAAAGGAAGTAGAAAAGAAGAAGAGGAATAGGAGTAAGAAAAAAAAAAGACAATTATCTCTTTACCTTTAATGCATACAAGAATTTTCCTATGCAAAATAGTGTTGTGGGCTAGCTTTATACAATTTCTCTTGTGTGACATAAGACCGGCATGAAATTCTAAAAGCGATGTTATTCCGCTATTGTTGGGATATCATCAGAATATTAGAAACCTTCCAACGGAGATAGATCATTTTTTGTGCTATTCCTAATAAGGTACTTTTTAAAGGCATGTATTATGCAACAAATATGCTTGCATTTCGATGAAAGCGAAGTATACTTCGCATCTATTCTCTTTGGTAATAGTGCAGTATAGGTCTCGGTAGAAACAAGATTTCTCTCAGAAAATGAAACAAATGCCTGTCAATTTTATTAATTTGAGGGTCATTCTTAACTTTTTGACGATGATATTCAGATTATAGGCCTACATCAAAGTACAGAACTGTATATGGTATAAAAACTTTATATAATGTAGCATTAATTATTCCAAGGTACAAACGGCGAAGGAAATCCCTTACCCTCTTTGCTTCGTTGAGTCCTATGGTGTAAGGTCCCCTCGCCATGATTCGGTAGTCACATGTCAACGCCGTCAAAGTACCGGCTGCAAAACAGTGACCCTACAAAGTCAAGAAGCAGATGAAATTAAAAACCTTGAAGATTTATAAGTCACATGCAAATTGTCTAAATTCAGCAGAAGACAATTCTGCTTTGGCTGATATGGAATCTTTCTTCATTGCCATGACTGCTATCCCATAATGTCGGGATAATGTATCAAACATTATCTATCGGGTGGCTTGTTAATGTTAAGCAAATCGGCTCCCAAAGTTCTTAGTTATTGAGAGCAGGTTGTAATAGCGGTTGTAATAGCGGCCTTAACTTCACTAACTTCACATTAAAACTTGAACACTCTAACCCTGGATAAAACACTGTATTAACTAACCTAAGTCTAAATATTTATTTTATCTAAAACCCAACTGAAGGTTGTACCACACAACCTCCCGTCACAATCGCTCTACCACAATTTTGTACACTAAGCGAATTCTGTAAACTGCTTCACCCCCTTCACCCATGGGCCAAACGCTAAACCTAACCCACTACATGAAACTCAACTTCATACCCATAAGATTAACCTAAAAGTCCCAAACTGGTTTTTCTCAAACCTTCAACTTGACGAAAGAAAGTTCGGTGCAGTTTTCGCTGTAGCACGATTGTTGGATTGACACCAACTACCAGGCCCTTTTCGCAAAACGTTTATTGAAAGTCTATGGTAAGTGATATAGAGAGGGGGAGGGGAGGGGAGAGAGAGGGGGAGGGAGAGGGAGAGAAACAAGGAAAGAAAGGGGACATTATGAACATGGCGGACAAAGAAAGTGGACAAAATAAACAACCTCTCATTCTACCCTTCACAATGGTTCTAAAAGTCAAAAGAACATCCCTTCACAGCTATTATGTTTAATCATGTAGTTCCAGGTGAATATGCATATGACACCTGTTCCACATATTTTAGACAATAGCAGTGAAGGGATGTTCTTTTGACTACCAGAACCATTGTGAAGGGTAGAATTAGGGGTTGTTTATTTTGTCCACTTTCTTTTTTGTGTCATGTTCATAGTGGGAGATAGATCGATAGAGAAGAGAGAGAGAGAGAGAGAGAGAGAGAGAGAGAGAGAGAGAGAGAGAGGGGGGGGGGGGGGAGGGGAAGGGGAAGCAAATACATGACAACTGGAGAGGGGTAGAAGCTGCTACTTACATTGATGGCAGCTATGATGGCGAGTCTACTTCCGTACTGTATCAGCCACCAGTCCTGTACGACCTTCCAAAAGTTTTGCACCTCGTCCAAAGATCTATGCAACAGTTCCTTAAGATCGATCCCGGCGGTGAAGAACTTTGGGCACGCCTGTTTTGAGATGCGAGAGAGAGAGAGAAAGAAAGAAAGAGAAAGAGAGAGAGAGAAGAGGAGATGAGAGATGTAGAGAGAGAGAGAAAGAGAGAGAGAGAGAGAGAGAGAGAGAGAAAGGAGGAGAGAGGAGAAGAGAGTGTTGGGGTGGAGGACAACAAACAAAGGAAAAAAAGTCAACAAATCGAAAACAAACTTAACTGATAACGATTCATCACTAAAGACGAATGAACTGTTTTAAATAAAGGAGTAGGATATCTCATCATAATTTAGCCGATTTTGTGTGCACTTCGTTTGCACTCCATTCACGCACTACACAGAGAAATTAAACCAAATTTCCCATGTACATGTAAATCATTACACTCCCATTAAAAAAAATAGATGAAAAGCGAAACTTGTTGACTCACTGACGTAATGATTAGTCCCTGTATATCTTTGTCGTTCTCTAAATCCAAAATGGCGTCTTTCATTTCTAGATAGAGTGCCTTATTGTGGCTGTTCATGGGTGGCTTGCACATTTGCATGATTGCATAACCTAAAAAATAATAAGATGGAATTGAAATTAAAAAAATGAATGAGACATTTTTTTTTCCGCATTCAACTATAGAATGATAAAGTGAGCAGATTTACAAACTTGACCATGTAGGCAGATCATGTTATAGATTCTCAAGATCGTTTCATCTTTCGTCACCTTCCATTTGATTAAACCATCCACATATCCTCGTTCGACAGGACAGGAATAACTTTAATTTCTTATTTCTTTTCTTCCTATTTCTTCAAAGATATTACTAGTATTATGGACTGCAATACGGTTGCACCCTCCTCGTAATTTCGAATTTACTAGTATCACTGAAGAGTCGCATCTGATTAATGATGGAGGTTGAGTTCCTTATCCGCAAAAGAAAAAAAAAAAATTATTTCACAGCAATCAACATAATAAAGGGATTCCTTTCTTATACATGACAAATTATCGGGCATGTCTGGGTAGCGGGGTAACGAAGGAAAATATAAAGTGATCATGTATATCATAAATATTACTATCATTATTACTGCTAGAAAAAAAATGTAGAAAATATTGGAATCAGTAGACTAACCATCTTCCTTTTGAATGTTAAGATAGCTTGAATGGCGATACGATACTCCATCAAGTGTGATCGCTCGTATGAGTCCATGTCGTCTGCTTACCAGCCCCAACAAATCAAAACCTTTACGAAAATCGAAAATTAAAGCGAAAAAAGAAAGAAAGAAAAAAAAAAACACTAATCATTTTGCCCTAGAAATGATGTGATATGCCTCTGCAAGTCTTTGACAAGGGCTCAATCAAGCTCAAACGCAGACTCTGTACAATGATCTACTAATTTCAGCGAACGAATTATAAAGGTTGTCAAATTGTATAGTCCCTGCTTGCTCTATTTTTACAATTTGGCTTTTGCACGAAACTAATTTTGGGAGTTTGACAATTTTATTCCTTGATGAACTACATTTTTAACGCGTACACAATTGTTTCTTTGCAAATCATTGGGCTATAATCTTGAAAATTTAAGTCGAGGTCGAGGTAATATTTCTGGCTTAATCCGTTCTACTTAAGTAAATTTTCGGTTCAACTTTCCAGTCCTTTTACCTTCTTCAAATCAATTTGAGCCTGCGTCGTCGAGAAAACATATTTTCATGAAATATATAAACTCAGAACCAATTTCGTCACAATATTTTGAGTGAGTAGGCCATATTTTCAATTGCTCTTTAATTGTTTGTGTATTCTTTTTATGATCTTGAGAACACAAAAGGTAAGATCAATATCTACCAGGGCATGTTTTCACAAAGCTGCGAGCAAATGTTATTTTCATTCATATATTTAATCGCATAAGCTAAAGTTGAAATGTCTATGTAGATTAACATTATTGTCAACAGAACATTTTTAATGTAAAGTGTAGTTTTTTGCCAACAATATGTGAAACACACCCCGAGTCTGAGCTATAGTACGAGGTACCAGCGACATGAAAGCCGCTCAAGTTGGTTTACATATCATGCAGGCCATGTTGTTGTTGGTTTGTATTGTAAATGTAATAGACTGTGAGTAGGCATAATACGCTAAAATTATACATGACGTCTTTTATAACAGTGACATGATCATATGGGTTACTTACGTACTGCACGACGAAAGAGCATTGCCCCAGCCCTGTGACTGATTATCCCAGCACAAATATAGTTTGAAAAAAAATTCAGGCTGATGTAGATGCTCTGCTATTGGTTTTACGATCGGATGGCAATAAGTCAGTCATTGTTGCATACATTACTACTGACACGAACTAAAGAGCCAGGTGTATGCTCAGAATCATTACAATAGCCCATTCTATTATGTAAGTGTAATGAGCAACCCTTACCTGGGAAATCCTATAGTCTGCATGCAAAGACCGTATTCAAAATTTAACACAAAATACAATGGCCCGTATTTTACTATATTCTATTCTGCCTATATTCTGTGTCTAGAGTCTTGTTTTAAACAGAGAAAATTCTCTTTTGACTTCATAGACCGAGCGTTGGGTTTAATTAAAGTCATATAATGCCTACCATTGTGTCTCGAGTGCAGCCTAACCCAACTTGTGAAATAACTGCATGTAATGCAACACCGACACCGACTCCAGGGTCGCATGCAATGTACAGTCTATGATTCAGACCCCGGGTCGCGCTTTAAAGGACCTATGGAATTCAAATACAAGTTGATTCTTATTAACGTATATTGCTGCATACATCTCCTATTTTGTCATTAAAATGGGTAAATTGTTTCACACATTTTTAAATATTTAAAAAAAAATAATAATTTCACTTGCTAAGCTCCACCCCAAAATCTCCAGATCACATTTTCTAGATAACATCATCTGTACATTCTACTCGAGACAGTGGTATGCAACTTTGTTAAAGCTGACCAAATACATTACAACAAATTCCCAACATTTAAGGTGCTACGTCAGATATGCGGTACAGCATTACCAGGAAACGAAAAGTAATGAGGAGGCATTGTGTGAAAGCATGCAATTCTATTGTTAACATGTGCTGAGATGGAGGGAAGCTACATACCACTGTCTGTTGTAGAATGTATAAGCTCAGTGATGACTGACAGTGGATGTCATCTCGAGAATGTGATCTGGAGGATTTTTTAGGGTGGAGCTCAGCAGGGTTTAGAAAATGATTAAAATAAAAAAAGTTTTGAAATGTGTGAAACATATTTACCCATTTTAATGACAAAATAGGAGATGTATGCAGCAACACACATTAATAGGAATCAACTTGAATTTGCGTTCCATAGGTCCTTTAAGCTTGAGCGGGTTTCGAATCGGCAAAAGTTTTTTTTTTTTAATTTTTATTTATGTAAACATATTTAATCAGGATGACAAGATAATTAGAGTCGGTAAGAAAGGTCGAAGAAAGTGGTGTAATTCATGCAAGGCAGTCGGCAAGCAAATCGTACCCTGACACTTCGGTAACTTTTTGAGAAAAGAACCCCCCCCCCCCCCCCAGCTACAGCAAACCAGTGGTTTGGATACATCTGCATATTCTCCCTTTAAGAAGTCTGATTCTGCATCTACATAGCTCTTTCCTTCCTAATTTTCCAATTTCCTTTAAAGCCAGAGCGAACTGGTATCCTTGCATGGGGTTTTGAAATAGCGCCCTCTCAGTCCTGAACTATTGATTTTGTCCCATTTTTGCTCCCAGCATGCTCTATTCTGATCAATCAGAGCTTTATTGTTTTAGTAACATCTCTTAAAATGTATTTGTATTCATACTAAGGAAATTCAAGAAAAGCCATAAAGGATATAATGTTTCTAAGAGTCTCTGGTTTTGAGTAGAAGTAAGTTGGCGCTGTCATAATAAGGGTCAGTTCACTGTTGCTTTAACTCTTCATCTCTCCTCATTCCACTATCTCTCTCTCTCTCTCATCTTATTTCCATTCTAAAGGAGAAGCTTGAGTTCTGGGAAGAGATGAAAGAAAATTTGATAAGCTTTCTCAGTCTTTTCATATCACTTTGGAAAATTATAATAGTAGAAATGTCCCCTGAAATGGATTCATCTTCAAATGCCTTCATTTCGAAATACAACATGAAAACAGTTTGAGTGTTCGGTCGGTGTCAAAGGTGATTGGTTCCGGGCAGGAGATTGCTGCAACAACGGAACATTTTGAGTGAAATCCCATGTCTTATTTTTGTATGTAGTGTGCGTGTTTCTCATATGAACTGGATTAATCTCTTATCCTTGTGATGATTTCAAAAACTTAGGATACACACCAATTTTTATCGCATATTTCATCAACTTTTCCCTATTTCTTTAACAGCCTTTCATATTGCAAACGCATCACCATAAATCTTATCACTTAAATGGTAACTCTGCCAACAACTACCATGGTAACATTGCTCAACAGCCAATCAAATGCAAGATTTCCATGGAAATTACCAATGATGGCAAAGTTACCATCAATGGTAAGTTTTATGCAACGGGGCTCTAAACTGAACTTATCTTTAAACCTCTAAATGTACTAACAAACAATTGATATCAGAACCATATTGCAGTAAACCAATCAGTCACAAGTAACACTATGTAAGATATTTTTTTTCTTCAGATTGATAACGTTTTTATTATTGTTGAAACTTGTTGAATCAAAAGTGTTCAAAAAGAATGATAAATGTGC
The DNA here is from genome assembly GCA_029962745.1 of Echinometra lucunter. Lineage (NCBI taxonomy): Eukaryota > Metazoa > Echinodermata > Echinoidea > Camarodonta > Echinometridae > Echinometra > Echinometra lucunter. Next base: position 30,714,012 of record CM057155.1, read on the forward strand.
GGGCTAAAGGAAAAACATAATTTCCTTTCCTATCCATCATATTTTCCAATCTAATCATGATCTAAGGAGCAATAAACGAATATCATAACAGTACAGACAGCACGGGTCATTAAGACTATACTCTCAGTACTTAGTGCTTTTCATTACATTTCACATCAAAATATCAAGTTGGATTAACTTTGATGATTGTATGTCTCACAATACACACCAATTTTACAATTTTCACGACATAATCAATAATTCAAAACAATCCATAATAATCTTTTTAAACTGCAATTCTGTTGCATCTTTCAATTTGACGATCAAAACGTTAGTGAGCAAATTGAATGACATCATAGACTGCGCCTTAAAGGCAGTAGCCCACATTTGCAAGTGGCACCCAATCTGCACAACAGTTTTACTTTAAATTGCATTAAGCCAAAGAAAAACACTCGTAAAGTTTTTAGATCCCAGTTCATTCTCGTTTAGGATTGAGAATGAAATATGCAACACAAGTTTTCTTTTATTTTTTGTTTTGTAAAGGTGTCTTCCTGACGCTTTAAGAGTAAAACCATTCATTTTTCACTTATTCTTTGGAATATTGTTTTCAATTTGTTAACATGATAGTTTTACATAAATATCTGTCATTTAAAATTGAAATTGGCTTATTTCTCTTCGAATTCTAAAACAATGTTGAGCAAATGTGGGCTACTATACCTTTAAGGAGGTTAGAATGATAAAACACAGTGCGAATGACGGAGGGGCTGGAGGGGCTGGAGGGGGGGGGGGGTAGGCTGCAATTCATGCTGCCAATTTGTAACATTTTAGGCTTCAGTGCCAAATTTACAATTTCTCAACTTAAATATCAAGAGGTTCACCAGCCTATACATCTAACATGTTTTTAAGTTGATGAAAAATTCTTTATGATCTAAAACACAGGACCTTAAGGGTGTAGTACAGGGAACAGTTTGGTCAAGGGCTGATTACTTCTGCAAGAGTATTAACTTTTCACTTTCAATAGTTCAGAAAGAGAAGGAAGGATATACTAGATAATACGATAAAAAGAACAAAAAATTAAATGTTCTGTACACATGTGAGGTTAACGTTGCCATGGTTGCCCCAAATTCAATTTCTTTAAAAGGTAATTCAAATTTGCAGCCCGAGCCCCCAACGGCACACATCACATACCCCTTTGTGATTATACATATCGAAATCATTTTACTAAATGAACATGTTTTCAAAATTATAAGTCACTCTGTTTAACAAATCAAGAATACACAAAAAATATACAAAACATACACTTCAAAACCTAATAAAACAAAACACAAATTCATATGGGCCTACAGTAAATTGCCACCTAAAACTAATTCCTATCCTATAGACATTTAAACATAAAAATTCCCCTAATGATGGGCCATGTGTTTTGAACTGGGCCAGTAAATAGGTGGATCTGTTACATTTGCGCGACAGTTTTGCACCTATTTTTGTAATTTTCTCAATAAGTACTTCACCTGTCTGGCCAAATTTGGTATCAAATCAAAGCTCTTAGAAAGGTTATCATGTTCCATACGATGATTTGTTCCAACATCCATTTATATTGTACTAATTAACCTCTGATTAACGAACTATGCAGGGTGGAGGATGATCAGGAGGAGGATAATCACTAAATATCATTAAGACAAGTTGTATTCTTCTGTAACAGTATTTATTATGGTTTCTTTCAATCAAACAACTTTAGAACAACACTAGCAACTTTGCCTTTATTTTTACAAATAAATAATCCTTGTAATTTGAGGCCTAATTAATTATTCATAATTGATAGATTTTACAACGTGGCTCATGAGTTTTTAGCTTCATTACCCCTAATGTATGCCATTTATGTTGATGTCTTAATTGTTTTGGAAAGATTATCTGAAATTCATCCATCTAGTATGATTTTGAAACAGCTAATGAAGAAACTACCTACTAATTAAACCTAATTAGTGGGAACAAAGGGATGAGCAATGCCCTTTTACATGATAGACCTGCAATACTATGTGATGAGTTGAGGTTCTTTTTGAGACCTTTACCATTGTATGCAGTGTGCTTTTGGAGCTACATGTATATCCGGACAAGTTTTTAATATTTCATTATTAGTCAATTATTAATGACTTTATTACATCAACTTGTAGTCATTGTAGACAATGAATTAGTGTACTCCAGCAAAGTACACTGTCCTGTAGGGAATATTTAGATTTGTTGTATATTAGCGAGATACTAGCTAAAGCTAAAAAAGAAAGAGGAAATTGGGGGTAATGACCTGATATCATTTCTATTTGTACCAGCTAATGTGGTAATTCATTATTTGCTTCAATTAAGACATTTTAAGGAGGATACATAAAGGTTCATTACTGATACTTACAAATATGTTAAAAAATATTGGTGCGTAAAATTAATTTTATTTGATTGAACCCCATGATGTCACTCTATGGAAAGGTCTAACTGAAAAAAAAATGCAAGAATTAGCTGTGTAGGGTACATCAAACTTTTTTCTCACTTCATCAAACTTCTGAAATACTTTATATCTATTTTTTTGTATTTCAGGTTACATAACTCTTTAGCATTACATCCTGTGCTTCTTATGAGTGCATTTTTGGAATCCTCATTCAATTCCCTCCAATAACATGTATACTTTTATATACTTTAGTTAATGTGTCTGGAAATAATGGGCGTTTGAGTGAAAAGGTGCAGGATTTCTTTGCAAAAACACATGTAACTCAAAACTGGCCCAGTTCAAAACGCATGGCCAGTGGTAAAAATCAATATTCCTCATTGAAGATCTCCACTACTTATGATGCTTTTTTTTATAAAGAAAATAGGCAATATCATCAAATCATACTTGGGATTCACAACAAAAATTAAGAAATGTATCAAAATACAAAAAAATCTTTCAATTTCTTACTAAGTCAGAATGTATCTCACTAAATTACAAACACTGGCTACATGAATTCTAATTTGTAAGCCCAAAAAACACTGCGCTGTATGTAATGGATATAATGATACTAAAACAGCCAATACAGTTAGCTTATCAAATGTATATTTTATAAACTAATCAATTCTATCAATCAATGAATCAATGCATCAGGCATTCAATCAATAAATCAGTAAACAAATCTAGAAATTAACCAATTAAGCACAAAAAAATCTTGTTGGTAAAAATTTACCATAGCATATCCCACTAAAAGCCATTCTTTCTTCGCTTTACAAAAGCAAAATGAAATTGCCTATCCATAGGAAGTTTAGCTGTTGTAGGCAGAATATTTTTTTTTAGGTTTGAATACTGAAGTAGTTTTTTTTAAAGCAACAGTAATTTTCAGATGAAATATGACGGAAGCAAAAAGTGGGAACGATCTCCAAAGAAAACATATATACAAAAGCATTTGAAAAAAATTGAATGTAATTTACTTCTGTACCACCTTCAATGACAGGAAACAAACTAACATCTCCAACACTTTATGACCTTGGGTCTACTTGCACATTGAATTCCTTGGGGCGTCTAGCGAGTCCATAGACAGATTCAAGGCTCACTTTCTGACCATCTGGACAACTGAAGCTTAGCTGATGCAGGAGAGTGGTGAAGTAGATGAAGAGATTGATTCGGGCTAAGTCCGATCCAAGACACCTTCTACGACCAACACTGTACGGAATCACAAGTTTTGTCTTGTCCTCGTCAAGTGTCCCGTCTTGAGCTAGAAACCGACGTGGATCAAACATATCAGGTTGATGCCATAGCTCGGGATCAAAGCTAGCCGAGTACAGATTGACAAAGACTACCATGTCCTTAGGAACAAAATACCCATCGAGGACAGTGTCCTTGGTCGTGCTATGAGGAATAGCGAAAGGGGCAACTGATGCATGACGCTGGATTTCAAGGAGGCACGACTGCGTCAACGGTAGATTGTCACGATCGTTCAACACTGGCATACGATCACGACCAACGACCTTGTCAATCTCGCATTGAACGTCAGACTGAACTTGCGGGTAGGAAACCATGTAGAGCAGGGTCCATTCTAAGGTTGTTGCAACTGTCTCGAATCCTGCTCCGAAAAGGTCATAGGCAGTTTGAAGAAGTGTATTTCCTGCCAACCCCAAACGTTTCAATTCTTCTTCTCCATTGTTTTGACCGGTAGTCATGAGATGATCAATTATATCTCGTTCAGATCCTGGCTGGTAAACCGCATGATGTTCTTCAATAAATCCACGTAATATATCTGAAAATCGTTCACGAAAATTTTGAAACTCGGCAGTAGATTTGGTAAAGAAAATTCTCATCCATGGTAAGAAGTCTACCGGGTTTCCACTTCCGGTGGCTTTTGTGAATCGGTCCACCATATTTAGCAATTCAATCAGCTTCTTGTCATCATATGAGCTCCGCTTACTGAACATATACCAAAGAATGATATTGCTCACTGACAGGCGGAGCACACCCCTAATGTCTACCTTGTTATCGTGTTTCGATGCCCGTAAGTGTTGAACAAGTTCCTCTGCTTCGCCTTTCGCAACATCCTCAAGGAACTGGACCTGACTGCCGGCGGTGAAGTGTCGAAGGGATGTCTCTGCAAGCTTCCGATGTAGCTTCCATTGCTCGCTGTATGTGCTGAAAGCAAGTGAGGGGCCGTAGATGTTCATCTCATTAATCAATTTGAAAGTGAAAAGGTCTGGGCGACCTGCAAAGGCCACAGGTTGTTTGATCAAGGCATCCTGGATTGCTTTCAAGCCGTTCAAGACAAGAACAGGTCGACTGCCCATCTGGACCTTAAACACATTTCCGTAGACCTTTGCCAGCTTCATGAAAGACAGATGCGGACCGCTTCGGTCCAGGGATGGCATGTTACCAAAGACAGGAACTCCCCATGGACTAGGCAGTGGAAGGCCACCGCTCTTTGCCACCTTCTCACTCTCTCGTTTGGCGTTAATCCAGTATCGTGTGATTAGAATGGATGCGGTAATAAGCACCAGATAAGTGGTAACTGACACTGAATTAAAGAGGTGTTCACCAGCCATACTTTCTGTCTTCTCCATGGTAGGCCTACTGGAAATATGATAAGCAAACGCAGCTACACAACTCAGCCAAATCGTACAAGTCCACCGTTCCACTGAATCGTCTGTGAATATAATACATGCGGCAAGCACACCATGAACGCACCGCTCTCAAGTCACGAAGTTCATATTCCCAGGTCAAGTTCGCGAAATTATGAAAGCATGCTACGGTATTACAAAACAGGTGCACTTGCTATTCTAAGAATGCAGACTTCATGAGCTACGGCGTTGTGTAGACTGCACTCCTTGTACACGTTATCGGACCCATTCGCAGTTATTAGCACATAAAAGTCACCATTGACGCCAAATATCTACAGATATTTCAAACACAGGAGATCCCAGAGTGATAGAGAATGGCTTTTGTTTCCCCTCTCCTTTTAAAGAATACTTCCACCTGCATGGGTATCATAGAATGCACCACTGATCAGGGGCGTCGATAGAACATTTTGAATGGGGGTACGTGTGAGACCTAATTTGCCGACAGAATTTTTGGTGATGACTCCAGGTTTGGGGACAGTTATTTATTATTTTTAAAAAACACACACACACACACACACATGCACAGTATGCCTATAGCACTTCATTTATTTGATGTGCGATAAAAGAGCAGTGGAGATGAAATGCCTTTCTCAAGGGCATAAGTGCCGTGCTTGGGATCGAACCCCCGACCCTCGCGCCTCCAGTCAGGCGCCTTAAACCACTGGACCACAGCACCTCCACTGCATTCTAAGCCTCATCTACCGCCCCTCGAAAGAAAAGGAAGAAAAGGATCCGCAGTTTAAAATTTGGTGGGGGGGGGGGGACATACCCAAAACTTGCTGACATTTTTTCTCAGGTGTTTCTTTTTCTATATTATTTCTATTTTTTCGGAGGGGGAACATGTCCTATTGGCTTTTCAGGTGTCTTTTTTTTTTAACACAAATTGTCCTTTTTAGGGGAGGGGGCGCGCCGCCTGTTCCCCCTGGTTGACGCTCATGTTGGTTAAGATTGCCTACTTGATATGCTAGCGAGTAAAGAGAGTGAGTGTTTCCAGGTTTTTTCCTCCCCACCCCCTCTTCTTTCCTTTCTTTTCCTTCTTTTTATTTTCCTTTCCTTTCCTTTCTCGTTCTCTTTCTTCTTTCTTTCCTTTTCTCTTTTCCCTTCTCTCTCTCTTTCTTTTTTCCTTTCTTTCCTTCTTTTGCCGATAGAGGTGGTGCATTTGCCGATGGAATTTTTAGTGGGTGCCAGACCTCCACCCCCCCCCCCACAGCGACGCCCCTGCCACTGGTGCACAGTGGTTACATGACATTCATGAGAACATATCAAACACGTCAATTATGCATGTCAGGGGGGGGGGGGGAGGGCTATGACCATTTTCGGCTCATACTCTATCTTTTGATAGAGTCCATTGCTCAGGATTTATCTACGGATTTGAACTGGCTTATACGATTGTATTGCTTATTCCATGTAAATCCAAAAGTGTTCGATATGGCGAAATTTGATTCCCGTTTGCTTGCCAGACATGTAAGACACTAAAGTACACTATAGCATAACACTCACACAAACACAAAAGAAAAATCAATGTCAAACAAAAACAATCAAAGGATCAAACAAATAAACATAATTGCAAATAAGCATTAAAGCATTGAAACGCATTTTAAAGGAACCTTGAGATCAAAGGAGTAAAAGTTTATTGAGATCATTCATTAAGAGACATTGAGTAAAACATATCTTGTTTCTCAGTTTTATTCGGATATTTCAGATATTTCCAGGAAAGTGAAAAATTCAAATACAACTAGTTCGGGGCTCGTAACACAAAGGTCTGCGATCGATCGCAAATTTATAACAACCATTCTGATTGGTCCAGGGTCACCTTTTTGAAGGAGATGCTCATGAAACAATGGTTTTGATTGGCTGTTACAACTTTGCGATTGATTGCAAATCTTTGTGTTACGGGGCCCTGGGTAGCGTTTCATCAACATTTGTTGTCTGACAAGTTGTCAGATCTGACATCTTTCCTTAATTTTGATTGGCTGAGAAGCATCGTTACTGTGGCAACTGTCGGATAAAACAGACTTTGTCGGATAAAACATCCGACAAGTCCTTTCATGAAACGCTCCCCTGGTCTTCACTTGGTGTTGTGTTCACTCGGCAAAGACAGTAAAACATGCATGCAGTGGTTACTATAGATAAGTCGTTTAGAAAACGCTGTTTGCTATACGAGGGACTGTAGTAAATAATTTATGGCAGTGAACATGATAAACATAAACATATTATCTGCGTGCTCAACTGAAGTGAGGTGGAACAGAGACGAAACGCTGAATTTTTTGTTGTTACACAGAAATTATCTACAAACTTAATTTCCATTTCATTTCATTTCATTCATTTCCACAACACAGCATATAAATTTTACAAGATGTTTCACATTTCAAAATCAATATGAAATCAACAGTGTAAATTTATACAAAATATTGATATTAATTCAGTTCATACAGTAAATCAAATTAATAAATGGCAAGTATAAAATAAACAATGCTCGCTGTAATGTGGAGGAAACCTTTAAAAGCAACGCTTGTGAATCAGGTTCCCAATGGTCAATGAGTACATCCCATCCAATAGCACGGGTCTCTTTCATGAGCAGACGAACCATATTTGAAAGGGTATTGTCATATTACATTCCCTTCCGATTCCGACTGATGAATTAATATTAAATACGAACAAGCCTAATTAATATGGGCCAAGTTTGTCCAGCTGTTAGAGAGGTCTGCAACTAAATCAAGAAATCAAAACAGTACATCGACTATAATTCAATCCGGAATAACGAAATTAGCAATTTTCTCAACTATGTCTGCTTAACGACCCCCTCCTTCATGCTGATATAAAATTTGATATCCAAGCTCAATGAGGGGAGGGGGGGGGGGGTACACGACCTCCCTGCTTTCTAGGAAAACAGAAGTTGTGTTGGGAAAGACTATACTTGCAAGTGAAGACATCCACGGGCGTCGCTAAAGGGGGGGGGGGGGTGTGTGGAGGGGGGGTGTGACACCCCCCCCCCCCCCACTCAAAATTCTTGTCGGCAAATTCACGATCGCTGTCGGCAAAAAAAAAAGGAGATAGAGAGAGAGAGAGAGAGAGAGAGAGAAAGGAGAGGAGAGGGAAGAGGAAGGAGGAAAAAAAAAGGAAAAAAGAGGAGTAAGGTGCCCAAATAGAGTCATATTCGGCTTATTTACTTGTGCATTTTGACGACGAAATAATACTGGTACCACGAAAGAGAGTGTATATTTTTCCTTGCTTGCTGCGCTCGCTTGTATTATATGTTTTCGGAAAGCAAACACATTCGGCTAGTGAGATGAACACTATATAATCTAGATATCTTTAGACCCATCATGTATTTTGATGAAGAAGTATTACTTCTACCATAAAAAGAGTATGTATATTTTTCCTAGCTCGCTGCGCTCACTCGTATTATATTCAGATACAGGATGTTTTCGGAAAGCAAACATATTCGGCAAATGAGATGAACACAAATATATAATTTAGATAAGTTATCTTTAGGCCCATCATGCATTTTGATGAAGAATTATCACTTCTACCATAAAAAGAGTATGTATATTTTTTTCCTCGCTCGCTGCGCTCGCTCGTGTAATATTTAGATATAGAATGGTCTTAAAAGCAAATAAATTAGGTAGGAGATGTGACCAAATATATCAAAATAGGTACCTTAAGGCCAATCGTGTATTTTGATGAAGAACTTTCACTTCTACCATGAAAAGGATTATGAGTTTTTCCTCGCTCGCTACGCTCGCTCGTATATTATTCAGATACAAGATGGATTGGGGAAAGCAAACAAATTTTGCAAGCTATAGGCCCATCGTGTATATTGATGAAGAATTATCACCTACCATAAAATAAAGTATATATTTCTCCTCGCTCGCTGCGCTCGCTCGTATAATATTTAGATACAGGATAGTCTTTGAAAGCAAATGAATTAGATAAGAGAGGTGACCAAAATCAAGATATCCAAAAGGCCCATCATGCATTTTTTTTATGAAGAACTTTCACTTCTATCATGCAAAGGAGTAAATATGTATTTTTCCTCGCTCGCTTCGCTCGCTCGTACAATATTCAGATACAAGATGGATTTGGGAAAGCAAACGAATTCGACAAGTGAGGTGACCAAATGTACCTGTATAAGTTAGATATCTCATAGTTAATACCATCGTGTATTTTGATAAAGGATTGTCACTTCTACCATGAAAAATAGATTTTTTTCCTCGCTCGCTGCGCAAGCTATTAATATTTAGGATGGTCTTTGAAACCGAATGAATCAGGCCAGAGAGGTGACCAAATATAATTAATTTAGATATCTTTAAGCCCACCATGTAGTTTGATGAAGAACTATCACTTAAGTACGTAAGAGAGTGTATATTTTTCCTCGCTCGCTGCGCTCGCTTGTATTATATTTAGATACAGGATGTTTTCGGAAAACAAACACATTCGGCAAGTGAGGTAAACAAAATATAGTTCAAAAGGAAAATATGATAGAGGTGCACAATTGAACATGCCTCAATGGGCTTTATACGGTTGAATTTATCGACGTTGGTCGTCGGCAATCGGTGGCATTATTTGTCGGCAATCTGGCCTCTACACCCCCCATTCAAAATAGTCTAGCGACGCCCCTGAAGACATCACCTTAGCATATAGTTACTGTTGGTTCGATTATTCTTTGAAAGATATGATTTTCCATGATAAATTTCACCGACCAATTTCATACTCTCATGTGGTTCTCACTTCCTTTTCCCCTGAAAGAATTTCTCTATATTCCTTTGTAGATCTTCAGACTGGAATTGCCTGGCGGCTTCTAGGCGGTCCTCCTCTTGCCTCTCTCGTAACTCTTTCATCAACGGTCCCCGCATTTCTATTTTACACCTGTGCCGAGTTGTACCTTCAAAAAAGAGAAATAAGTAGGTTATCTGACAGAAACGGCTTTCTCTGCTGGGAGGACAAACGGCATCAAATTCAAATTCAAATTCAAACATTGTATGAATTTCAGGATTTAACAAAATTTATTTTCTAAAATTGTACAGTTAATGTATAACATTAACTTTTTGTAAAAGAAAATATGACTTATGTGATTCTCCCTTTTCAGGTGTGTACAGTTAAAAAAATAAAAAGCTGAAACAGGCAACCACAACCAAATCTTGAAAACTCCCTCCCTTCGCTCGCTCGAAAACTGTTAGCTTTACAAATATTTTCGCCTATTTAGATCACAGGGGCCGCGGAAGCGGGGGGGGGGGGAGGCTGGGACCCCCACAATTTCGGCCCCCAAATCCTATTAATTGTAAAAAATTAATATCTAATTTTTAAATTACTCATTTCATATAGGCTTTCAAAACCATAAAAAAAAAACCTCCAGGGGTCCTACAGCCTCTGGACTCTGCCTATTTGGGTGCCCCCCCCCCCCCCACTAAAAAAAAAACCAAAACAAAAAAACCCACCAAAAAAAACACAAAACAAAACAAAACAAAACAAAAAACTTTCCGCAGCCCCTGTTGATTTATTTGTCCAACCTCAATGTTTGGGTATCGTTTTCATACACTAAACACTAGTATAATGTTTCAGAGCTGCATATATGCGCACAAAATCGCAGCAATCGGCCCTCTGCGGCCGTGATCGTAAGACGGAGGGGAGCATCGTTCCCACCCACAGAACTATAAAGACGAGTTTGAGTTCGTTGTTCCCACCCCAGTCTTTTTCGGGTCACACGAACTTTGTGTATTTTATCTTTAGCTGTGTTACTCACTTGATACTTCAAGCCATGCAGCCATCTCCTCTCGAGCTCGATCCATAAGATTCTCCTCGTCCACGAGCTCGTCAACCAACCCGACACGGAGTGCCTCCTCTGGACTAAACGACAACCCTAAAGATATCAAAGTTCAACAGAAAAACCAAATAAGGAAATAGATTATTTACGCCCTAATTCTAATTCTCCCGTTAATGAGCTCATCACTATTCAAAGGAACGCCATTTTAAAAATACCGATAGGTATGAAGAATTATGAAGTTGGATTCGTCTTAAACACCAGCTCTATTAACGTCATTGAGACCCTTTCGGATTTTAGTGTGTTACCACGGCATTGTCAAGATGATTACGTGAGCCTGATCAGTTAGTCAAGGGGGATATTTGGCAAATCTTGAAAGTTTAAAGGCCTGTATAAATAAGTGATTAATTGGGAAGAGGTATTTCGTATTTCACTGTGAAGGACATCACTAAAGAATTAAAATTTGATAAAATTTGGTTTTCATGGTCACTTGTCATGCTTACTGAAATTAAAATCCATAAAGTGCTTTGTGTTACGGGCGGACAAAATTATTCTTGTATAACAGCATAATCGTTCAGGCTGACGTACATAATACATGCATTTTGGGAGGGCTTCTTGACAAATATCAATTTACATACCGCAAGGAAGCTTTACATCCCGAAGTGGGCATTTGCCCGCTGCGTCCTGATAATTGTGAAAAAAAAAGATCTTACCCATAATATTATGAGCTTGAGGAAAGGCTTAAGGCAAAATAATTACTTACCCTTGCCATATGAATTATTAACCAGAGCCCTTTATTACAGAGTTCGACCAAGTCGGTTTCAGTACGTCCGTGGTTACAACATGGCGCAATATCTTTTGTATTGTGCTTGCCTACAAAATGCGCCATGTTGTAACCTACTGAAACAGAGTTGGTCGAACTCTGTAATAAAGGGCTCTGTTGGGTTACTTACCTAGTTGAAACGCCCTCTCTGCCTGCCGGTGTCCGACTGTGTTCTTAAGGAGACCCCACAACCAGAACGAAAGAACAAGATCCTAATAACGAACAAGAAAGGGAGCATTGAAAAAGTAGACGAAAAATGGCAAAGTATGGTTCAAATGCAGGCATTGAAGTTTTCTATCAGTTATCTACAAATCTTATTTAGTGATATTTTGAATGAAAAATTCCTTTTTAGCCTGGAAAAATGTACAGGTTAAAAGATTGATATTCATGCAAGATTAATTGCCAACCCCTTCCTTCTTCCAAGTGAAATTTTGCTGGTACACCTGTGAATAGTACCTACGTCACCTCATGCAAGTGTTACATTATTGTTCCCATTTCGTCCTTCCGAATTCTGTGGACGGGAGGTTAGATAGATAGACCATTAACATTTTGCCAAAACATCAAGGTCATCATTGGAATGGCACATCACATTAGCCAAAAAAGTTGTCCGCAGACAAAACGATGGGAAAATTGACATTACCCTGTGGTTGCTTTCGTGAAAGGGCAATTCCACGATAACGGAATTACAAAATGTAATTCCATTACTAATATTTTTTTAGTTTGTGTGCCTGTTTTGTTCCTTGCCTTCCTTTTTACCATTTAATACTATGAAAATATGCCCATTCTTTCACCTGAACTCTTTCATTCCAACAATATTCTACTTACATTCATGATATTGTGGTATACAACCTTGGTAAAGGAATTACCAGAAAATGGTGCCATTTTCCAAGAACAAAAATGTCTTGTAAAATCAAACATGCATTTTACCAATACTGACTATGATAGTGGAATTCCTTTGTTTAAGCTTCTTTTAATTCAAGGATTTGGCTATTCAGGACTATCAACGTGATTGTTTTTACAATAAATCTGAAGTGAACTGATTGTTCTTCCCATGTGGAATTGCTCGGAAGTCTTCGCGATCCTTTTGAATACGTTTGATATCCTTTTGAAGTTAAACTTACTCTTCTTGATTCGTTAAGCCCCATCGTATATGGTCCCTTTGCCATGATTCTGTAGTCACAAGTTAACGCGGTAACAGCGCCAGCTGCCAAACAGTGGCCCTGCAGGAAAGTTGATAAAAATGAATGTACAAAAAGCAATCCATATGATATCTCATGTAAATATTGATATACGCTGATAAACTGTCCGTCCGTGACATTCATCATTAATTTTTTTTATGGATTCTAGTTTGAGCAGACAACCAGGGCGACGAAATTTTATCGAATTTCAACTCCTTCAGTGATGCCCTTCACCATGAAACATGAAATGGCTAAACATATTTCATTACCTATTTTTGCAGGCCCTCAAACTTAAAAAAATTGTCAAATGTCCGTCCGTGACAAACCGATCAGGTTCAACTAATGTGTGATCATTAACAGATCAGCTCACTTTTCTGCGGTATGAAATGATTAATATGCCGTTAAACTATCCCCTGGATGCCTACTCCTTCTTTCTTTTTCTTTTAATTACTTAAAACAAATCTTTTCAGTACAGCCTTTTCTTTTCTCATGCGCTCCTCATTCGCTCCTTAGAAGGTGAGGACACTAACGATGATAAAAGCAGTTATGTTGGAGTGAGAAAAATGGAATAGAGAAAGAAAGAAAGAAAGAAAGAAGATGAGAGAGAGGGAGAGAGAGAGAGAGAGAGAGAGAGAGAGAGAGAGAGAGGGAAGAGAAAGAGAGAGAGAGAGAGAGAGGGAAGAGAAAGAGAGAGATAACCAAATACTTACGTTGATAGCGGCTATGGTGGCTAGTCTGCTGCCGTAATGCACAAGCCATGCTTCCTGCATGGCCCTCCAAAGGTCCAAAAGGTCTTCAAAGGGTTTCTGGTACAATTCTGTAAGGTCTAGACCAGCTGAGAACACCTTTGGGCATGCCTGTCGTGTGCAGAGAAGGAGAAGGAAAACGTTGCCATGGAGACAGAACAGAGAAAGATGAAACTTTGCAAGGAGACAACAAATCAGAAACCTTTTAAGGTTCCCAATTTAACATGACTTGTTTGAAACCATGTTAAAGTATGGAAGAGAAGGAGGAGAGAGAGAAAAGGGATTGGGAAAAATAAGCATCAACAGTTTTATCGCAAAAGGGGCTAGGCGCCACTTCTTTTGTCTCAATAGATAATTTCATTTCTTGACAACACTACTGTTGTATAAAATACCTTTTTCTTGCCTTCATCTAAATAAGCAAGTTAATATCAAGATATACGTAACACCGTTCACATAAATATCTTTATAAAGATAAACAAAACAATAGCTTTCGGAAATTTTGAAAAAAACCGGAAAGGATCAAAGGAAGCATCCAGAATTGTCCATACTGGATTTTCTTCTTGTTCCTTTTTGTTGCCTAAAAGTTATTCATCGAACCACAACTATTTAATGCTCTCCTATACTTTTTATTCATGTTTTTTTTTAATAGTAGACTATTGCTCTTCCTATCAAAACCAGTCCATCCATATGAAGCTTATTCGCTTACTGAAGTTATGATGAGTCCTTGCATATCTTTGTCGCTCTCTAAATCCAAGATGGCGTCTTTCATTTCTAGGATGAATGCCTTGCTTTGATTGTTGATGGGCGCCCTACACATGTTAATGATCGCATAACCTTGGGTGAAACAATGAAAAGAAAATCAAATGACGATTCTGCAAAATTAGAATTGTCCCGAAAGAGGCAATAGCATTTACAATTGTTTTTTTCGCCTTGAAATGAAATTTCAAAATTTCAAAATTTCCAGGCAGGCCTAATTACTGGCAACCTATTGGGAATATTTCAAAGTTAAAGAGCTAACTAAATTACGTGTAAGTTGGTAGATTGATTACTTTACTGACTTTCAAGAAAGCTGGTGTATGCTTGTAAACAAGCAACCAGGGGACCCACTGTTTTCAGTCCTCTCGAATGACTTGACAATGATCGCATTACTGCTTAACCAAAGGCCTGTTTAAAGCGCACTGCACCTGGTATGAAACCCGAGTACTCCCGGCATACCACGAGTACTGTCACGTGACCTTTGCCCTGCCACCGAGCCATTATCTTTTCGATTACATTTCTTCTCTTCCTCAGATATTAATCAATGGGAGGCTAAATTGTATCTCACTTAAAGGAAACCAAAACCCTCGAGTCAAGTAGTTTTTTTACAATCAGAACTAAGACGAAATCAAACGGATCAGCGAATATTTGAACGAAATCGTGTACTGAATAAGAAAGTTACGTCTGTATGAAATTTTCTATCTATACTATTTTTTGGACAACTCTCAATATGATTTGTACACACTTAATTAAACATTTTCTCGTTTTCTTAAGCCAAACTCAAGATATGTAATTTAGGAGTGTTTTCTCTATAATATAATTTGATTTGATTTGATTTATTGGTTTCATAAAGAAAATAAAAAATATTTGTAATTATGTGTACAAAACATAATGAGAGTTGCCCACAAATAATATCACCATATAAAGTGTCAAAACAGAAAATTTTATGTATTTTTTTTTTTTAATCCGTGTCCGATTTCGTTCAAAATTTCGCCGATCTGTTTAATTCTGTCTTATCTTTGATTTAAAAAACCACTTGACCTGTGGTTCCGGGTCATGTTTCCTTTAAATATGTTAAAGTAAATTTTGTGCTGGTTTGAATGCTCTTGAATGTGACGTAACATTAACTGCCCGACTAGAGTCTTTAATAACCCTCAAATGAGGACACCACATCATATCACATGCATCCTAATGGCATTGATCAATGAATTCAATATCTTCAACATTATTTTGTGCCTTAGAAACATCCCACAGCTGGGGAGCGTTTCATGAAAGGACTTGTCGGATGTTTTATCCGACAAAGTCTGTTTTATCCGACAGTTGCCATAGTAACGATGCTTCTCAGCCAATCAAAATCAAGGAAAGATGTCAGATCTGATAGCTTGTCAGACAACAAATGTTGATGAAACGCTCCCCTGTTCTACGTTCAACAGATATAAAATGCATATAGCATATCAATCGAACGGTTGGGGGGGGGGGCATAAAGCCATTCGTAAAATTACGCGTGACTTTACAAACGACTGGAATATGAAGTGCCAAATTGGATGTTCAAAGTTTTTCATGACGTTTTGACAAAGTGTAACTGCATTTCCCATAATCTCAATTAAATTATGGCAAAAAAATACTTTGCAATAAAAATGTTTGTAAACAATAGTTACTTTAATGATAATCTACGTCTGGATATTTTACCTTTAGCTGATGCGATTCATCATGATTGAGAATCCCATTTAGCTTGCCATAATTAAGTCTTTCGTAAAGTCACTGGTAACTTTGCGAACAGCTTTATGGAACACCACCCCGTACTTGAGACTTACTATCTTCCTTCTCAATCTTAAGAAAGCTAGCATGTCGCTGCGGTACTACATTGAGCGTTGTTTGAATAGATTGTCCATGTTGTCTGCAAATGGGACTCACCGAACTGACACCTGAAAGAGAAGGAAACAAATGAAAATTTAATAATTTCATAATTCAGTGATTTATCCGCAAGTTATGCCTATCGATTGACGTGTATCTGCTTGACAGAGGCGGCGTCAGGGTATTACGATAGGTGGGGGGGGGGGCA
>CM057155.1:30730934-30820933 GCA_029962745.1 Echinometra lucunter
AAAAAAAAAAAAAAAAGAGAGAGAGAAAGGCGCTTTAATATTACCCCGGCTCAGCTAGGCTACCCGGATCTTAGTGCACACAGCATGCAAGGAAATCCTTTCAACAATGGTGGAGAGTGGTAAATTTAGATTAATGTCTTCCCCAAAGACACTGGTATCGTGCCTGTGTTCCAAATAACGACGTTCGCATCTCCTATCGAGTGTTACTACCATTTCATTGAAACTCATTAGCGCTAGATCGCTTCGTTCCATCGCATTTCAAATCCTAAAGGATACTTGGTGTAGTAGTTTTTCACTCTCATGACGCTCCTTTGAGTAGGTTCGATTATCCCCCAGCCACCCCCCCCCCCCCCGACGATAAATTCAAGCCCCGGTGCAGATAAAAAATTTTACTTTCAAATAAATCAGAGGCACAGAAATTCACAGGACCAAGGTTTTCAATTAAGTCCCACAGGCAGGATAACATGAACGGTACATGGTAGGAACGAATAGGAGACAAATCTAGAGACATTATACAAGCATAATTGCTAATTGGAAAAAAAGTCAAATAACGACTACCAATCAACCGAGACTCGTGATACTATATCAACAAAACATATAGGAGTAAAAAAAAAAAAATCCACACTAACACTCACGAAAACCATTATATCTTACGTATCACATGACGAAAAAGAGACATGGTCTTTCCTTGGGCAAAGAGCAATCAACTTGCTATAACGACCAGATCCAAAATGAAAGAGCTGAAACAATTATTCTCCTCAACCCGGTATCCTAATATTCAGATGTAAACCAGACTAGTACCCAGATCATGGACAAATTAACCCAATTGTGATTTAGAGAAAGGGTATGGATGTTCTGTATCTCTCGCAACACAAACGTCCACCACTTGACTTTGGCAAGTGACTTAACACTGAAACACTGTATAAGGAGTTTTAAAGGTGCCGAGGATCGATCGCCAAAAATTTATTCCATAAATCAGCCAAGTCAGAATATTCCCTGAACATGTCAACTGCTCTTTTGGTCTGACGTCATATCCTCTTGAGCATAAATTCAATATTCATGATTTCGTCACGTGTTGCTCTTCAAACAACGCTAACATGTTTGTCCATTATAGTTCAAATTCCATCATATCATCACCATGTCGTTGTCCTGTAAATCGTAATGGTTCATGTCGTTCATATTACAGGCGGATCCAGGGACTGATACGAAAGCACTCCTCCCCATATTAAAAAAAAAAACCCAAAACAATGAACAAAACAAAAAAGGATTTCATGGAATAAAAGATGTTAAATCTTGGGATCTAAATCTCAAATTCCTTCTTTGAAACGTTAGAAGGGTCATCAGAATTAATAAAATAATATTTTCTTTGAGAAAAAAATATCACAGGTATTTTTTCCCTTTTTTCCCTGCTATGCATCCCGCCCTTCTTTCTCTGAGAGGGAGAGGCATGAGAAGACCCGACATCATTATTTCCAGCTAGAGAAATAAATGTCCGGGAACCCTGTCCCAGTTTGACAAAAATTCCTGGATCTGCACCTGGTGTAACCCCCCCCCCCCCCCCCCCCCGTTTTCGTGAGTTGAAGTTTCCAGCGTACTTATCACACCCATTCCTTATGGACTTTATTTCACCCTCAGATTAAAAAAAGGAAAGAAGAGACAGCAACGACTTTAGAGAAAACATGTCTTCAGGATGAAGTACGTTCTATTTTTAAGATATTATCTATGTCTGGGATCATAGTGCAAGATAATGATAACAACATTGTATCATGAGAGTGCAATTTATTGTTTAGCCATGACAGCAACAAAAAAATAAGAGAAGTACACAAGATTAGAGAGAGAGAGAGAGAGAGGAGAGAGAGAGAGAGAGAGAGAGAAAGAAAGAGAGAAAGAGAAAGGAGTGGGAAGAAGAAGAGAAAAAAAAGAAAGGGAGGGAGAGAAAAGGAGAGGAAGTGGGAGAGAGATGGGGGGGGGGAGGGGAGAGCTCTAAAGGAGAGGGGGAGAATGAGAAATGGTAGAGAGAGGGAATGAGAAAAAAAAGAAGAAAGAGAGGGAGACCGTGAGAGGGAAAGAAAAGGAGAGAAAAAGGGAGCGGGGGTTGCATAAACAGACAGAACATTAAAAAATCTGAATTACTCGCGCTGAAAAGAGAAGGAGATATGACAGGACCAGAGAAGTTTATAAATGTATATGTTGCTGAAATTGTTTTCAGTTTCTCATAAATGATCATTATTTTTCTTATTATTCTAGTTATTTATCCATTCTTCTGATGATTAAACAGTCATGTTTATCTGTTTCATGATATTTGTTTGGGGCTGTCATATTTTCAAGCAAACTGCTTACAATAAAATATTGCAGCCCTTCCGCAAATGATTTTATGTTTGATGAATTACAATAATTTATCATTTCGTGTTTGTTTGATTGTTACATAATTATACTTGCTTATAAAAATTTATGACTCGAAAGTACTTTTGTATTTCATTTTTAGATATGTTATCGAAAAATGTTGTATTTACATGAATGCAGAAGGAAATAAATCAAATCAAAAATCAAAACTAAAAAAATAATTTTCTTGAGTCCTCATTGCTCTTGCAGGAATGTTTGATAGTCGTAAAACATGTAAAAGCTCCGTGGATACTCACGGGGATTTTACCGGCGAAGACATCACTGAAGAGTGACAGATGTCCCATGCCGCCTATTCTCAACCAATCCCTCTATATATACTTACGACACAAAACAAACTGTGCAACGAATTATACATGGAAACCTTATATAAGAGAAGGGGACACTTCTGCGTGAAGAAACCACATAAGTTCGGGTAAAGTGTATGCTATAGGTAGATATCCTTTATTTCTTTTTTTTTTTTTGTTTCAGTTATTTTTTTTTTCTGGTAGAACACAATGAGTGACATCACATGTTTATTACTTGGGTATCTATTATCTGTTATCAACTGTTGTCATCACGATAAATTATTACTGGAAATATTCCATGTTTGACCTTCTACAAATTTGTCCAAAATAATCAAAGATACTAATGTTAAAGCTCTAACCAATTGGAGGAATACCTGGGGGTGTTTCATTAAGCTGTTCGTAATTTAATTCAGTCTAATGAAGAGATTGGTGTTTTATCTACCTCCATCCACAAGCCAGCAGAAGAAAGGAAGATTTCTTCACTGGGGTAAGTTATTTTGTATTTCAGATCCGGAACAAAGACATATACATTAATAAACTGCCTTGCTTGAAGCATGAACACAACACAAAACGCACCAACTATTTTCATATCTTACCCTTTTTAGTGTGTTAACAAAATCATTATATCAATAATTCTGAGAAGTAAAATTTAGAATTTGTAGTAGATCTATTTGGTAACCATTGCATGATTGCAGTGTATAACGGGTAGGAATATAGGCCTACTAAACCCTATCCGTCACTACGCCGATGATAATGCCGTAGGTGAATAAATTTATTACTCCATAATATGAATCATCACTTTAATATACTTTTGCAATTATTAAGTACGGTAATGAACTAACAACATAGGCTATATAAAGCTAGTTGTACATTTTCAATTCGTCTTTACACGTAAGCCATACACGCAATTTAGCATGTTTACAAAGCATTCTAACATCGGATTTTTTATTTTTCTTAAGTTAAAATTATGCATAGTGGTTAAAACGGGACGAATTTCGTTTACTTGTTTTTTTTTCATGAAATCACCGCTTCCTCTTCCTCCTGTTCTTATTATAGGCCTACCTTAAACTCCTTAAAGTCACTTCCTGCAAACGTACGCTGGTTTACCTGCCAGTGGGAGTTGCCGAGAAGTTCCTGAAGTTCGTTTTCGCATTGTCTTTTACTCTATTGTTTATGTATTTCATCTAGTGCGACCGTTGGATTTCGCACACTATAATGTCTAATTCAGTGATCGTTTTATGTAGCCAGTCACTTCTTCTTTCCCTTGAAGAATGTCTCTATATTTTTCTGTACACGTTCAGACTGGAATTGTCTGGCTACTTGTAATGCATCCTCCTCCTGTCTCTCTCGTAGCTTCTTTATCAACGCTGCTCGCATTTCCATCTTGCATTCATGTCGAGTCAAACCTACGAAAAAAAGAGAAGTGGGAGGTCAGCTACCATTTTCTTTTCTTAATTTGGTTATCATCAAGTCACGGATAATTTTCTTGGAAAACATCAATCAAGTAATGCATTGTTTGAATGCTTCCTTGCTCGCATTACAAATTCTTTGAACTCAAAATATGGGAGAATTTTCTTTCGCTTATCAGTCGACCGAGAAGGGTCTTTCTCTTAACGGGATGCTTAATGCATATAGCTCTGACTCTAACCTGATACTTCGAGCCATTTTGTCATTTCCCCTCGAGCTCGATCCAGAAGATTCTGCTCGTCCACGACCTCATCCACAAACCCGACACGAAGGGCATCCTCGGGGCTATACGACAACCCTATAGAGAAAGAGGTACAGTTTGAACAATGTTTGTCGTTAACTCTCCACAGACGAACAAGAAACAAGAAATTGAGAGATGAAAATGATTTGTACACCCAAGACAAGATAGGGAAATCAATATCCCTCCCTTTACCGTGCCTTTAAAAGAACCGTGACCATAGTAACCAACAATAAAATTATTTACTTACCTAGCTGAAACGCCCTCTCTGCCTCCCTGTGTCCAATTGTATTCTTTAGAAGATCCCGCAACCAGAACGGAAGAACGACATCCTTAATGGTAACAAAAATTGACAAGCAAGAGAATATTATTTCAGCTGTATAGGATTGGAGAATGGGAGAAAAGAGGAGAAGAGAAAGAAAAGAAAGATTTAGACGGAGTAGAAGCATGAGAAAGGAAAATCTAAAGAAAGAACAGTTATTAGTAGTGGTAGAAGCATAAAAAGAAAGAGATGGAGGAAATGGCGATTAAGAAGTTGAAATAATCCTGAGCTTAAGTATTTCATAAAAACTAAAAAAATATTATGTTCTAGTATTTTTTGTTTCCATTTTCTTTGCGGGGGGGGGGGGGGGGCGGGGGATTCTCCTGAGCCTTTACTACATTAATTATTCTTCAAACTTACTCTCCTTGATTCGTTAAGTCCCATCGTATACGGCCCCCTCGCCATGATTCTGTAGTCACACGTCATTGCTGTCACAGCACCAGCTGCCAAACAGTGACCCTTAGTAAAGTCAATGAGAAATTAAGAGAAAGCAGCTGAATTGCATGTAGGCATCCTGAGGTCCTCTAGGACTAATTGCACTGCGTCAGTTGAGGTATGAACCAGGCGCAATATTTAACTAATCACCAATAACGTAACCTTTTGAAGCAGGGTGGTTTTCGGATTTGTTTGAAAATGGACTTTCTTTGGAACGGGTGATGTTCGTCATTCCAAAGGTTCGTTATTCTGAAGGTTCGTTATTCCTAAGGTTATGCCTAAACACGCAAATTGCGTATACCTAGATGTTCGTTAGTCCGAAAATGAAAAAGGATTCGTTAATCTGAGCATTTATGGCGTTATTCCGAAGGTTCGTTAGTCCGAAAATAAAATAAGGTTCGTTATTCCGAAGGTTCGTTAATCCGAAAATGAAATAAGGTTCGTTATTCCGAAGGTTTGTTAATCCGAAAATGAAATAAGGTTCGACAGTCAGAAAATAACTAATGAACTAACGAACCTTATTTCATTTTCGGACTAACGAACCTTCGGAAAAACAACCTTATTTCATTTTCGGACTAACGAATCTTCGGAATAACGAACCTTCCGAATAACGAATCTTCGGAATAACGAATCCTCGGAATAACGAACCTTCGGAATAACGAACCTTCGGAATAACGAACCTTCGGAATAACGAACCTTCGGAATAACGAGCTGTAACCATAGGAACACGGGCGCACAGGCCGTTGCAAGGGGTGCTCTTCCGCAACGCTGGAAGGCGCCATATTATTTTACATTTCAATAGAATTCATGCAAAAGTAAACACAAAATAATAAGATATTCCATTACAAGGACGGCACTACCCGACTTGTAACACCAACGATCTCTACGCTCTCACATTGTTACGCCAGTGTTCCTTATACGCCAAATTTCTGGCAAATTCGTAACTGTTCCATCGGTCATCGCACGAACAGTTCAAGAGGTTGCTTGGTCTCTGCCTGGAGAATGCGTCTGGACCTTTCGTATGCATAAATGACGCGCCGGCTTATCTCAACTGGTATGCGAGCAGGAACTGGCGCACCCGTAACGACAAATCATAAGCAGCCGGCATAATAAGAGTTGCTTGCGTCACTTAGATGTTTGAGGTAAATATACACGAAGAAAGAAGAACTGATGAGATATGGAAAGAAAAGAGATGGGGACCCAAATACGTACATTTATGGCAGCTATGCTGGCCAGTCTGCTACCGTACTGTACAATGAAACAGTTCTGTGTGGCCTTCCAAAGGTCCCGTAGGTCGTCAAAAGGTCTTTGGTACAATTCCTCTAGGTCTAGACCGGCTGAGAAGACCTTGGGACAAGCCTGATTGAGTAACAACAGGGAGAAGGATTACATCGCAAAGATCGTTGTGAACATGGTGAAAGGGGAGGCAAAAAATGAGAATGGTATTCAACCCATACAAGAGATAGGGAGAGTTCAGTAGACATGGCAGAAAGGGAAGTCGATAAGGAAATAAGAGGATGTGGTAGGAATGAGGAGGAAAAAAAGGATCGTTCATTAAAAACAAACAAACAAACAAACAAACAAACAAACAAAAAAGCATACAAGTAATAAAAAGAAGACTGCCCCTTATTAAGTAGCCCTTCAAACGTAAGTATCAGTGGTTTTTTTTCATTCAAATCAATACAAACAAGTTATCGTTGTGATGAAATTGATTTTTTATTTCAGTATAGGCCTATTGATACATCAAGTTATGATTCTTCAAGTAGGTCTTTACTAATTGCCATAAGCTCGAATTATGGACTTAAAAAATTGTTGAAATTAATGTCCTTTCCTTACGAGCAGGCATCATATCGACTGACTGCACTATTACTAGTATTTGAACTAATCGAGCCTTGTTGGCGTACTCCTCAGTGATTCGAATGACTCCTCGCGTACATGCTACAGGATAACAGCCACTATAAACTTATGGAATTAACCCATTCGTGACAGGAATTATTTAAAGCCTAATTTGATCAGCTTTTATTCTTCAACTTGGCAACACCAACATTTTTATTTTATTGCTAATTTTTCTTATAAAACGTCATGTATCTGAAATGAATATGAGTTGACAGAAATTATGAGAAGTCAAAAAGTTGCCAATTTGCAGGGGAAAACAGTGATTTTAAACTTTCTATCACATTGCCAATTTAAGGATTTTAATGCTTATTTTCCTTTAGAAAATTTTCAGCATCGAACAACGAATATTGACGCAACCAAAATGGGCACAGTTTGTGTAGAATTTTTTGCTCTTTCTGCTCATGTATTTGGTACGATTTTTAGGGCTTTGCATCAAAAGATATTAGGCCAAACCACAAAATGTGGACCTCTGTCACGAATGGGTTAAATCGGTAGGGGTGGGGGACAGGGGGTCACTGTCACGCAATAGGAAATGTCCCCCAAATTTTGGAGGAAAAAAATGACACCTGAAAAGAGACACCTGAGAAAAAAATTGTCAGTAGATTTCGAGTATGTCGCCCCCCCCCCGAATTTTAAGCTGAGGACCTTTCTTTTCTCCTTTTTCTTTCTTTCTTTCTTTTTTTTTTCCTGTCAGCAATTTTCTGGTGTTTCCCCTCCAAAAATTATTACATGTCCACCCAAATGTTAAGCTGTGGATCTTTTTTTCCCCTCCATATCGGAAATTTTTTGGACAGTGTCCCCCCCCCCCCAAAAAAAAATGTATATAACGGATTAACGCCCATGTGTAAACTGTTTACTTACCGACGTGATGATGAGTCCTTGCATATCCTTGTCGCTTTCTAAATTCAAGAAGGTGTCTTTCATTTCGAGTGCGAATGCCTTGCTTTGACTGTTGATGGGTTTCTTACACATTCGCAAGACAGCATAACCTTCGAAAATTGAGAAAAAAAAAACAAATAGAGAGTCAACATTCATCGAATTTGTTTGGGCTTTCATGTAGCAGTTGTGATAACAAGCTGAATGGATTTTTGAAAGATTAGTTACTTTTTGAATTTTAGTCACAGGATCCTGGTAACTGACAAGCCTGGCAGTAATGCTATAGATAATGCATTATTTTCGTTTCACTTTTGTGCAAAAGAAGAAACAAACTTTAATTTTATACGTATAATTAAGTGATAAATAAATTCTAAGAAACGTATAAAACTTGCCATCTTCCTTCTCGACACTGAGATAGCTGGTGTGTCGCTGCGGTACTCTGTTGAATGTTTTCGAAATAAAGTGTTCATGCCGTCTGCAGATGGACCTCACTAAACCAATACCTACGAAAAAAGAAAAGCAATAGAAACATGCATTCAATCATCCGAGCAGCACTTTGCTATTTGATTATTTCTTGAAAGAAAATTCGTAACAGATAGTTAGTCTATTATAGAAAATGCAAGGGCGGCGAGGTTTTGTTTGTTCAAAGATTTGGTACAAATAATAAAGCCTTTAAAGAATGTGAGAACCTGTTCGAGTTCCATCACTTAATTGTTGATTATCTGTTAAACTATTTCATCCAACCACATATTCCTTCCTGTTGCACCTAATTTAATCAATTAATTCAATTCATTTATTTCGCAAAATCAAATCAAAATACAGTATAATATAACAGTAACATAAAATACGCGTACAATATTCTGCGGGGCTTTCAACGAAGATGAGAAAATCTGTGAGTTAGGATCGCACCTTGATCGAAAGTTTAGGACATTTTAATTATTATTTTGACAATATTGATCGTCGCACATCCGTATCATTATTATAATTATAGCTATTACTATCATTATTATTATTATAATTTCATTATTACTATTATTATTACTATTATCATAATTATTATTATCACTGTTTCATTGCTATTACCATCATTATCATTATTATTGTTATTATCATTAATATTAATATCCTAATTATTGTGATCATCATCATTGTTGTAATCATTACTGTTGTTATTTTTGAAGGTAGGAGTATATCGGACAAAAGAAAAGGAGTATTTCCCAACAAGCGATTTATCCCCCCCCCCTACATACACACATCGAAGCTGTCATGTCAAAGGTACGACAGCTCTAACCTAACCACATCTGGGGGGTGTAACATAAAAAGATACAATCAATCTTACAATCAATTGTATCTCTTTAGTACAAGGTTTGCCATAGACTTACGATTGATATCAATCGTAAGATTGATTGTATGTTTTATGTTACACCCCCTGGCGTAATTGTTGTCATCATCATCATTGTTGTAATCATTACTATTGTTATTTTTGAAGGTAGGAGTATATCGGACAAAAGAAAAGGAGTATTTCCCAACAAGCGATTTATCCCCCCCCCCTACATACACACATCGAAGCTGTCATGTCAAAGGTATGACAGCTCTAACCTAACCACATCTGGCGTTGAAAAAAAGAACTTGAACAAAGGTCAGAGTCATTCAAATCCTGAGTAGAAGCACATACAAATAAAAGATGGTTTTGCATTTTTGTTGAGCACATCCGCATAGTCAGGGGCCAATGGGGCAGTCGCCCGACACCCCCGCCCCCCCAAAAAAAAGGAAAAAGAGAGAGAAAGATGATCAGATAGAACGTAGAAAAAGAAGGAGCAGGCAAATAAGTATGACAAAGACGTCAAAGCTTCAAATTGGAGAAACTTCCCCCATACCTGCACCCCCCCCCCCCCCCCCCCGTAGGGAGCGCGCTTTGCGTGCTAACTATCGCTCCCTTTAACCTGGCTACGCCGGTGGTTGAGCAAAATCTAATAGAGTCATATCATATCATTTTTATTTCGCAAAATCAAATATTGTAAATCATAATGTGAAAAATACTCAGCTACATTAAGCAAACTCGCCTGGTTGTAGGGAAATGGCTGAATTCCGGATTATTTGCTTTTTCTACTTCAAAGGCTATTTGACATACAATACGCATAATGCAGAAAAGGGGTAGTATCAAAACAGATTTGTTCGGGTAGGAAAATGATCAGTACTTTCGACCAAATGAAACGGTCAAACAGAAATGTAGGCTAGTCTGTGTCTAGTATTGCCACTCGCCACAGTTAAACATGTACGCATCAATATTTGCCCTGCGGTACGTGAAACATGTGTTTATGTACTTGTATCGTTCGAAGCATGGATATTACCAGAACATGTTCCAAGGTACGACATACGGTATATATATATATATATATATATATATATATATATATATATATATATATATATATATATATATATACTTGCATGGTATCGCAGTTAATTGCCTTTGTTTGTTAGATTAACTGAGATTCTTTCTGTTGACAGCTATGATCTGCATGTTTATAGCTTGCTACAGTGTATCATGCAAAATCATGCAAAGTTCACGTAAAAATAGAACAAGAACGAACATCTGACACCCTGACTGCATGCACCTCATCAATGCTTTGTGCGTAGCCTGTGAATGCATGCATGGACTGTGTTTTGTGTGCTCAAATAGTCCCCGACTGAATGCGTAAAGAAATGATTAGGTCTACTCACGTGGTTGACAAAACACAGACATGGTTTCAAATATATGGTAGATCGCCAGTATACAGAAAGAAACCAGTCTAGAAAGGAGCTGACGGTTGATACAAAGAGCTGGCCGACAACGATCCGATTTGTAGGCGAAATGAATTGACAGGGTTTGTCGAGCGCAGATCACAATAGGTACTATTAGTCCTATTTGCTTTCAAAGGAGGACTGAACTGTTTTCATAACATAAAGGTTAATACGAGTGCCGGGTATTTAATATGGCTTGAGCATCGTGAACTACGGACAGCTTTAGGGAATAAGTCAGCCTGTGCCATCCCGGTGTGCCATACAGTAACTGTTTACTCACTCACTACACGTGGGTAGACAAGAGTAAATTGTATCACTATGAACGTGGCGGACAAAGAAAGCGGACAAAATAGACAACCTCTCATTCTACCCTTCACAATGGGTCTGGTAGTCAAAGGAACATCCTTTCACAGCTATTATGTTAAATCATGTAGTTCCAGGTAAACATGCATGTGACACTTGTTCCACATATTTTAGACAATAGCAGTGAAGGGATGTTCTTTTGACTACCAGACCCATTGTGAAGGGTAGAATGAGGGGTTGTCTATTTTGTCCGCTTTCTTTGTCTGTCATGTTCATAGAGATAGTACCATGTCTATAGACTCTATATAGGTAGTTAAGCACCTGGCAGGTATTCGCACCGGTGCAGGTGTTTAAATGATATTAAATTGAAATTCGCTCATGCTGCACATGCCATCATGATAAAGTACATGCCCTGCTGGACTCCTTGAGCATCTTTCCGTTTATAAGCCGTCCCAAAGGACCTGAAATCGTATAAAAAATCTACTTTGCTTTGAGAGTTTCTGGTTAAAACTATGGGCAAGAAGAGGTGACTCCGAAATAGTATTATTCACTGAGGGGCGCAACCCCGAAGTGAATGGTACTATTGGAGGCACCGAGGCCCATAGTTTTAACCACAAACTCGAAATTATGGCAGAGTAAATTTGTTTTATATTTTGGATCAAGATTTATGTGTATTTCTATGTTTTTTATTTTCTTTTATTGTAAATCAGCCAAGCAGGTGAACTGAGTTTTTACATCGCTTAATCAAATCCGTCAAATCACATCTAATAAATATTTTTGATTTCATATTTATGTCTTATCGAGAGCTTTATGACACGTTCTACAGATAATCTGCAAATTGATCGGAAATTGAGAAACGCAGAAGCCGTGACACCGCGAGAGCACACTCGAGCTCTCGTATGCCCACTGAATATACATTTCGCGCATACGCGTATTGAGGCGTCATTTCACAAATAGTATGTACTATTTGGAAAATGTCGTCATAAAAGTGACGTCATTTCCCAAATAGTAAACCTTCATGCCAACATTCTGAAATAGCTGAAAATACCAATGATCACGTGAAGGTCTTTAAGCCAATCACTAAAGGATTAATGTCTGATCCAAAATATAAATAAATATATGTTTCGCGTGTATTTCATACCATATTTCATAGTATAGCTTGTCAACTAGGGGCGGCGCTACAGGGGGGGGGGGGGAAGCGACCATCCCCATCATTTTTCAAGTGATTAGAATAAAGGAGAAAGAAGAGTAAGAAGAAAGAAAACGTAAATAGAACCAGTTTGTTCATTCGTTTAAACACGACGTGCGACGTTGCCCTTAACACGTCATCTTGCCTCCCCCCCCATAAATATCCCGTGGCGCTGCCGCAATGTTGGTTCAAATTTGCAGGTTTAGAAGGACAACTCTCCATATATTTTGTACACATAATTTCATATTTCCCCCACTCTCTCTCAAGGCGCAGCTCGTCTCCTTCTTAGCTCAAGATATATCATGGGAAAATGTATTTGACACAACATATTTTGAGATCACAAAGAGACAAGCAGCATCTTTAGAGGTAATGGAGAAAATATGAAATTTTGTGTACCGGCAAACATATCGAGAATTGTCAACCTGCCATTTTTGAGCAACATTGCCAATTAGAGGATAAAAAGTAAATTGAGACTTTTCAAAATTTCACAACTTAACTTTCTCGATAACTATTCTCTCTTTTCATTAAAATTGATGTTCCCCCAGGGTTTCATTCTCCTTTAAAATAATCTTGCGCATGTCATGTAAGCGGAGAAACAGTGTAATCATCCAGTGCAAAGGGAAGAGACAAAACTGATAGTTCTAAAGTGTTCAGTTTTTGAGATGCGAAATGATGATAAAAAACAGCAATTTCCTCAACAGTTCTCTAAGAATTCAAAAAGAGCATCAAGATTGTTTGATATGTGGGGTCATATCAGTCGAGATACAGATCCCCCTTTGAATGTGTCACCCCAACCCATAAGTTAATAGCATTACAAATTCCTTTGGTTTTGATATAGTTATAATAATAGTAATTTGGATTTTCACAACGCATAATACACTTCCGATAGTCTCTAAGCGCTTCACACAAACACTGTCACAGTTCATTGGCGTTGATAGGTCATCATTACTGGAAGGGGGGGGGGGGGGGGAGGAGGTGGGGATGATTCCCCCACAGATATGTATCTATAGACGGAAACAAGGGAACAAAACACGCTCGCATTATTTCAGTAATTTCATGTACACAAACCGCGTGGCAGCAAGCCTAATTTTGTTTTGTCACTGACAGCCAATCAGAGCTCGTTATATATACACATATACATCCACTTTCGAAACATGGATGCATACCCGCATGCATCCCTCGCTACCTACGCCCGTGTCACAGTTTACTTCAACTAAACTTTATCACAATGTATCACAATCAGTGGAGTTCTATGAAGATTCATCGTTTTTAGAAGCCAAGCGACTGCTAAAAGGGAAGTCTAAAATTACAAGTGCTGCTTTTTAGCGGATCCCTCCATTTCCACATAAATTCAAGACTTTTCTTTGAAGATCCATTCAAGTGTATTCACTTGTAAGGAAACGAAATATACGTATTGCCGTCATCAGCACTGCATATTATGATTACCTATGTAATGCCAGTGTTGTTTTTCTTTCTGTTGGAAAAGAATATTCCGAATTTGACATTTGAATTTGAATATGACTGTCCGCGTGCAAGTCTACCCCGATACTTGATTCTATTGGTTTGCTGGAACCTGACAGCTCAGAAAGCATGCATGTGGAGAGGACCGACGGCCTTAAGTCCTCTCCGAAGGACCTAATAATGAGGATAAATGTCTTATCAAAGGGCACATGCGCAACGACTTGGTTCCTAACCCGGGTCACCGCATTACGAGACCAATGCTCTACCAACTGAGCTATCGCCTCTCCTCAGTATTCTGAATATTCCCAAGGTGTGTTTGTTTACCGTGCTCTTTGAGATCATTAAAATGTGATCGTTTAAAAGAAACTTTAATCATCCACATCAGCAGAGTATCCACGTTAACAGAGCAAAAGCACATACCCCAAATTTGTAAAAAGTGTACTGAAGTACGTAGGCTTGCGATAGACTTCGTGACCCATTGAAACAAATAGGTCCCCATTGCCCCCATGGAGTACCAATTGGCAATTGGGAGTACATGGAAAGTTGGACATTTTTAAGTGACACTATCATGACTATGGAAAAGCCTTAACATCCCGCACTGATAATATCACTGTTTGTTTTGTTTTCGTTTCATCCTTTTTGTGCTAAAGTAAAATTGATGCACTAAAATAGTAATGATATGTTTTTCTTTTGCGCTAGTCAGGAAATTCGGAACATCCCCGCTAAAGAAAACTCTATCACTGTTGGCAATAACTTTCTACCTTGAGCCCCCCCCCCCCCCCTCCTCCAGCCATCCAACCCCACCCCATCCCGTGTAAGAAATCACTCCAAGGGTCCTGGTAGCCCAGGTATGTTGCTTCCTGGCTTGGATAGAATCCCGCCTCCTACTTAACAATGATTATTATCAAAAGTGATTCGAGAAATCCTCATCATTATTTTGGATGCTTCACTACACACTGAAGAAGCTGATCATTAAACCAGAGAAATGCTGTATCTACAATTAGCCACCACATACCTATTTCAGTCCAAAGTCGCGTAATGCACTTTGGATCTTCCGGATTGATATAAATGTAATCTCTGATACCATACACGTACCAAATTGAACGCAGCCAACGTGTAGTAGTTTTTGTCTACCTAGCGTCTTGGGAGTGCATTTTCGTGTTGATCGCTTTCTTAAAACGTTAGAACGCATAATGGAGAAAAATTTGCCTGAAAATATGGTCAATGACCACCTCTTGAATCATGTGAATTGGTTATCAGTCACCACTTATCTAGTGCTGATTACCACATCGATTCTCATCACACGATACTGGATTAACGCAAAAAAGGAAACTGAGAAGCTGGCCAAAAGTGGAGGCAGTCCATTACCTGGTCCATGGGGACTCCCTGTCTTTGGTAACATGCTGTCCTTGGATCGAAACAACCCACATCTGTCATTGATGAAGCTGGCAAAGATCTTTGGGAATGTATTCAAGATCCAGCTAGGCAACCGTCCTGTTCTGGTTTTGAACGGGTTTCAGGCGATTCAACAAGCGTTGATCAAGCAACCGGTCGTCTTTGCAGGTCGCCCAGATCTGTTCACCTTTAAGGTGATAAACAATACGAACGTCTATGGACCATCAGTGGCTTTTAGCACATACAGCGACCAATGGAAGCTTCATCGGAAGCTTGCCGAGACTTCACTCCGACATTTTACAGCAGGAAAACAGGTTGAGTTCCTAGAAAGTGTTGTCAAGGGCGAGGCTGAAGAATTTGTCAGACATCTGAAAGACTCTGGCCGGGAAAGTAAAGAAAATATTCGAGGTCTGCTGCGTTTGTCAGTGAGCAATATCATCCTGTATTATTTGTTGAGTGAACGTTCGTCGTATAAGGACCAGAAGCTTATGAAACTTCTACTCTTAGCTGAAAGATTCGCGAAGGCAACGGGAAATGGAAATCCCGTAGACTTCCTACCATGGCTGAGATTTATCTTAACAAAGAGTACGACGGAGTTAAAGTTTTGGCAAGAACACTTTGGAAAAATGTTAGGTAGAATTATTGAGGAACACCATGCCCTCTACGAGCCAGGATCTGAGAGAGACATAATAGATCATATTCTTACCACTGGCCTTAACAACGGGGAGGAAGAACTCAAACGGTTGGGGTTGGCTGGAAAGACACTCTTTCAAACTGCCTATGACTTTTTTGGGGCAGGATTTGAAACTACATCGACAACCTTAGAATGGACTATCCTGTACATGGTTGCTTATCCACATATTCAGTCTGACGTTCAGCGCGAGATCGACAAAGTTGTTGGGCGGGATCGTTTGCCAGTACTGAGAGATCGCGAGAACCTACCATTGACGCAGTCATGCCTTTTTGAAATCCTTCGTCATTCATCAGTTGCTCCTTTCGCCGTTCCCCACAGCACCACCAAGGAGACTCTACTCAACGGATACTACGTTCCGAAGGACATGGTGGTTTTCGTCAACCTCTACTCGGCTCACTTTGATCCTGATGTTTGGCACCAACCCGAAGTCTTCAATCCCCGTCGTTTCCTAGCCCAGGACGGAACCTTAGACGAGGAAAAGATTAAAAGTGTGATTCCGTTCGGTGTAGGTCGCAGAAAGTGCATTGGGTCAGATCTAGCACGAATCAATCTATTCATCTACTTCACCACCCTTCTGCACGAACTGAACTTCAGCTGTCTTGGTGATCATGAAGTAAGTCTTGAATCTGTTTATGGACTTACCAGACGCCCTAAGGAATTCAACGTGCAGATAGAACCCAGATAAACATCATATTAAGGTTGTAGGAAGCCCTCACGATACTTCGAAAGTTAGTCCCAAAATATTCATAACTATAGATCATCATCCTTATATTTTCATTCAGAACTCTGATTGTATAGTATGCAATGAATTAAGATTATAGCTTAATACACAGGACCAGGCGTAAACTTACGCAGACTTTTTCAAAGATCTTAACTATAAACAGCCACATGGAATGCCCAAAGTTTTAAACAAGTGTGACTTTATTTCCCATAATCTTAATTAAATTTTTGGCAAATATACTTCACGTTGAAAATGTTTTGTTAATGTTAATCGACATAGATATTTCAACTATAGCTTATGCGATTGAATATGATTGAGAATCCCATTCGTCTTTTCATATTCAAGTCATTCTTTAAGTCATGCGCAATTATGCCCACAATTTTGTGAACCCCCCCCCCCTCCCCCGGAATTATATAATTTCAGTATGAGACGACCATAATCAATTTTGCAGCCTGACTCAAAGTCTGAGGCCATCGAGACCTCGCGTGAAAATGGTTGCATGCACAATTTTCATACACTAGCAAAGAAACGATGATATCTCCAGAGGGCGCTTCAAAAAGGGAGACGCAACTTTGAAAAATTCCTGTAAACAGATTTTACGTCTACCGATACTGAAATCTGACATCTTATGCTTTCCGTTGTTAACTTGTTTATAGGTTTTCATGGTCACGGATCAGTGAACAAAATTGTCTTTAAAATTAGTTACAGAATCCCAGGAGGTTCACTTACATGCAAAACATATAGGCATAGGTTAACTGGAAGCCTTTTGGCATAGGCCTGGGTTTTTCCAGTTTCATCATGTTTTTTTTTCTCAATTTGTGCCAACTAAAATGTTATCTACATCACTGAAAAGCCTTTTCCGGTAAGAAACGTTATGCAAGGAGACTGTCTGGCTGTATTTTAACAACTTTGTCTACAAAAGTACCAGTGCGAACCTAAAGAATGGCAAGATTTCGAGGGAATGCAAAAAAAAAAAAAAGTTCAAAGAAAAAGAGGAAAAGAGGAAAGAGCAAGATCAGTTATCATTTTGTGTGTGAATATTTGGCATTGCTGAATTTCGTTAAAATTTGATGGAAGATGCTTGCAGCACTTGAAATAAACGAACATGCTCTCTGTCCTCCCTGGAGTTCTTACTTCTTGTCCGTCAAGATTTGTGACTTGACATCTTGTTCTGGGCTCCGTTTCATAAAACTTGTTATCAACAATTTGCAAGAACTGTTACAAGCTACCGAAATCTAGGCATCTGATTGTCTGAGAGCAAATTTGTCACAGAAATGTGGCAGTCGTTACTGATAACAATTTTTATGAAACGGCCCCTGTATTTGGTTAAGTTTATAAAGCTATTCCTTGAGGCATAAAGTCAATCATCGCTTTAATGAATAGTTATTTCCAGCGCTTGTGGAGGAACGGCGACACGGTTTTATAGAAAGAATATTTTCTTTTAGTACATGTTTATCAGGCGTGAATAGTGAATACACGCTCTTCAGGAAGAAGCCTGAGGGTTTACAGAAAGGCTTTTGTTGATATGGACTTGACTGCATTATGATAATAGCTCTTTTATATCTCGTACAGTCACGAAGCTTTTTTATATCACTGCTGGCATCGTCGTTTCATTTTTTTCATAAAGACAGCAGTCCAAAAGAAACACTATTTGGTTGTGCTGTGAAGTTTCATCACGATTGAAGCGTATATGATCTGTCCTACGTAGGAGAAATTTGCCAAATAACTATGGTTGATAATCACTTCTTTAATTCAATGTCAGTCGCGACTTATGTAGTGTTGATCACTACATCGGTTCTCCTGGTTCGATATTGGATTCAGAGAAAATGGGAGAGTGAGAAGGTGGCTAAAAGTGGAGGGCGTCCATTGCCTGGCCCGTGGGGACTCCCTATTATAGGCAACTTGCTGTCCTTTGACAAAAGTTGCCCACATCTTTCTTTTGTGAATCTGGCAAAGGTGCATGGAAATATCTTCAAGATCCAGATGGGGAGCCGACCAGTCCTTGTTTTGAACGGCCTTAGGGCTATCAAGGAGGCCTTGATCAACCAGTCTGCCGTCTTTGCAGGTCGACCAGACCTGTTCACTTTCAAAATAATCAACGGTACGAACATATACGGACCATCCCTTGCTTTTACAACATATAACGAACAGTTGAAGCTCCATCGAAAGATTGCTGAGGAGTCCTTCCGGCACTTTACCCAAGGCAGTCAGGTGCAGTTCCTAGAGAATGTAGTCAAAGACGAAGCAGAAGAACTCGTTCGACACCTGAGCGTTTCCAAACTTGAAGGCAGATTAGACATTAAGCGTTTACTGCGTTTGTCCGTAACCAATCTTATCCTTTGGTATATGTTTGGTAAGCGTAGCTCCTATGAAGAAAAAAGATTGAACGAAATCCTAGACCTGACTGATAAATTCGAGAAACCAAAAGGAAGTGGAAGTCCCGTAGACTTTTTTCCATGGCTTAGATTCATTTTTACCAAATCTACAAATCAACTGAAGGAATACCGAAAGAAATTTGGAGAAATCTTATGCAGATTCATTGAAGAGCACCATGCAGCCTACAAGTCAGGATCTGAAAGAGATTTGATGGCTCATATGATTACTGTTGGTCACAACAGTGGAGAAGAAGAACTGAAACGTTTGGGGTTGGCCGGAAAGGCACTCTACCAAAGTGCCTTTGACTTTTTTCCGGCAGGAACTGAAACTGTTTTGGCCACATTAGAATGGATCATGGTCTACATGACTGCTCACCCCCAAGTTCAATCGGATGTCCAATCTGAGATCGATAAGGTAATTGGTCGTGGTCGTTTGCCAACTTTGAATGACCGTGACAGCTTACCGTTGACGCAGTCATGCCTTCTTGAAATCCAACGGCATTCATCGGCTGTGATTTTTTCCGTTCCTCACAGCACTATGAAGGATACGGTTCTTGATGGATACTACGTTCCAAAGGACATGTTAGTCTTTGTCAACCTGTACTCGGCTCACTTTGATCCCGATGTTTGGCATGACCCTGAAGTCTTCAACCCACGTCGTTTCTTAACTCAAGACGGAATACTTGACGAGAAGAAGACAAAACTTGCAATTCTCTTTAGTCTTGGTCCCCGACGTTGTGTCGGAACGGATTTGGCACCAATCAAGCTTTTCATCTACTTCGCAACATTCCTGCACCAGCTGCACTTCAGTTGTCCGGATGGGAAGAGAGCTATTCCTGAGGCTAGCAACGAGTTCCCAAGACGCCCTAAGGAATTTAACGTGCAGATCAGGCCGAGATTGAAGTCCTAATATTGATAGATGACGCCCGTCTCATTATTATTAGAGCATATTGTAGAAAGATTCGTTTTTGGATGCATGTTTCGTTTGGTTTTTATTGATTTATTTATCAGGTACAAGCCCCTGAAACTTATATAGTCATGCGGTCAAAGACGAGTACTGGGAAAGAGGTGGGAGGTGGAAAAAGAGAGTGTGTAATATAAGAGGAGGAGACAGGAGCGTTTAGGCTTAGGATGTTGACAGGTAATGGCTGAGTAAATTTTTCTTCAGTTTACGTTTAAAGGTGTTGAGGCTAGGGAAGTCTTTAATTATCTAATTAGGAATTCCTATAAATGGGTCCGGAGAAAACAAACGTGTTTTGGGCGAAGACTGTTCTAGTAAGTGATGTATATGAAAAGAACTATGTTGTCTTGTAGGATAACCATGTAAAGAATAATTCCTGCGGAACATATCAGTAAAAATAGCGGGAAGGTCGCGTTTTTCTAGTTTATACATAAATTGGCCGAGTTCGTTCTTTCATCATTTACAATAATTGTTAATCGTACATCAATTATACAAAGTTTTGACGTAGTTTTACATCTGGGCACCGTCTTACAAATAGTTGCGATTGATTCAAATCGATCGCAACTTTGAGATTGATCTCAACTGTGTACTTATGAGATAGGAGTTGAGATCAGTCTCAAAGTTGCAATTGATTTGAATCACTCGCAACTCTTTACAAGACAGGGCCCTGGATATATCTGGACATTTTTTGACTGATATCATAATTGGAAACTACATAAAGAGATATTTTTCGTTTTAGTGCGGTGCATTTAACATGTTTAAGGAATGTTATTCCGGAAATGATATGAATATAATTCAATTAATTCCTAGTAATTCGTCATATAATTTTTTTTTGTGAAATAGCTTTATCTTGATTGTGCCAAGAGGAATTTCAAGTTACCGAAGGCCATGCTCATACCAAAAAAATGATGTCCTGTGTTTGGAGTATGTAGAACCATCGAAACCCCGGTTTTCGTCTGCATTAATGTTCTCTGATTACTTGTAAATTTCAATAACATTCATGCTGTAGACTTTCGAAGGATCCCATCAAGTAGTCAGAACGTGTTCGTTTTATTCGACATGTTCGAGGGACTGTCAACATGCCTTACTGTCAACAATTTTCCCATAATGCTGACATTCTGATATAAAGCATGCAATATAATACTATTAAACAGAATTTTATCCATTGATTTTCAGTAAGCATGATCAATGATTAAAATGCCTTAATGACTGTAATGGTTTTTGTTACGAGACTGATTAATTTGTCATGGACGGACATTTGACAAATTTGGAAAGTTTGAAAACCTGAAAAAAAGAGTAATGCATGATGTTAAGCTATTTTTGTTCCATTTTTAAGGGCACTGATGAAAGAGTTGAAATTCTGTAAAATTTGGTTACCCTGGTTGTCTATTTAAACTAGAATGCATAAAATGATCAATGTCACTGACGGACAAAAATGTCGCTTGGGGTGGGGCCAGGGTATTTTGATTTTTGATAGTGGGCAAAATTAATAACCGACTTGTGAGTATATTTACATTTCAGATAAGGCTATTATATAGTTGCTTGGCCTAGCCCTCTCTTCCCCCATAACCTCCTTTCTTCTATGTCTTCTCTTTTTTCTCTTCATTGTTTTTCTTCCCATTTTCTTACTTTTTATTACTTGAAAATTCATAGGGGAGACCACCTCCTTCCCCCCCCCCCAATCTGTAGCGCCGCCCTGCTCTTGACCGATCAGGCTCTTTTCATGACCTTAGATATGGATGGAAGGAATGATTTCCTTTTTTACTTGTTTTCTTGTTTGTATTTTTTAATGTATCATAAAAGCACAGTAAGG
The DNA here is from genome assembly GCA_029962745.1 of Echinometra lucunter. Lineage (NCBI taxonomy): Eukaryota > Metazoa > Echinodermata > Echinoidea > Camarodonta > Echinometridae > Echinometra > Echinometra lucunter. Next base: position 30,752,552 of record CM057155.1, read on the forward strand.
ATAGGCAAACGATTCTTAATATCACTTCCTTGGGTAGCTATTTTTTGTCTTGGAATTTACTAGTAATCTAAGATATATACCGTAATTATCGTGTAATGTATGATTAGATATGACAGGTTTAGGTTTGATGCTTTTATCCAGTTTGGACTAGCTGTTACGTGATATTGATATTTTATAATACTTCGTACGGTAGTTAAAAATCTAGTTAAAATCTAGAGTTGCCTGTAAATTGCCTTATAGATGTGTTATGTTTGGGGTTTTTGTCATTAAAAGTTACTTGAAATCAGTTTTTGTAACACTTATGAAAATTAAAGTGTACTAGTATATCGATTTGTACTTTTGAATGTAATCATGGTAATGGGTCCACAAACGTTAAGCCGTATACTTCTCTCTCTTCTAACAAACGAACTACAAAAAAATGATATTATTGCTGTATTTAAAGTGTAGTGATGATATAGCATGTTATACGTTTATATACATTACGGATTAATGGGATATAGAGTAAATGGTTTTTTTTTTCTTCATGTTCTGGTTAGTTTGCTGATTCCTTTATTACTTAAAAGCAATGCGTATTCACAGTTTTCAGTACTGAAATGAAGATTATCAGAATGTAAGATAAATACGTAAGATAACGTATTTTTATTTGAAGTGTAGTGATGGTGTAGCATGGTATACATTTATATACATTACGGATTAATGGGATAGAGAGTAAATGTTTCTTTTTTCTTCATGTTCTGGTTAGTTTGCTGATTCCTTTATTACTTAAAAGCAATGCGTATTCACAGTTTTCAGTACTGAAATGAAGATTATCAAAATGTAAGATAAATACTTAAGATAACGTATTTTTATTTGAAGTGTAGTGGTGGTGTAGCATGTTATACATTTATATACATTACGGATTAATGGGATAGAGAGTAAAGGTTTTTTTTCTTCATGTTCTGGTTAGTTTGCTGATTCTTTATTACTTAAAAGCAATGCGTATTCACAGTTTTCAGTACTGAAATGAAGATTATCAAAAATGTAAGATAACGTATTTTACACCTATATTGTTTTGTACGTGAAGAGACCAATAATGCCGATAATACCTACAGAGAAAACATTTCAGATCAAATAATTCACCATTGCAATATAAATTTGTTTTATCAAGCTTTTTCTTCATTGAACTTGAATTACCCACAAGGGTGGAACGAATTGTAATCTACGTGCATAGTATATGGAATAGAATAAGCCAATTCATGGACATTACAATCTGGGCATGAGCAGATAAAGGCCATTTAGGACAAATATCTAAAATCCACTGACACGAATACTTGATATTTGCTAATAACTGTGCGCCCATGGTGTATTCCATAAAACCCAGGTGGAAGTATTCTTTTCTAAAGGGGAAATAAAAAGCTATTCATGAGGCACCTCTGTCACTTTTGGAGCGACTAAAGTGTACAGAAAGGGACCTCTCCGTGTTTAAAATATTTGTGGATATTCGAGGTCATTCAGGAGATGAGCTACTACGAATATGCTTATTCTCGACCATTAAAGCGACATCTTGTTTACTCTTCAAAATCGTTATGGAAAATCTAAGATTGTTCAGATTGTGACATCCATTGAACACTGTTCATGATTTGAAGATCATAAACCACTGGCTACTCAAACCTGGGAGTGTTTCATAAAGCTGTTCGTAAAGTTAATGACTCTACAAACGACTTTAATACAAAGTGAGAAATAGGATGCTCAGAGTTTTTAATGGCGTTTTAACAAAGTGTGACTACATTTCCCATAATCTCAATGAAATTGTGGCAAAAAATATACTTCGCAATTAAACAATGTTTGTAAACATTAGTAATGCTGATCTACGTCTGCATGTTTCACCTTTTCCTGATGCGACTTGTGATGACTGAGAATCCCATTTGGCTTGCCATATTCAAGTCGTTCGTAAAGTTATTCGTAACTCTACGAACAGCTTTATGAAACGCCACCCCCCCCCCCGGAACTGGATGGTCCTTGTATTAAACCTATGGGAATGAGGGAATTCAGCAGTCAACAGTTAACGGGTTAACAGTTTTTTTTATGTCGATAGTTATCACTCTTGGCAAACCCCACAATCAAACAAACGTGTCAATGAATTAATGTAACTCGCAACCAGAATTATGATCGAAACGTTATTTATATTTATTATTTACAAATCGTATCTAAAGGAATGGCTCGGTAAGAGACTGAGAGAGAGAACGAGAAAGTTCCGGGGAGAGAGATGGATATGAAATATAAGGAAAAAGCGAGTGTGTGTGTGCGTGTGTGTGTGGCGGGATGGTTATGAAATTTAGAATGAGAGGAGAAAGGGGAAGATAATGTCACGTAAACATGTATCTGTATAGCCCTTAAAGACGCCATAGCTGCATTAATAACAACAAAACAACAAAACCAACAACTAAAATACTATTACCACTATACTGCAACTGACTGACTGAAATAAATAATGAGTCGTTAAGTCTCAGTATGTTTTTTCCCGAGGGCCCTGCAATGAAACCATGAAATCACTTGCCTGCCTTGGGACTAATTCGGACCAGAATATGATTTGAGCTGTCAGGAACGTCAATGGCAAAAGGCTTGGGGAGGGGGCATCAATAACAGTTGGAAAGAACATTATTTATTATTATTATTACTATTATTATTATTATTATTATTATTATTATTATTATTATTATCATCATTATTATTATTATTCGGCAATTCAACAGAAAAAGAAAGGAAATCAAGAAGAAATATAAAGAAAAATGAGTAGTTGATGCTGACTATACATGCCCGGGCTGCCTGGGAAAGGAAAAGTAAAAATTAATTACTGTAGCCCTCAGGCTTTCTGCCCCGACCCGGACGCGCGTTTTACGTTTTGCATCGTTGCCTAGGCATTTTCGCGAAAAAATCCTACAAGTGCTCTGGTGAAAGAGTCTAAGTCCTCTGCGCACATAGACGACAGCCAAGATATCCACTGCATGCACATAGTACATGTGCGCGAACGAGCTGAGCCCATAGAGTTATATATATTTCTCATTTCTCTGTGGATGAGCCTGATCTTATCTAAAAGAGAAAAAAAAAAACAATAATGAAATACATAAGGAGAGAGAAGAAGATAGGTGGAAGGAAGAACAAATAAAAACATAGGATATGGGAGAGGATAGATGAGAGGAAGAACAAAGAAATACATGAAGAAAGAACAGAGGATACAGAATTCACTACTTCTTCGTGTAATTTTTTTTCTTGTATCTATACCTTTCCCTTTATGGACTTCTAGTTCTAGGCCTATGGATCCATCTTTCGTGTTTACATTTCTTTGGGCAATCCTCTCGTCTGTTTCTTCGCCTTCAGTTCCTTGAAGGCCCCTTTTCCTTCTGTATTTTTTGGCCTTTTCTTTCATCTATTCTCTCTGTACACGTACACGATCGTCGCGTGCGCCGCTAGGCGTAGGAGAGCTGAAAACCAAACAGATGGCGCTGAAACGAAACCTAGACTTTGAAACCAGCACGTTTGATGCAATTAATCGAAAAACTGCCTAGGCTACGGTGTAAAACGGAAACGTGCGACCCGGACATGCATGGCAGCATCCATAAGAGCAATTAACATAAAATTGTATAACATAATAGAATAATATGAAATAACCTAAAATAGTATAACATAATTATATGGGAAATCATGAAATTGAGGTGGTTCAAACAAAACAGAATAATATGACTAATTGGATATTAGATTTGCAATGACAGAATAATTTTACGCACAGCGGTAACACAATAAAAAGTAAAGTACGTCCAAAAGTTGGGGATTTATACAAATTAATATGTTCTAAGGATGTGAAAATTAACCAAGCTACATAACTGAAGCAATTTTTCTTATTACAACATTTATTATTGTTATTATTATTATTACTATTATTATTATTATTATTACTATTATTATTATTATTATTATCATTAATGTTATTGTTATCATAGTTATCATTACCATCACCATTATCAAATAAAAACTATCATTATCGATAGTCATCATTATCATTATTCCAAGTACTAATACTATTCCTACTCATACTGCTACTAATTGGTCATATAAAACAAATTAAAAACAAATTAAAAACAAAATTATGTTGCCAATAGAACAAAAATAGGTACAATAATCTTGAACTGTTGTAATAAAACAGAAGAAATAGTATCGAGTAGTTTAGTAAATAGTAAATAAAAGCCCTGACTTTGAAGTGAGGTTTATCATGTTTATGAGGAAATGGGATCTCAAACCCTTGAAGTAGAGACTGCAATTCAGGAGTGGTAAAGCAAACAAAGTAATCATGCAAAATTGATAGACAACACAACTGAGAAGTGAACGATTACAATAATAAAGGTTTGGATAAAATACCGGTATATATAATGAAGAACAGAAATAGGATTGTTTCTGAAGGGCTAATGAGTGTGCCACCAAAATCCAGCTGAACAGGAAGACTGCGCAGATTGTGAGCAGTAGCAGCAACAAAGAATTCAGTCTTTGAATTATTTAGTTTAACTTACTTACTACCTTCCGCTGTCTTATATCTGAAATACAATTCTGAAGTGCATTATCGAGAGCTCCTGGAGTCTTAGGATCAAATGAAACATATAACTGTATGTCATCATAAAGATGATAAGTGAAGATATCGCCAACAGGAAGAGTATATATTGAGTATCCTACAGGTCCTACTATTGATCCCCGAGGGAGTCCGAATTCTAGGGTTGTGGGATTTGACAATTTGCTGTCAATGTCAACATGCAAAATTAAGGGGAAAGGTGGAATGAGCAAACAGAAATGATGGGGGAAAATAAGATAAAGATTATAGTAGGAATTCATAAACATGATAACAGCATCTATAGCAAGAATTCATTAACATAATAAAAACGTTTATAGCAGGAGCACATAAACACGATAAAAGCGTACTAATTTTAGTGCGGGTGTGCAAGTTCTTTTTCCTTGACACCTATGAGCACCCAAGGCAAGTAAGGAGGCCGAAGGACATGTTCAACAATTTCTTTTTTATTATTATTATAGGCCTGCTTTCATCGTTGTATGTTTTATTAAGTCATAAAACAAAAATCATGGGAAAATACAGTATTTTGGAATATTTATAAGTAATTATAAAAGATCAGGAAATTTTAGAGCGTGGCTACTTGTTCTGATGTAAAGGTGACGAGGCAATCATCGTACTTCTTGCAAACATCATACTGACTTTCAAATTTTCATTTGATACTAAAATATTTTAGGACTATTTTTCGTTACTATATTATGCATAATTCATACTCCTCAACTAGACAAAGACCACTAAAGACTTTATGCAAAGACTAAGCATGCATTTCGGATCCTCAGCGTGTTCTCACTCGACCTATTGTTTGGAGGTTAGAAAGAAATAGCTCCTTAATCATGTTAATCGAAGTCCCATGTCTGAACCTGTGTCGTCTTTGCGTATGAATGTAGGACGTACTACGAATATGACGTTGAATTAATGTCACTATATAATTTTAGTTGTTGCTCTTGTTTGCAATAGAAATATTCTCTATTGGTATCAATAATGGCAATTTCTTTTGGTACCTTGAAATGAAAATCATCATTATAGTGCAATAATAGACTGAGCTAGATTCCCAAGTGTCAGGTCGAAAAGGCTCTTCGCATATGTGGCCTAAATTATGTTCGACTTTTCAGTCTAATAATAACGTACCTATAAACTCTACGCGCAGGGGCGGCGCCAGGGTATTTTGATAATGAGGAAGGGAAGGGAAGTATTTTTCTGTTAAATGTTGACCCAACGGGTGAGTTTATTTATGTGTTAAATGAACAAACTTTAAATGACCCTGCCCTTATACTCTTCTTTTTCTTTCTTCTTCTTCTTCTTCTTCTTCTTCTTCTTCTTCTTCTTCTTCTTCTTCTCCTTCTTCTTCTCCGTCTTCTTCTAATTTCCCTTTTTGAATATTTTTCAAAGTATTTTTTGCCTTTATTCAGATTTTCAGATACAAATTGCAAAGAAAAAAACATAAATTTTCCATACAGTATAAACACAATACTTTTTCAATAGTACAAATTCAATAGTACAGTTTTAAGACTTGAAAAATCATACTGCATGGTTCGCCCCCTGTAGAGCCTCCGCTTTCTGCACGATGAAATCAGTCACGTTCTAGGGTCAGGAAGTATCACTAAACACATTCATTTGAACATGGTGTTATTTCTCTTATATCTTCAGAAGGGAACAAAGTCCAATTTTCTGCAGCTGTATGAGTCGGCCATTTCTCTTCGCTCACATTTTCTTCATCATACCATTCCCATGTTTCCAGCCATGGAGAAAGGTGTATCAGATGGTACAATGGATGATCGTCTGATCAATACCGTTTCAGTTACCACTTATCTAGTGCTGATTACCACATCGATTCTCATCATTTTATTTTGGATTAACGCAAAATGGAAGAGAGAAAAGTTGGCCAAACGTGGAGGACGTCCATTGCCTGGCCCCTGGGGGCTTCCTGTTCTTGGTAACATGCTGTCCTTGGATCGAAACAACCCACATCTATCCTTCATGAAGATGGCGAAGGTCTACGGAAATGTCTTCAAGATCCAGTTCGGGAGTCGATCAGTTCTGGTACTGAACGGGTTTAAGGCGATCCAGAACGCCTTGGTCAAGCAAGCTGTCGTCTTTGCGGGTCGTCCAGATCTGTTCACGATGAAGACTGTCAATAAGGCGAGCACATATGGCCCATTGCTGAGCTTTACCACGCACAGTGAAGAGTGGAAGCGCCACCGAAAAATTACGGAGACATCTCTTCGGCATTTCACGGTAGGTTCTCAAGTCAACTTCCTTGAGAGTGTCGCCAGAGGCGAAGCAGAAGAACTTGTCCGGCACCTGAAAGTCGTCAAACAAGGACAGAGCGAAGAAATTAAATGTCTCATCCGATTATCTGTAAGCAATACCATGCTTTGGTTTATGTTCAGAAAGCGCAGCTCCTATGACGACAAAAAGTTCATCGAATTCTTGAATCTTCTCGACCGATTCATGAAGGGGGCTGGAGGTGAAAACCTTTTGAATTTACTCCCTTGGTTGAGGTATATTCCCACCAGATCAAAGACACAGTTTGTGGAGGCTGTAGACAGGTTCAACAGAGGAGTACGTGGACTTATCGATGAACATCATGAACTTTATGAACCAGAATGCGCAGCCGATTTGATGGATAAAGTCATCAGTACCAACCAGGTTAACGACGATGAGGAATTTCAGCGCTTGGGCTTAACAGGAAACAAAGTTCTTCAAAATGCATTCGACTTGTTCGGAGCAGGCTTCGATACTACTTCGACAACCTTGGAGTGGACTATGCTTTACATGGCTTTGTATCAGCAAGTTCAGTCTGACGTTCAATGCGAGATCGACAAGGTCGTTGGTCGTGATCGTATGCCAACATTGAACGACCGTACCAATCTACCGTTGACGCAGTCATGCCTTCTTGAAATCCAGCGTTACTCCTCAGTTGTTCCTCTAAGCGTTCCTCATAGCACTACCAAGGATACTGTTCTCGAAGGATATTTTGTTCCGAGAAACATGGATGTGTTCCCAAACCTTTACTCAGCTCACTTTGATCCCGAGGTTTGGCACCAACCAGAAGTGTTTGACCCCCGTCGATTCCTAGCTCCGGACGGAACACTGGATGACGACAAGAAAAGGCTTTTGGTACCTTTCGGTACTGGTCGCAGAAAGTGCGTGGGATCAGATCTGGCCCGAATCAATCTTTTCATTTATTTCACCACACTCTTGCACCAACTGCGCTTCAGTTGTCCAGATGGCGATGAAGTGAATCTAGATCATCTCTTTGGGCTCATTTTACGCCCCCAGAAGTTAAACGTGCACATCGAACCAAGACAGACGTCCTAGATTTAATTTTCTTAAAATCCCTCTTCATCAGGAACGTGGTATGATACACTTCCGTACAAACTTTGCTTTTGCTTCTTATCGATTGCAACAATGCTTATTTCATTTTTATTTTACTTCTTTATCACTCATAGGCCCAAACTTGCGTGGGACTGTATATCGAACATTTACCGTTGCAGCAGTCAAAAACAGACAACAAAATTGTCCTAAGCAAGATTTAATTTTCTTAAAATTGCTAGATTATCTGATTCAAGGACTCTTCAACTCTTGATGTGCCACAAATTTGGGGATGCAGAGTTTTAATAATTATTTTTAAATTAATTTTTGATCATTTTTTCCTCTGATGTATGAATGATCTAGCAAGCCAAAAAGCCCGCTGGTAAGCTATTGAGGCTTTTCAGGCGTAACGACTACTATCTCAGATAAGCTTGTACATGTAGAAGTGCTTCTTCAGAGTAATTGTCATAGTGTACGGTAATCTTCACTGCGAAATTGAAACTATTTGTACATACTTCGTTGTCTGCATGAACCTGGAAAGTAATTGGAGGAATGCATTAAATCGAACATATTCTATATGTTTAATGAGACATAGACACAAAATCCATTTGAAACTGGGGTTTTCAAAGAGGTTTTTTTGCTACATTTAAATGATATATAATGTAGACAATAATAACTTCAAAAAGAGTCGAAGGTACGCCATGTGTAAATCCAACATTAGCTTTTATTGTTCAGAATTTTCGGCCCGCCTCGGGCCTTCCTCAGTGTATACAGTTTAATGACAAGCTAATAAAAAAGCTAATAAAAGCTAATGTTGGATTTACACATGGCGTACCTTCGACTCTTTTTGAAGTTATTACTGTCTACATTATTAATCATCCAACACGTGGGTATTATTCTCAATATATATATATATATATATATACACTCGGTGAATGCTATCCTTTTAAAACTTAAGAGTGCTTAGCTCGATGTCCGTGATGAGGCAGAGCATAAGATAAATAATAAGTTCAAGTTACACAGTTGACGTGTGGGTTCATCTGTACTTTATTAAATCGCTACTCAGAGTTCAGGCGATCTTCAGGCAACTAATAAATACCATTTGAACAATTCATTGAAAAAGCGCGCAGAGCGCGCAACCCCATTTCACGCATGGAACGCAAGCTACCATGGTATTTTTAGTGCGCTGAGATGGTTCCACTGAGAAGAAAGAGAGACAGAGAAAGAGAGAGAGAGAGGGAGAGAGATAGAGGGGAGAGAGAGGGGGGCCGGGGGGGGGGGGGAGATGAAGCAACTATGCACCAACAAGATCGCGTGAAACTGGGTTTGGCAAGAAGATGCAAAGCGATTACGAAAATTCTTTCTTGAAGTTGCACAAGTAGAACTTATTCTGATGACGACATTTAGAAATGAGTTCCGGTCGCTTATTCAGGAGTGATTGCTTGTCAGCGTTCATTATGAGCAGTTTCTCAATTAAGCACAGGTCACACACCTCTTGGACTCGTTGGTGTATGGATGCGCATGGCGGGCAATCGACCACTTGATGGTGTAGGGTGTATCGTGCCGTTTCAGATCCCAGATGAATTTCGATAGCTCCGTGCTGTATTGATACCTCTCATGTCGGAAGGAAAAGAGATGGTTGCTGTACCTCAACTTGAAGGGGGCTCCGTAAGGCCGATGTAGACCATCGTTTTGTTTGGGCTAGTAACTTCGGCGTTGTAGATGACTTTAGTAGCCGAGCAATTCACTTGGAGGGGGCAGAGGTTCTTGTTCCGGCAGTTGCATGTTCTGCTGCTACTGGTTTTCTTGTCTTCTTCCATGGATTGCTTGTTGTGGGCCTTGATGATGTTGACAACGTTCGGCATGCAGCTGTAACTGACCTTGAGGGTATTCCTGTAAAATATGCGATTCATACTGCTTTCACACCAAGGTACGGTCGCTGCGACCGATGAAATCATAATGTGAAAGCATTTCATCGGTCGCTGCGACCGATCGTTTTGGTCAAAAACGTTCGGTCGCTGAGTACGGTCGCTGAGGTACTTCAGCGACCGATCGCGACCGATGCAAGCTAGATGTGAAAGTACATCGTACTCAGCGACCGATCGAAATGCAATGACCCCCATACATGCCTACTCACTATCTCTACTTCCGCTTCCGGCTAAGTCAGCTATACAGCGACCGATCGCTCTGGGCCTGACCAAATTTTGACGGAGGTGTGAAAGCACGTCCGATCGGTCGCTGGGTACGGTCGCAGCGACCATACCTTGATGTGAAAGCAGTATCAGTTTTGATTTTTGGGGGAAGTGCCATGGTATTACCATGGTAGCTTGCGCTCCATCTGCGTGAAATGGGGTTGCGCGCTCTACGCGCTTTTTCAATGAATTGTTCAATGGTATTGATGCTTTATTAGTTGCCTGAAGATCGCATCTCATGGTGCGTGAAACTCTGAGTAGCGAAGTACAGATGAACCACACGTCAACTGTGTAACTTGAACTTATCATATATATATTATATAAATAGTGTACAATCTATTGTACAATATACTGGATTATATGTACGACAAATATAAAATTATCCCGAGCTGCAGGTTTATTTCACCGAGGCCGAAGGCCGAGTTGAAATAGGCTTGCACGAGGGATAATTCTATATTTGGAGTTCATATAGTCCAGTAATATTGTATGATAGAACGTTCACTATTTATTATAGTAAATAGATCCCTCAATCTAAGCCCCCCATCATGGATTTTACCATAGTCTAGATCTAGATGGCATACGTTCTTCTTACCTTATATTTGTGAAATTCCAATTGAACACGATGAACTCCTAATTTCATTACATTCATCGAATGCAGCATCTTTACAGATATCGAATTGACGGTGCTTCAAAAAGTGACGCTGCAAACCGTACCGAAGAGTGATCATCGACCTCTTCGCATAAGACTCCCCGTTCATTTAACACGGGTTTTGCCATCCAAAAATCGAAAGTTATATTGTACATATGTACAATATAACTTTTTGAAGGGAGGTCACGTGGTACCAATCCAGCCAATCACAGCTCGTATTTTACTACCACTATTTACTATATATATATATATATATATATATATATATATATATATATATATGGGTATATATATTTCTCTTTCATTAGAAATACTTTCATCTTTTCTAAAAACAAAAAGATTTTTTTGGTGAATTTGGTGAAAGAATTATCATTGAATTTATCACAGGCAATCCCAACCCAGCGATGTTAATCCAAAATTGGAAATTGCCATGATTAAGTTTAATAGTTAGGCAAAGAAACCATTTTATTTCTGAATGTTTATTTGTGAAAGAATCTTTGTAGATATAAATTCTTATTTGAACCCTTGTCAGCACTTGTTTTTACAGTCAACCATAGTTTTCTTTAATTTCATTTCAGTCCTACATGTATTTCATGGAATCAGAGGCGTACCTACGATTCCATTTTTTTTTGGGGGGGGGGGGGCGGTAGTGCTTCGCGTGCGAATTACATACTGAGCGAGTGAAGCGCGTTCTCTGGGGGAGGGGGAGTTTTCCCCTTTCGTGCGAAGCGTGGAAGCTGCGACGTTTCTTTGTCATTGTTTCTTGTCTGCTCCCGCTCTTCCTATAATATATACATGTACGTTCTCTTACATTTTTCTTTTCTTGCTCACGCTTTGTTTTCTTCCTTTTTCCTTTTTTTTTTTTGGCGGGGGGGGGGGGGGGGGGGGAGGGGGGGGGGGGCGACCGCCCCCTCCCCGCTGCCTGACTATGCGGGTGCAAGCTCCTAATTACTTGTCTGAATTGATATCATTTAGGTCACATTCATATGCACATAACTTACGAAGTACACAGGATAAGCTGCTTTTAAAGCTACCTCACTTTAAGAACAAAAATAACTCTTGGGGATCGTGCTTCAGTTGCGCTGCTCCAAAGCTGTGGAAAAAAATTACCACTGGAAATACGAAAAGCACCAACTGTTACCATCTTCAAACATTTATTGAAGACCCATCTTTTTTCAAAAGTTTTTGGTTAATTGTGCATAATTGTTTTCATTTGTTTGAGCAGTAGCATTGTTGGGAGCTCTGTTACACTACAGCGCGGGAGAGTATATTTACAGAGGGACTGCACTAAATACATGGTGTGATTATTATTATAAAGTACAGTTACATGTGTATTTTTTCACTGTAATTTCTAATCCATGTAAGAAACTCCTATTCTTTTTTAATAATCAACTTTGCATTTACATTGTTGCTGCATTTTTCGTGAAACTCATGATGCAACAGCATATAAGCTGCTACCTTAAATATTTTTGATTAATTTCATCAATTCACTTTAAGTCAGTTCAATTCAGTATGCCCTGCATGTACGATGAAAAGAAAATTTTAGATATAAATACCAAAAGGATGACGTTATTGCATTTGTTTCACGTATTTGGAAGAAGATTAAATCGTGAAATACTTTAAATACGATTTCTTTTCATTTGTGCCTGGTGTACCTAATAAAGCACTCATCGATTACTGTTCATGATCTTAAGATCATATCGTTTTTTAAATGATATCAGTAATTCAGACAACTCGAATGAGTAAAACGTCCAACTAAAAAGGTGCTTAAGACAGTGGTTGGTATAGATATCTTGCTTGATCCGAATTTCAATCAAATTAGACAATGTACAGACTCCACCATTAATAAAAACGTGTAAATTTCTATTTGATGATTACAAACGCGTTTCTAGACATTAGTGGTGTAAGAAGAGACTGATTGAGAGTGAACTGATAATATTTGGAAGAGTGAGACAGAAATGGAAAGGCAAGAACACGATTAGAGAGGGGACAATAAAATTGCGCCATTTTAAATGTTCTTTCTCAATGATGATGATGATGACTGATGAGGAAGATGATGATGATGATGATGATGATGATGATGGTCATGATGCTGATGATGATGAATTTTGATGAGGAGGAAGATGATGATGATGTTGACTGATGATGATGATGAAAAAAATGAAGGAGATGTTAATAATGATGATGAAGATCAGATGAGTATGATGATGATGATGATGTTGACTTTTGATGAGGAGGAGGAAGATGATGATGTTGACTGATGATGATGATGATGTTGACTTTTGATGAGGAGAAAGATGATCATGATGTTAGACCGGCAGCTAGGTGACTTTTGATCAAATGAAAGAGGTACCAACATCTAATATTGGAACACCTGGGTACCACAATGGGCGTCTGCCGTTGCACCAATACTGCATGTGGGCCCTGGGCCTTTTAAAAAGGCCCCAAAATTGTGTTTGATAAAACGAATGGTACCACATAAAACCCACGGCAGATTTTACGGCCCATTAAGGCCTCCACACACCGGATCCGACATTCGACAAAACGACACGACAAGACGACATGAACGGCTTTTTAAAAATCGCTCTCTATGCAAATCGTATGGCATCGTGCACACTGCCACGACACCATTACCGACTGTCGTGCACGACGTTTTTAGCCGTTTCAGAAAATCGCTCTGTGAGCGATTTTTGCCAGCACGACACACGACTCTTAGGCCATTAACCAATCAGCGTGGTGGATTTGCGATGACGTCAAATTTCTCCTACTTTGTTTAATTGATGGCAAGAAACTTTCTTCATCATGTAGACCAATCTCTATGGGATTTTACGTGTAAATAATTTTATCGCACCGCACAAAAACTTTCATAGAGCTACACACAAATACCGTCCAAGTTTCGTTTTCGTCCAGCCAGCTAGCTGCATGCAGCTTATCTAGAGTAGACGACAACAGTTTTGTCTGATTTTGTCCTGATGCTTTGGTTTGAAAGGTTGCTGGAAATTTCTCTGTCGTAAGTTTGATATAGACTGATATTAACTGTTAGAATCTCGATCTAACTGTTATTGTTAACGTTAGTGTTATACCCAGTTGTGTTGGGTGTCCGGACAGGTTGTGTATCCGGACAGTCGATTTTAAACAGCCATTTGAAAAAGTTTGCAAGCAGAATCTCTTAAATGTTTTAGCACAAATGTTAGACAATATTAAAGAGAAGAAATATTGATGATGATTAGCAATAATCAATGCATATGTTGTGTTTAATCCCAAGACAAAAAAGAAGGCTTCACTTTTTGTTACGTGTCCGGACACCCGACCCCCCATCCTATTAAATTTTTAGTTGCTAAATGGGCCTAACGTTAGTGTCTTAAGTGAACAAAATGAATCGAGATCTCTAAAGTTAGATACTAGATATAGATTATTAGAGTTAACAATTACGGTTGACTGTTATTGTTAATTTAGGTCTAACTTTAGTTTAGATCTAACTTGGATAGACCTTACAAATTACATCATATTGTTAAGCTAACGTAAGATAAGAAGTTCAATCTGGGTTGAGACTTTTTTAGTCTTGGAGCGTTCGCTGTTCACATTGTTTAGGTTAGGCCTAGATCTAGATCTAGACCTAGTCTACTAAAGACCGAAGTGTTCTGTCTCTAACAGTCGTCGTTAGCCTCATACTCTGATAGGGTCGGCAAACTCGGCATTCCTCCTTTATATAGAGGAGGAGTGCCGACCCTACCAGAATACGAGGCTAATGACGGTCTGGGCCTACTAACACTGTTACAGTTAGACTGGAGCTTAGACCTCACTACTAGTTACACCGAACTTCTTAGCTAGCCTAACATAGGGTCTATCCAAGTTAGATCTAAAGTTAGACCTAACGTTGGATATTTGGGTTTACTCTTTTGTGTGATCTCCTGCCCCTCATAATGTTAGAGTGGACTCTGACTAGGGTTAGGACCGGGGGGGGGGGGGGCACTCACGTCTAGATTCTAATATATGAGCGGCCCTTAAGACCCCCTTTTCATGCCTTGCCAGACGTTCCAAAGCATATCTTTTTCACTGACCAACCCGTTCCTATGGTACGCATTTAGGCCGTATTACTATAACAGGCCCCTTAGGCCTAGGGACAGGGAATGAATAACTCTACCCTAGGCCCTACTAACATCACGTTAGCAGGAACAGTTAGGGTTTAGAGAATGGGGGGGGGGGGGGTTACAAAAATACAAAATGAATGAATTCTTTCCACCATTTATCAATCAATTTGCTATAGAGTCTATGTGACCCGTCACGTCAAAATCAGACAGAAGTCGCATTTTTTCAAATGTCATATTTTGAATGATTATGATTCCCCATTTCTCAAGCTTCAATTTGATATATAGCTCAAGCTAAGGGGTAGAGTATTTGTTGAGATAATTGCCGTTAAACCCCGAGAAGGCGGAGGCTCAGGAAAAGTATTTCTTCGAGAAAAACGCTTTTAAAGTTTGACTTCCGTTTTGTCTTCACGAGGCATTTTTCAACGGGTAATGTCAAATTCATTCTGGAAAAGTCCTTAGCAACCGTTTATGAAATGGAATAAAAACTGGTTTTCTGATTCTATAGTATTTCTACTCACTAAAACATAAGTTTTGAATTGTTTCGGTCATGAATTATAACGTTTTTCATGGGAAAAAGACAAGTTATTTTTCGGCTCCGAAAAGCTTCCCGCCGAGACTCGCAGCCGTATTACTCTGCTATTGTGCGTTGCGGGCCTTGCAGGGCAGTCATGGCGTGGGGCCTTCTCTCTTCCAGAATCCGCGCTTTGTTTTCTCAACAAAGAGTGTAATTTAGACAAACCAGGATAAAGCAACCGCGATGCTTTGAAAAAGAATCAATACTTGAAGACATGGTAAACATAAAAGTTGTCTTGCGTGATTTATTTTTAGATAAATACCTGTTTCCTCAGTCCTATTTTTTTCTTCTTAATTTGCCGTGATCAGTCATTATGACCTGACAGTTCTTTCTTTTTTTCTCTTTATCTTCACGGTTTGACATCACACATTAATACGATGATTATTATAAGACTCTCGTCATTTTTTTCTTTCCCCATTTTGCACCTTCATGTTCAAGTTGAACTGATAATTCTATACATTTACCCGACTTACCCGAGAGTATTCCTATAATTTTGCTTCGGTTAAGCTACAATTTTTCTTCATCAAAACACAACGTTCTCAACACAGTATTCTCCATCATTTTTTTTTTTTTTTTTTTGACAGAGATTTGTCTCTCTCGCCACCGTGATTTCAGTCGACCTGTTATCATTTTGAAAACGAATTGAAGATAAAAATTGACGGTTCCATTTTTCAACCGCCAGCGTCATTAACAATAACAATTTTACACCACACTTATCAAACGCCCCATACACCCAAACATCTATGTCGCTTCATCTTCTTCTTTTCTTCTTCTGCTTCTTCTTCTCTCCTTTTCTCCTTTTTCGACCTCCTCTCTCTTGCGCGCGCTCTCTCTCTTAAACTCTATCGTTCCTTCAAGCCAACAAGTGAAATGACGAGAACGAGTTCGAGTATTATTCGACGGAAATCTTCCTCATGAACGTTTATTTACCCCAGTTTGGTAAGAGTATCCCCTTAATTCAACAAAATTATCGTTACATTTTTTTTCTTCACTTGTAAAAAATGGCTAATAGTCATTAAACATTAACAAAGTGACATGTCTATACAAGTTTGTGTTCTCCTTCCTAATCATCTTCTTGTTGTCCCACTTCCTTTTCTTTCTTTCACCTCTCAAAAAAAAGAGGAAAAAAATGCGACGGAACTCGCAGCCGGTTCGTGAAATTACACGCTTTTGTACATGGTTCATTTTATCTTCTTTTTTGTGTTCTCTACTAAAGAAAATACTCGTGTTCACTGACAACCCATCTTGTGGAGTTTTTAAATCGATTTTTCTTTTGAATGTGCTTTCTGGGTCTTTTTTTTAGGCCACTGATGCGAAGTGAAAAGAGCATGATCACGGACAGAATAATGTTTATCTTCACTATACCCTTCTAACTTTTGATTTCAATAAAAATTAATCCACGGTCCACTACCTTTCGAAAACTAATTTTCTTTATTTTCTTTTAGCGTCATTCTAGATCTATTATTCCTCATCATTCCCGGCCTGGCCCTATCGATCGCCACCCCCGCCCTTGCCATAGAATTCGCTGCCCGTTAAGGGCTTTAATCACAATACTGAAAGCTATACCTTTGTTCTGTCTTTCTAAAACCCGGAAGGGGAGGGGAGGGGTGTAGGTCCTTTTGGTTATCTTTTCTTTGTCCTCTTTTTTAGCTTTTAAAAGTCATAAAACACTAAACACTGCTCAAGCCTTTTGAAAACTTCTTTCCTTCCTTTCTTATGTCGCAGTCACACCAACGAAACCGACTCCAGACCGATCAAAACTATTACGTTATTTTCAATGACATGCCATTGGTCGGTTTGGAGTCAGTTTCGTTGGTGTGACTGCGCATGCGAAATTAGCGTTTCATCTTCCTCCCTGCCCGGCCCCATCTCGACCCACACTCACACCCTAGCCCTTGGATTGCTTGTTCAATACTGTCATTTATTTTACACTTTCCCCGGGTTTTGCAAATGTTAAAGAGAGACATCCCTTTATTACCAACCATGCCAGACACCGATGTCGTTCCAACAAGCTTCTTCTTTTCTTTGGTATATTCCGTTAACTCGCACTCCATCAAATCACAACCAAGACTTATCATTTTGGCTTTGGTCTAATTAATGACGCACCAATTATCATGAACATGAATTTAAATACATCCCTGTCTCTCTGTTTCTTCTTTCTTTCCTTTTTTTTCTCCTTTTTCCTCCTTTTTCTCTTTCTCTTTCATTACAATTTGGTATCATGTCAAATTTGCATATTGGATTACATGTCTCAATCAAGGGTCGTCCATTTTCTCTTATTAATATGAGTCATTAACCTCTTTCTAGTGTTTCTTTTCAATGACTGTTAAATTTTTTTTTGCTAAAGTTTAAAACCGAAATCGTCATTATTTAACGTACCACCGCCACAATTCTTCTCCACAATAAACGGTTTCACCATGCAAACTTGTGAGACGCCCAAACACATTCTTCTTCTTCTTCTTCTTCTTCTTCTTCTTCTTCTTCTTCTTCTTCTTCTTCTTCTTCTTCCTTTTCTCCTGATCCTTCTTCTTTTTTCTCCCTCTCTATCGTTTCTCCACTCTATCTGTTACGGAAACGAGTTCGAGCATTATTCAAAGGCGACGTATATCATCATGTTTATCTCCAAGTTTATTTGGCCAATTTTGCAAAAGTATAGGCCTATAGTTTCCTTTGGTTAAGCTACATTTTTTCTCCATAAAAACGCAACCAAAGAAACGCAACCAAAGACATTTGTCTCCTCGACACCGTCTTCTCCTTTCTACTTATTCTTCCTCTCCGCTTTTTTATCTCTAGTCCCATTTTCTTCTCTGCCCGATTTAAATAAGCTACACTCAATACACTGAGTATTTGGCAGTTAGGTGTTTTTAAAGGATTAGAAATAACACTAGCAAATCCCTGTAATTCAACATCAACAAAAATCACTTTCAACTTTGTAGCGCTTTATATCGTTCTTTTTTTTTTTTTTTGAACGTGCTATCTGTTTTTTTAGGGTGCGTTCAAGCGATTTTTGAAGCGAGAATCAACATGAATCACAAATCAAAACGCTGTTGCGACAGAGCGTTCAAGCGATATTTCATCAACGCCGATTCTTGCTCATTTCAAGCCCATCCACTGCGCATCGTACTGCGCAGTTTGACCCAGGAAGATCAACTTTACTCACATCATTTATTCGTCTCTATATTATGCTATCCTTTGTTTTTCATTCTATCTTCTTCTCTTTCCATCTTTTCTTATGTTATTCTTTGTTTTTTCCTACCCTTTTTCTGTTTCCTTATGTCATTTATTTTAATCTTTTTCCTATCTTTCCTTGTTATTCTTTCTCTTCCCATCTTTCTTGTTATTCTTTGTTTTCTTCTTCTATCTTCTTCTTTTTGTCTTTTCCTGTTATTCTATGTTATTCCTTCTATCTCCTTATATTTCAGTCTCTTCTTATGTTATTCGTTGTTTTCTCCTATCTTCTTTTCTAGCTTTCTGTATGTTGTTTGTTTTATCTTTCTTCAAACCTTGGTGTGAAAGCAACAGTAGAATCATGATTGAGATCTCCGTTGCATTCAATCGATTTTTAGCGACCGTGGTTCTGCAGAATCATGATTCAAAACGTACCTTTTCAGCGTTTCATGTTTGCGTTTTGAAAGCCGTTTATTTTTACGACCTGCGAAAAATCGATTGAACGCAACCTTAGACACTGATGCGAATGAAAAGAGCATGATCATGAACAGAATGATGGCTATTCTCACTATACCCATCTTCATTTCAACTTTCAATAAAATTTAATCCATACTGTCAACCGCCTTTTGAAAACGTTTTTCCTTACTTTCTTTTAGAGGTCACTCTAGATCTATTATCCCCATCCCACCCCACCCTTACTATAGAATTCGCTGCCGTTTGTAGATGTATAAAGGCACGGCATTGATCAGAATCGCTGAAAGCTATGGCTTTGTTCTGTCTTTCTAAAGCCCGGAAGGGGGAGAGGAGGGGTAGGTCCTTTCGGTTGTCTTTCCGATGTCCTCGTGTTAAAAGCTTTAATACATCACAAAACACTCAAGGCTTTGGAAAACTTCTTTCCTTCCAAAGTGTTTCACTCTTTTATCCACGCGTTTATTTATCTTCCTCCCGGCCAGGCCCCATTCCAACCCACAAACACCCCTGCCCATGGATTCCTTGTTCAATACTCTCATCCATTTCATTTTACACTTTCCGGGGAATTTGCAAATGTTCAAGAGAGCCCTTACCAACCATGCCAAACCTAAATACCGAAGTAAATTTTGACGAGCTTTTTTTCTTTCTTTCTTTTCTTTAGTCTATTCCGTTAACTTCCCAACCTCCAAACCACAACTAAGACTTTGTCTTATTAGTTTGACTTCGGTCTAAAATCACGCAACAATAATCATGGACATTATTTTACAGACCGCCCCCTCCCCTCCTTTGGTAATTTCTCTTTCTGTTCCCCCTCTCTCTATCTCTTTCTATCTCGCCTTTCGCTCTCTCTCTCTCTCTCTCTTGTTCTTTCATTTCAATCTGGTATCATGTTAAAATTCAAATTTAAATAATCTTAATCAAGGTTTGTCCATTTTCTCAACTCTCATAAACACGAGTTTAGAAGGAGGGCATGCATGCGAGTTGTACTTCTTTCTGTTTAATCATTTACCCCTTTTCAGAAAAAAAAAATTACTTTTATTTTTCATCACTGTTCAAAAATTCTATAAATATTTCCATTTTTAAAAAAGTAACAGCACACGACGGAGACACATCTTTGTTATCTCCGTCAAACTAATAGTAATTCCAACCCGCTCAGGTTTTCCTTTTTTGCTTTCCTAAATCACGTTTTCGCTTCTGAAAAACCACACAACATTGCGTCATTCTTTGCTGAGATCACGTGACTATGAATGGCCAATTAGCGAAGGCGTGTGTCGCTAGGGGGCGGAGCTTAGCGCGGAGCCAAATTTGATCTTTAGATCTCGCTCGTGTGTCCGAAAAAGATCTGACTGACCGAAAAAAACACTCGCAGAAAATGTGCTTTTTCGACCCTTTCCCTTTATTGTTTTCGCTAGATTTTTTTACAGAGCATACTTGAAACATGGAAGATCCAGAAAATAAAGAAAACAAAATTTCGAAAAATTTGTAGTTTTTTACTATTTTGCCCATTTTCTCGGCTTCTCTTCGCGCAACTTCTGTCTGATTTTGACGTGACGGGTCACATATAAGCCTATAAACTTAAAATATACATGTAGAACACCTGGAGTTAGCAGTGTTTGTCATTTTCACAGAAAAAGAGAGGTTGGGAAGACAAGTCTGCAAAATTAGAAACATGTCCATGAATATGACATAGCACAACAGAACATTTTTTTTGGGGGGGGGGGGAATATAGAAAGTCTCTGTGACTACATGCATGTTAGACAAAGAGTTCCATGGAAGTAAATCCCTTTCATTTTTAATAAATAATCAGTATTTTTCTCTTGGTATGTCATTGTTAATTGTGAGAGTCTAACATGACCGGGGGGGGGGGGGGGGTGATTTATTTCGTTATCCTTGATTTTGTCAACTTTCTCCCCATCTTTTGCATTAATGAATCTGTGTATTGATATGCAGTTTCCCTCTATATTTTTTGCAGCACAAAGTCTTTTACAGTAAGAATCTGTCTACAAAGACACACAAGCCAAGATTCAAGAGGTGGCCAGCAAACCTGACGTATCTGGTAATTTTTTTTAATTTTTTTTAATTTTTACTTCTTCTTCCATCAACTCTGATATGAACTTATAGATTCCACAGTTTTAGATAGGAAATGAAAAAGTGATAACCAACTTTTGACACTTTTGTAGGTATATTTATACATAGCCACTAGCTACACCCCCCCCCATAAAAAACAACATTCTTTTTTTTTATATGCGTAAATATCAAGGCAAGCACATGTTTTTTCCTGTCAAGGTTGTTTTGCTACCAGATTAATTCTGTAACGATTATCACCATTCATTTATTAATTTAATTCATCACCGTATTTTCTTTCATTATTTAAAGCAATATTATTATTGTCATAATTATTCTAATCATTACTCTCATTTTTCTTATTTTTTTTATTCATTTGAATTTTCATTTTTGTTTCTTGTCCTTACCAAAGAATATCCTATTGCCAAATCTTCTTAAATAAATTGCAAAATACAGTATCCTTTTCCTTTCTTTAATTTACAGTAGAAGGTGCTAAATGTATCAGGAGATGAGCCATTTAAGATCAAGACTGTTCTAAGAGACGCAGCTACAAGAGAAAGAAGGATGGAAAGTATGAAATTGAAGTGGTGCCAACCCCTTGGAAAAAAACTTTCTGATGTACCAGTGGTCTTCATTTCACGTGTATGCAACATGCGTGAGAGTAAGTTACACTCTAAAAACAAATCAGTCAAAATGACTAGATGACTAGTCAGCTGGGTGCAACTGATATATCTAGTCATAAAAGTTACTACATTCTCATCAAAATACTACTAGAAAATAGTCACAAATGACTGAAATAAAGTAAAAAAAAAAAAAAAAAAAAAAAAGACTAGTATTTTAGCTGCACCAAGCTGACCCTTTTATCTAGTCCTTTTATACTGATTTTTTTTTAAGAGTGTATTTTCAGTTTTATTTGTAATTAATTATATAGCACAGAATGATTATTTTACCCCGGCATCCCATTTTTGGAATCAGGACTTTGTAGAGAAGTTTTTGAATATCTTATAAATCATTTGAGTTAGTTTATGGGGAAAACCATTCATATTTCAATCTCCTAAGAACTAAAAAAATACTACCTAACTATATGAAAGCTTGTCTTGGTTATGGAAAATCATTCTGATTTGGAAATATATGAAAACAACCAAATGTTTATAAAGGATGGCTGATAGTTACTTGCCAAGTTGTGCCGCTTTGTCATCATATTTTAGTTATGTTTTGTTTTTGTTTTTTTAAGTAGATTTCAGGAACTATAATATGGTGTCAGAATTCACAGAGTGATTTACCTTAACTCTGCCATGTCTGCCTTGTGCCTATTTCACAACAGATATTATGTCCCAGCAATCCTATATAAGTCAATTTGACAATTATTTTAGCCTGGTTTGAAAAAAAAAAAGATACATGTAATGCTTGCTGATGGGCTGGTGTATTTGTGTCATTGTTTCATTTCTTTTCTTTTCTTTTCTTTTTATAGGGAGCTGTGCAGATCTTCTGTGGAATGTAGAATTCATGACCCAGTTTCAGGCTGATAGACAAAAAAGTTCTGAAGAGCTAAAGAGAGACAAAAGAAAATGCAAGTTCCCCATGTCGTATGGCAGTGTGTCTTCCCCAGTCCATCAGTATCCAACATTATCATCTGTGCCACCAAAACCCATCCCATGGTCATGATGGTTCTTACAGCGGCACGCCCCTTCCCAAGATCAGGAATTTAAGCAGATGATCTCAAATCAGACTTCAAAAGAGGCATTTGACTATAAAATGACATTATTTTTTTCACTTCAGCATTCTGAATTTTACCTTGGAGTTATAAGAAAGACTTTCTACAGTGGGACAAATTTTACAACACCCGAGTCTGAGCGAATTTCGACGTTATATCTATGAAATCATATTTCATGCCAATGTGTCACAAATTTAAGTACACGCCACGAGTCCTACGGCCCACACGTTTTTTGATGTTTAATCACCTGGTTGTTATTAGTAATTAAAAATTAACTTGTCAATGTCATGCAGGGGTCGTGAAAGGGGGGGGGGGGTGATGCAGCCCTCCTTCGCTCACAATTCAAAAAGAATACAGACAAAACAAAAACACCTTGTTTCTAAATTGTTAATTGGTCATTTTAGTTTACAAAACCATATAACCCCAAGATCTTCAGGCTGTCAGGAAGCTACAGTTTTTCAAAACGTGTTTTGCGGCCCCTGTCACGGGCATACTAAGAACAAGAACTCGAATCATATATCAAATCAAATGTGTTTTTATAAAAATAGTGATGATAATACATAGGATTTCTATAGCATTTTTTCCATTTTTATTAAATGTCTTTATCTTGAAATGTGTCTTTTGTATGTCGGTATATAGGTTACTTTATGTTGTATTATTTTTATTCATTTATGTACCTTACCATGCCCAAAGACACATTTTTGTGTATTTTATATGACAATAAATTATCTTGAAATCTTGAAATGTTATTGATATTTAATTCAAGGACTACATATTATTAAAGTTGCTATTTTTTTTTTTGGAACAAAATATCCCCATAGTTTTTTAGAACTTAATTTTTAAGATCTTGCTTCCCTTGAATTTCATGCAGATAATAAAATGCCAGAAAGACAATGTATTCAGACATTGCTCATTTGATATTGTTTGACAGTCACTTGGGTACTACTCACCCAAACAGATATTCTTCCCCTGTCTGCTCTGACCTAATCTGCTCCACAATATTATTGTGCTTTGCTTTCCTAATTTATTGTAGCACCACATCTGTAAACTGGTTTCTGGTCCTGTAATTTGTTAATTGTTCTGTATTTTTGCAGTTTGCTGAGTGGGGACTTTCATTTTTAAATTAAATTTCCTGTCATAGAAAAACAATATGATGTGCTTTTTTGACATAACCATTTGGCCTTTGCTGTCGATTGAGTCTTGGAAGGTATATTTCGCGATATCCGGGGGGGGGGGGGGGGGGGGGGTTGGCAAGCTGTATTTTGTATAATTGCTTTGACATCATAGACCCTTTGGGGGTAAATTATTTGCACTTTAATGAAGTGTGTGTCTTTATACATCACGGTGAGTACCTAACACATACATGTCCTCTCACTGATATATTGTTTGCTTGAATAATGCATTTTGCGTGTACTCAAAGGTATTTGAATTTTGAAGATGTTTGCAGTATTCATACTTGTCCTTGAAGGATTTGAATAGCAGTATTTAAAAAAAGGTTTTGTTCTGTGAAAAATTTGTTATTATTTTAATTCACCGGCGTAAATCCACTTTGAGGAGTGGGGGGGATGATTGACTTTTTTGACGATTTTTTTTTTTCTGTCGATCTCACACTTAAGTATAAGCACACACCCTCACTGACACACATTTTAATATTTATTTTGCGAGCGAGCGAGCCAAAAATAACCACTTTTTTGGTTTTCAATCGCATTTTCATATAGAAATTCTAAAATATGATGGTTGTTTATGACAGATATTCAAAGATTTTACTAACAGATTAATTGAAATATATTTTCTTTCTTAAAAAGTGGGGGGGATATTTGTACACGCCATCCCCCCCTCTCCAAAAAGGGGGGATATATCCCCCCATCCCCCCCCCCCGGGATTTACGCCAATGTTTCAATTACAGTCATATTCATAACTGGACTCCTTTTAAATGAAGAGAGTTGTAAAATGAGAGAAATAGAGAGAGAACCTAGAAAGAGAGGGGGATATAGAGATTGGGAAATACATTTTCTCTTCTCAACCATGAGTTCATGAATTGTGCAAGTGTTGAATGGGAGTAAAGGTGACGCATTAAAACTTTTATGGAACACGAGTACTTAACAAAGAATTTTAATGAAGGGAGTGATAGAGACAGACAGACGGAAAGGAACAGAAGGGGGGGGGGGAGCGACGAAAAGGGATTATCTTATCAATTGTACATTGTGCACTTGTGCGATCGGGGTACACATGATGCAATGCAAAACTTTTTAATAATAATAATAATAATAATAATAATAAATAATAATAATAATATGCAATATTTATATAGCGCTTAATACAAATGTTTCTAAGCGCTGTATATCATTACCCCGGCTTTAGCACGGCTACCCTGATCAGGCGCTCGAGCATTCATAGAATTCATAGAATTTCTTCCTACCCATTTACTACACCTGGGTGGAGAGTGACAAATGTAGATAAACGTCTTTAGGGAAAACTAATAAGTGATTCCCAAATCAAAATGATTAATTTCCTTCTTGATCTTTGCATATTTTTTTCTCAAGATTTCTTGATGAGTTTCAAATGAATTCCATCACGACATTCTTATCTTCGAAAACGACCCAATATGCTGACCGGCACGTTTTTTTAGGTCATGTCGTGACTGGTGTGCACGAATTTTTATTGGATTATCGTGTCGGATATCGGATGTCGTGTCGTTTTGTCGAATGTCGGATCCGGTGTGTGGAGGCCTTTACACTAAATACGGAATGGCATATAACAGACGAATTTTCTGCTGCTTTGTGCCCGGCAGACGCCTCCAAAGAGTGGCCTGAGGGCCTTTTTCGTATGTTTGATGCAGGTTAAAAATTCTAGTTACTACTAATTACCACTTAAAACCAATTTTTGAAATGGTCAGGTCGATCTTACAGACTACCGGATGCAAAATGGCAGACAAATTTCCCGCTGCTTTGTGCCCGGAAGACGCCCAAAAGAGTGGCCTGAGAGCCCTTTGCATATGTTTGACGCACTTAACATCTTAGATGTCACTTAAAACCAGTGTGAAAGGGTCAGGTCTTTGTTACAGATTACCGAATGGGCCATGGCAGACAAATTTCCCCCTGCTTTTTGCCCGGAAGACGCCCCAAAGAGTGGCCCGAGGGCCCTTTTTCGTATGTTTGACCCAGTTAACATCTTAGGTATCACTTACAACCAGTTGGGAATGGTCCGGTCCACCTTACAAGCTACCGAAAGGGCTATGAAAGACAAAATTTCCAAATTTCCGAAAGGGTACACCAAAAGGGCCCAAACGAAGGAGGTAAAACTTGAAACAAATTTGAAATAAATTTCTGAATTGAAACACTGACCGGACTACGCAGGACAAATTTTCTGCTGCTTTGTCACTTTGGGGCCTATGAGACGACCCAAAACGTGACCCAAAGGCCCCTTTCTGAAGCTCTGACCCAGATTAAATATTCAAGCTACCATCTAACACCAATAGCCAAGGCTTATCTGAGAGAATAGGAAATGCGTCTTTTCAGTCAAATTTCTAGTGCTTATAAGCAGCCTGACATCGAAACGGGACTGCAGTCAAACGAGAAAGTTGTTTTTTTTTTAAAGAAGAAATTTGCTGCTGTTCGACTGAATACAACGGTAATTGGATGGTATGCCACAAATTGCTGTGCTTGTGAGGCAGTGGCGGATTCAGGCGGGGGCTCCAAGGGCGCGTGCCCCCTCTATAATTTCTCTGTTTTGTGATATTTTTTTTTACTCTTCGGATCACCTTAAATAGAGCGCAAGCTTTTTAAAGAAAAATTATAACACACATTTTTCACTAAATTAGTCACACATCGCACCACATTTTATTGTAAAAAGCGCCCCACCCCTTACTTCAAGATTTTACTCCGCCACTGTTGTAGGCCTGGCATGGATACCGTGGATTTCTATTTATTATTTACAATGGATGCCATCCTAAACCAATTTCAAATTAACATGATTAAAGTATGAAGGCAATCAGAGGACGACACATGCAAGAGTAAGACAGATATCCTACCGTTTATTGCATGCCAGATACCCAAGTATTAATATGGGCTATACATTGCCTCAGATTACATATCGAAGTTGCCGCATAAAAACAAATTCAGGATGGGTTGTTTTAACAAATGACGGGCCTTGCCAGCTGCTTATGGCTCGCGGAATGTCCCCAAAACCCCTGGGGTATATTTAAGTGACCCCCCGCCCCAATTTGTGACACAATGCCCAATTTCGTAGCTTTTGACAAAAGTTGAAACATCCAGGCTGAGATGTGAGGTTAACCTTATATATTGGCCATGGAAATAAACTAGACAGGCAACAACTAGCCGATAAAAGAGGGGGAAATGGTATTGATCAATAAGAATTTCAGCAGAACTGCTATTAAATCATGTAATTGCTTGAAATGCATTTTGAGAAATATCCTTAACAAAGATCTGTGTTTCCTTTTCTTAGTCATTGCTGCATATCAGAACTGGAACCATGAGCACTGGACATAAGTAGAGTTTTATTGCGATAACTTGGATATCTAACTTGACTATCTGGTGCAAACCTTCGAAAGGGGGAGGGGTGTTTTCATATAAGGGCGTCTCTCAAGTACAAGGCACCAGGAAATCTTTCTTGAATTAAAAGCCTTTCAATGATTAAAACCGGTTTCAGCTGGTATATCCCCTCAAATAATCCCCCGTACCCATGATGAGGTAGCCATGTTGTCACCATGATGGTATACCGTCAATTTCATGTACCATGGGTGCACTGGTAATCCCCCATTTTTTTCGAAAGTTTGCCTTATAAAGATATTACAGGATGGTAGGGTTTTTTCCTATACCTGCTATTCTTTATGACAAGGTAAATCTCGCTCACTTGAAAGCTCATTTGGGGGGCTTTGGGGTGACTGGGGTGTCTAACTAACAGAAAATTTGTCGGTAATGTCAAATTCCGTGGTTTGTAAGATCAACACGAGAATGCGATAACAGCGATTTTTAATTCGGGTGAAAAGTTTGAAAGAGGGCCTCTGTAGCACATATTGAATACTTGGGCATCTGGCATGCACAAAGCACCAGAAAATCTGGTTTCCTCATGCAAGAACCATCCTCTGTTTGTATTCATACATTAATTGGATTTAAGATGGTATCTCTTGTTAAAAATGGATAAAATAAATCCACGGTATCCATGGTAGGTTTACAAACACAGCCATTTATGGCATATCGTCCAATTATCGTTGTATGTAGTCATACTATCTTTCCTGCACCAAACAGCAGCAATTTCTTCTCTT
The DNA here is from genome assembly GCA_029962745.1 of Echinometra lucunter. NCBI lineage: Eukaryota > Metazoa > Echinodermata > Echinoidea > Camarodonta > Echinometridae > Echinometra > Echinometra lucunter. Next base: position 30,780,665 of record CM057155.1, read on the forward strand.
TTTTTCAAAACCAATGTAGCTTTCTCGTTTGACTGAGGGCCCCATTTAAAGTGTCCCTTTTCGGCGTCAACCTGCTTATAAGCAGTAGAAACATGAGGAAACTTGACTGGCAAGACCTATTTCTTATTCTGACAGATTAGCCTGAGCTAATTGGTGCTAGACGGTAGCTTGAATATTTAATCTGGATGAGGGTTATAGAAAGGGGCCTTTGTGTCAAATGTTGGGTCGTCGCATGGACCCAAAAGTGACAGAACAGTAGAGAATTTGTCCTGCGTGGTCCTTTCCGTGTTTTGTGGAATTCATGAATTCATTTCAAGATTTGTTTCAAGTTCTAACTCATTCATTGGTCAATGGCCCTATTGGGGGGTCCTTTGGGGCATCTGACGGATACATAGCCGTGTAAAATGGCCCTTTCAGTAGTTTGCAAGGTCGACCTGACCATTCCCAACTGGTTATAAGTGATACCTAAGATGTTAACTGGGTCAAACATACGAAAAGGGCCCTCGGGCCACTCTTTGGGCACAAGAAGAATGGAAATTTGTCTGCCATGGCCCATTCGGTAATCTGTAAGAAAGGCCTGACCCTTTCACGCTGGTTTTAAGTGACATCTAAGGTGTTAAGTGCGTAAAACATATGCAAAGGGCCCTCAGGCCACTCTTTGGGGCGTCTTCCGGGCACAAAGCAGCGGGAAATTTGTCTGCCATTTTGCCCGTTCGATAGTCTGTAAGATCGACCTGACCATTTCAAATTGGTTTTAAGTGGTATTTAGTGGTAACTAGGATGTTTAACCTGGGTCAAACATACGAAAAGGGCCCTCAGGCCGCTCTTTGGAAGCGTCTGCCGGGCACAAAGCAGCAGAAAATTCGTCTGTCATGGAACTTTCCGTAATCTGTGTGATGAGCAGCAAAATCTGCCGTGGGTTTCATGGTACCTTGTCACTTGACCTAGGTTAAACGTAATATTTGACCCTTTTGGGGCGTCTGCCGGGCACAAAGCAGCAGAAAATCCGTCTGTCATGGACCATTCCGCATTCAGTGTAATGGGCCACAAAATCTGCCGTGGGTTTTATGTGGTACCTCGTTCGTTTGATCGAACGCATTTTGGGGGCCCTTTTAAAAGGCCCCAGGGGCCACATGCAGCAGAGGTAAAACGGCAGACGCCCAGTTTGGTATATGCGGGGTTAATGCCAGGTATTCCAATACTCAGATGTTGGTACCTCGTTCATTTGATATAAAAAAGTCACCAAGCTGCCGATCTGTGTTGACTGATGATGATGATGATGATGATGATGATGACTAATGATGCTGAGATGATTAGAATAATTGTGATATAATAACATGTTGCCAATATATCTATAAGGCAGTGGCACCCCTGGACATGCTGGATTATGCTAATTGAAAATTATCCAAAATTAATTCCTCTTATATTTCGTCGAGTATATAACCTTATTGCGTATCGAATATCTTCTATCTAAAATCAGTAAACTATAAATCTTCTCCAGATTCAGGCTTTACGTGACTGTCCTGGAGGGCACTTGTGAATTTTTAGTTTCAATTCTCCCCTGTGAAATACCACCGCTTCGTCGTACAATGAATTGTTCGAATATTTCCAAATTTTGGCAGGAAGTCAACTAAATACAAGTAACTCCTGTAATTTTCGCTACATAAAGGTGTCAAGAAATCTATGAACTTGAGATCTGATATTCATACAGAGTATATCGAAATTGGGTTATTATACATGACCCAGCCATCTCTTTTTTTAAATTTTATTTTTTTATCGCTTCAAAAATCAAAGGGGCGGTCGCCCCAATGCCCCCCCCCCCTCCTTGAATTCAGCTCTGATATGCCATACCTTTTCTACATAAATTTCAAGAGACCGATTTAGTAGAAATTTGATACTTTGGGTGGGTCCGATCCGTTGGTAAGGAGTTCGTTTGACACCAGACCTTAACACATTGTGTATGTCGACATCAGGTTCATCTCTGTACCCATGGGGGTAATGCTGTACCCCATGCAAACCTTGTCGCATTGCATAGTCTGTAAACACAGACTCCTATCAAGATTTAAATAAATAATAACAACTTATGAGTCAAGTTTAAAACTAAACATATGGCCACACATACGTGTACCAGAAGCACTTTTGAAGTATAGAGGTATATGTTAAAGAGGCTCTGTCGTGGGTTTTCATGGGGAGTGAATCATAATTTGCTGACACCAGACTTTGTGAAAAGCACTGGTAATACCTGTAATAGAGCTAAATATCTGGAGCACAGCAAAACAAGGTGTCCCACCATAAACATTCTTCGGCTTGCTTCGGGCATTCTCGGGCCAGGGAAAGTGAGACAATGACTTTGCCATATGGGGCAAAGGGTGGAATATACAGAGCATTACATAAGGTCTGTTGGTCATAAAACTCATAGTGATGGACAAAACCTGTTACTGGGTAAGCACCCATGGTGTCAAATTCCCCATGAAAGCCCACGACAGAGCCTCTTTAACGTGTTCACAAACATAATCGTATACACGCTATATCAAGTCTAAAGTTTAAATTAAGTTTATTTTCCACAAATTGAATTTAAAAAAACCACTTAAAACAATCAGACATAATTAATCACATACAACAAAGAGAGAGAGAGAGAGAGAGAGAGAGAGAGAGAAAAGAATAGATGGATAAACAAATGATAATAATAATAATGATAACAAAATGATCAAAATAAAACAGGCATGGGATATTGTCGATTTTTTAAAAGAATTTTTAAGGACAACCTTAAAAGTGAAGTGAACAATCTGAGTATTGTCAGATGAAAGAAATCATGCTCCAGTGATGATTGCTGTTTACTGTCAAAAAAATCCATTTCAGCTCTGAATGATATGTTCGAGCGCTAGAGGGCGCGATTGTGAGAACCTGACCTGACGACATCGAGCTTTATTTCTGTAATTCCTCTCTGTTAACTCTGTAATTGAGACTAAACTTTGCTGAGAACTGTCTTAGGATCTATTGGGCGTAATTGATTTAAAAAAAAAAAAAAAGGAGTTGTGATGATGCCGACAATTGTGAGAACAATAACATTAACAGTTTGTTGCTCGACGCGGCGGTTGAAAGCTGTAAAAACTAGTCTCTATACTCCATGCTGAAATGTAATCATCAAAATCGATCCATAGTTTATTTTTTATCATAATACTAATACACAGCCTAGAGAATCCATATCAGTTAAAATTATGTGATCATGGTTAGTGCAACAGAACTTTTTTTTTTAGCGCTGTGGTAACCGACTGAACCCTTAGTCTTAAAGAAATACATCTAAGAGCAATCATGGCTTGACCTTGTGCTTTCACGACGTCACGAAATGACGTCATCTAGAAGCAGAAGCCAGCAGCAGCAATAATTCTTGCAAATCACTTTTAAGCTAAGCCCGGCTTATCTCCATGACAGCCAAGTGGGAACAAAGCTTGATTAAGAAATTTACTCAGACATCAGAGCTATAAAAATAGTTTAAAATGGCTCTTTTACAATTAACGTGTTCGGAAACTTATGATCTTGATCAAAGAGGGTATAATTATAATAATCAATATCAGAAACTTTGATCCAGGGCTTAATAATTACTACGAGCGTTTATAGCAGCAGCAGCAATCTAGGACATACCTATAACTTTGTGATTCAAGTCAAAACTTCTAGAGACCTCACTGGCCAATCACTCCATTCAAAAATCGTATTCATAACTCCATAGACACTGAATTATTGGAAAGTGATATGCCAGTCATTAATGTTTGAATCATAGGAAAACTATAACATTATTTCACAATCAGTCTCAGAATACTTATTTTCATTAATCAGTCAATTGATCAATTGATTAATAAATTTTGCCTTGAAAGCATAAAAAATTATGCATTATATTTTCAATTTGATTTAAGTTTTGGACCGGACTTAAGAGAAAGTTCTCTTTTATTTTACCCATAGAGTTACATACGCACGTCTATTATGTAACTTTATGATTTTTACCTTATATCTTCACGCTATGTTCTACTTCGCATTCTATTGCTCTTTCTCACAGACTCCCTCTCTCGCTTCTCGTCACTAAGCACACCTGGGGGTGTTTCACAAACTTCACAAAGATTTAAGTTTTGACTAAAGTCGCACTTAAATTCCTACTTGGGTGCTGTATATTATGCATCACCCCATTGGTCAGATCAACCGGATGCGCAATGGCGCTTAAAGTGATTGCACAATGGTAAAAAGATTTTTGATATATGATCGAGAATAGAATTCTAAGAAGAATAACATTAAAAATTTGATGATTTTCAATCGAAATCAGTGCATTTTGGCTAATTTTCTCATAAAAAGTCAAGAGTTGACCAAAAAATTTTGAGTAATAATAATAATAATAATATTCTGGATTTATATAGCGCCTAATACATCTCCAAGAGAGTCTCTAAGCGCTTTACAGAAATATTATTACCCCGGTCATCGGATTCAGGCTTGCCCGCATACAATGTATGCACCTTCTCCACTCCCTAGGGAGCATTCCAGCCAGGCGCCTTTTGCAGGCGCGCACAATGCTAAACAAATCACAATGACTTTCGCATCCTACCGGGTACCCACTTAACACCTGGGTGGAGAGTGGCAAATGTAGATTCATATCTTGCCAAAGGACATTAGTGCCGCGCCGGGATTTGAACTCAGACCACGAGTATGAGGTATGACGTCAAAGTGGGTACCTAGCTTCGCGCATTGCAGTTGTGCTGCGCGCTAGACTGTACAATATGTATTTTGCTAGAAGTGCGCGACAAGGTACCCACTTTGACGTCAATTTGACGTCATGGGTACCCAGTTGAAACTGGGTCACAGCTGAGGGGTCAAAAATATCCTGAAATCTTATCACATTTGGGGGTTTCCTTGGCAACATGACTTAAAAAAAAAATATAGACGGATGAGTTTCTGCTGATGAAATCATGCTCTTTCAAATGAACTAACATTGTTTCAGCATTGGGTACCCCCTTTAAGCATGACTCTACAAACCTAACTCTTTGTGAAACATCCCCCCCCCCCCCCGATTCAGTTGAATCTCAAGTACCACATTCTTCTCTACTCCTTTCTTTCCTATTCCTCTTTGTTCCCCGGTTCCTCTCTCCTATAAACAATTAGTGTCTAAGTCGTTATATTATGTTCTTTTCTTTAGCTGACTTCATTACTAGTATTGTGTTATATATTTGTATATCTGTATGATTTTTTTTTTTAAACTGTATATATATCTAGGATTTTTAAATTGTAAATAACACTCACCTCAGCTTTCGAGCTGCGATGTGTTGTGCAAAATGAAGAATTTCCAGTTCAGTTTAATTCAATTCAATTCAGTTCATTTCTATTAAAGTCAATTTATTTCAGTTCAATTCACTTACTATAATTGCCTCAGTAATCTCCAATATCTAAAATCAATTGTGCAAAAACCCCGTTATACAGCAACATGAACATTTTTAAATAGGAATCTAAAAAGGAATGATAAAACATTTCTGCTCTTGTAAGTCTTTTAGTTGTATCATGTACATTGACCTCTAATTCTGTGCTGAAATAGGCCAAAACAGAAATCATAATTATGAATTTGATAATTACAGAAATATAGTTCTCAGCCAGTGAAGGTCTCAATTTTTTTTTTCTTCTTCTCATATTTTAGTTATCAACTCCACTATGGTGATTTCATTGATCCGCAAAGTTCCGAGTCAAAACTGTAACGACTGAACATATACCGTACAACAGCTTTAACTCTCATAGAAATATAACTATAGGTGTAGGAATGTGAATATTATATGTTTTTTTTTTCATATATATACATATATCATTATCAAATGTTCAAAGGATCAAAAAGTCCAACGAGATGCAGAATTAAAAATATCAGAAAAACAAATACGATTCACAACGATATATGGAATTCACAGGAAAACATGAGCTGTACTTCACAAGCGCTTTCAATTTTTTTTTTTCATCAAGTACAACCTATGTTTCCCTGTGTATTCCATATTTTTCTATATCATATAGGCAGACTAATGGAGTATGGTTGCTACTCGGAGTTTCACACCTTATACAAGCGATCACCAACTAATTGTTTCTCTTATGAATTATTCCATCCATGTTGCTATCGAGATTGTTATTCAGTATGATGGCTTCATATGTACATGTGATGAATTCCTGTAGAGGGGAAAATGAGAAAGACAAATCAAAGTGGGCGACGCTTGGCAAACGTCTACACTTCATTTTACACTATGTCCATGATATCTGTCACAAGGCCATGATGAATTATTTAGTTTTGTTTTTTCGTTTTTTTGTTATGTTTCAGAAATTGTTTTGCCAGTGAAGAGAAGTCACAAGAAAGTAAAGAAAATACGAAATCGAATAGCGAAAGATAGCGTGCGAGTATATGCTTAAAGCATGTTCCATGACGCCAGAGATAGCGTGCAGAAAGGACGGCTTTCTTTTATTCTTAACTATTTATGTTTATCCGTCTTTTTTCATTCATTCCGCATCATTTTTTTTGCCGAAGGTGAATAGCTCTGCAAACATTGACAGTTTTCAAATGCTAATTGTTCAGCTATTCAGTAGCTTGCACGCGATGCTCTGGCCGCGGCTCTCACAGAGCAAAAATCGGCCAACCGTACAAAGGCAGAGCCACGCATCTTTATCACACAACGCAAACGAGCCTGTGGCATTATAGGGCTTCCTAATAGCTATCGGTGGGGGGGGGGGGGGGGGAGCAGTAAAAGTCAAGAAGATAATTACAAAATGTATCAAGGACTCATTCACCCTATAGGGAGAAAGTAGGGGCGATGGTAGACCATTTCCTTTTTAAATAAGAGAATTTAGATTTAGATTCAGATTCGTTTATTCGTCGTTTGTTCTTCTTTTTCTTCAACAAACATAGAAACATAAAAGTACATGAAATATAGTAGATATTAAACTCAACGATAACTTTTTTGAATGTTGGATATCAAAAAGGCAATCGACTTTGAGATTTGCAGACAGCCTACAAAGTTGTCGAATTTGACTCAGCAGGGAATGTTAGGGGAGGGGTGGTGGTCGCACCCATTATCCACCTCCTGCAACACCCCAGAAGCAAAGAAAACTAGAATGTGAAAGCTTGTATTGTTCATTGCAGATATGATGAAGTCTTATAATATTTTGACAATGCAATACTGGGGAAATGATGAACTACGTCTTCATTTCTTATCAAGATCTGGGGAGCGTTTCATGAAGAGTCTTGTCAGTGATTTTCACTGACAAATTTGCTTTCAGCTAGTCAGATGCAAGGATTCCAGGATAACAGTTGTCAGTGAAAATCACTGACAAGACTCTTCATGAAACGCTCCCCTGAAGGTTTTTTTGATTATTTACAGCAGGAAGATTGTATATGTATGCTTGCAGGAGATTCCCGGAAAACATAGAACTGAGAGATTCGAAATCTCGTATTTGCAATTTTAATTTCCTTTCATTTTGCGTGAAGAAAACAAGGACATCGTCGCCATTGTCTTTATATTGACTTTTTTATGTAAATGACTCACCGATGAGTAAATAAATAATAATGATAAAAATAATGGGAGATTCCTGTATCACGCTCATGTCTGACACATTTGCTAATCCTAGCACTTCATTGTTCTTACCTCGACATTAGTCAAGCAGCCATTATACATCGCTCAAGCATTTGACATGTTTGAAGGAATCAATTTTGCATACCTCACCTGGGTCGAGTATGAATATTACAATGTCTTGCCAAGAAATTGGGGCTGCTCCAGGTGGGTCAGGAATAAACTTTTTTGAAAAAGTATCATTTTCAAAGGGATCAGCTGCAGAATAAGCTAGAATTAAATAAATGCTTGTAAGAAAACTTACGTTTACCCCCCCCCCCCCCAAAAGGGAGAGAGAGAGAAAAAAAAAAACCACCTTAAAACAATTTCTAAAAATGATGGGGAGTCGCAATAAAAGATTGAGCACATTAAGGATTGAAAACTTCTTTCAAAGACATTGTTGCAATTAAGATCCACCAAACAGGTCTAAATTCCTTCGATCAAATTTTGATGAAAACGTTGCTGCGACAGTGTGTAAATCATATCTCTGTATCCTTGAACTTCAAATGTTTGTGATACTAGAACACGCCCTCTTTTGGTTAAAGTATTATTTCCAATGTCACGCAAAACTAGGACTCGGGTCGAGTCACCAAATTTGCTGGTTGAATACTCTTTATGTATTTACCGTTAATCAAATTTTCGATAGGGGAGAGCTTTGGCGGATCAGAATAAATGGTTCACATAGTATTCAAGGCTTAATACTTGTCCCAGTTTATTTTCATGTACGTCATTTATCCTCCCACAATGTAAGGGTTTATTTTGACTCATGAATGAATCATTTTCTCAACGCTCTAACAAGTTAGTTGATTTATTTTATGGTCGCTGGGCTGCGTTTGAACCTTGTGGCAGATTAGCATTATGCTAAACAAGTTATCCTATAAAGTCGTCTACTACTACTACTACTACTACTACTACTACTACTACTACTACTACTACTACTACTACTTCTACTGCTGCTACTACTACTACTACTACTACTACTACTACTACTACTACTACTACTAACTGTCATGTTGTTGCTTGGAGGCAGCCCCCCTCACTTCAACATAGAGTTCTTGATAGCATTTGAAAATACATATATATATATATATATATATATATATATATATATATATATATATATATATATATATTTAATCTCTCTAAATTATATATTGCAAGTAACATAGGAAACATCCAAAATAGAAATAAAATGAAATAATTGGAAAGAATTTGAGTGGCATATATCGATAAGCTATGAGTTCGAGAACACATATAAAAACACGCAGAAGCAGTGAACATTAAAGAAACATTTCAGGCAAATAAACTGGGGGGGGGGGCATACCAAATCTTCGATTTTTTGGCTTGCAATTATTTCACCCTCCCCCCCCCCAAAAAAAATAAATAAATAAAAAATAAAAATGTAGGGGTTATTTGAAAACCGAAAGTATGTTTCAACCAGTGATGCATGTTCATCTTGTTCATTATTTTTGATGGATGAAGTATTGGTAATTTCAAAACAAATTAGGTGATCAAAATTTCTCAGATCTAATAAAAAAGCACAATGATTATATTTGAAGTTTGTTAGGGATATAACAAAAACTATTTCTTTTTTTTTCAAGCAGCGTTGACTTTGTTCCTGTTTTATAACTAGGATTTCTAGGCATCAGCGTGAATTCATTTACGTCATCTAAAATTCTGAATTGGAATTTATACTGTAAAGGTTTTCATCTAAAGGAGAAAAAAAAATAAAGCCCCCGCAAATAAAATGTCACTTTTTATAAGAATTCTCACAAAACTTCATTTAAATTTTCCTCTCAATGGAGGTAACGTCTTTGGCGGACTGGTGTCGTGATAATTTGCATGTACACTTAGCACTATTTAAAGGAGAGTGAAACCCTCGGGGAAAATCAATTTTAATGAAAAGAGAGGATAGAGAGAAGCAATTTAAAAAAAAAGTTCCATCAAAATCGGTTACAAAATGAGAAAATTATGAAAGTTTGAAAAGTCTCGATTTTCTATTGTGATCCACAAATTGGCAATGTTGCTACAAAATGGCTGATTTAGAAGGAAAACTCTCAATATATATTTTACACAAACTTTCATAATTTCTCCAATATCTCTAAAGATGCTGCTTGTTTCTTTGTGAACTCAACATATGTTGTGTCAAATACATTTTCCCATAATATCTTGAGCTAAGAAGGAGACAAGCTGCACCTTAAGAGGTAATGGAGAAAGTCGGAAATTTTCAGTACAAACATATGGAGAGTTGTCAACAAAAACCTGCCATTATGAAGCAACACTGCCAATTTGAGGATCGCCATAGAAAGTAAATGGAGACTTTTCAAACTTTCATATCTTTCTCATTCACGTTAACGATTTTGATGGAATTTGTAAAAAGTTGCTTCTCTCTATCCTCTCTTTTCATTAAAATTGATTTTTCCCAGGGTTTCAGTCTCCTTTAATGAGAAGAGATATCTAATTGAGGTATTGGCACGCTCTTATAAATAAATAAACTGTGCATTAATCAATCTTAAAAATGTTTGGGAAAATAGGGAAATTTCGGTTATAAATTTCATCGTTTAGTGGTTCACAAAAGTGAAATATCAACGCTGTAAAGTGCGTCTCTGGGCACGCTTTGTAAATTTATGCATAAATGCGAAAACAAAAATCACCCAATATTTTGTTTGAATAGATTATTTTCCTGTCCTTTAAATTTAGGGTTGATTTGTCATTATGGCCTAAAATGTTGAAAAAAAAACCAACAACAAATATTTCCGAAATGAAAATGTTTCTGTAAAGTTTGATTACTATCACAGACTTAGGAGACGCTTTGTAAAGGCATAACTGGGAAAAAACACCCAATATTTGTTTGAATAGATCATTTCATTGTATTTTGTTATACCTTAGATTTAGGATTGATTTGTCATTATGGCCTAAAAATGTTGAAAAAAACAACAACAAATATTTCCGAAATGACAATTTACTGTAAAGTTTGATTACTGTCACAGACCTATAGGAGACGGAGTCCTGATTATTTTCATTGGTAATGTTGATCTCTCAGAGAAAGAGAGAGAGAGAGATAAAGAAATCATTTTGATTTACAGCTACAGCTAAAATTGCTAATTTGGTGGTAGTGGTGGGAGGGGGGGGGGGGGGGGAGTGAATTTGACTGTTTTATGAATTATATTCCCTAATTGTTGATTTGTTTGTTTGCTCTGTTTTATTCTTTTTCAGATGATTTAGAGTAAAAGGGGCACCGTTTTGTTGTTTTTACTTTAAATGTGATTATTTCTCCTCTATTTTTTTTCGTCGTCAGAGCATTTCTGGTACTTCCTTCCATCTCCTGCCTGTGCGATAATCCAAAGGCAAGGCATCACCGGCGTAAATCCACTTTGAAAAGTGTGTGTGTGTGTGTGTGGGGGGTGGGGGGGTGATCAACTTTTTGCCGATTTTTTTTTCTGTCGAACTCACACTTAAGTAAAAACACACTCCCTCACCCACCCGCACAGATCCCCTTACACGCATTTTAATTTTTATTTTGCGAGCGAGCGAAAAATAACCACTTGTCTGGTTTTAAATCATATTTTCAAATATAAATTCTAAAATATTATGGTCGTTTATTATTAGATTATCAAAAGTTTTATTAACTGATCAATTCAAATACCATTTCTTCCTTAAAAAGTGTGAGGGTGATATTTGTTCACACCATCCTCCCTCTCGAAAAAGTGTTTGCGTATGTGCGTGTGTGTGTGTGGGGGGGGGGATATGCCAGGGAATATGTCCCCCCATGCCCCAAGATTTACGCCAATGCTTGGCAGCTACATGGTGTTCACCATCCAATAAAAAGTAAATTCTCTTACCAGGCTGCTCACACGTTTCCTTTTCTATTTCATATCCGTGTCTGTTATTCTCTTACACCGGGAATTCCTGTTTCTCACTTTTGACTCTGTTCCCTTTCCTCTGTACTTTTGTTTTTTCTTCTTCATATTGCATGGACAGTAAAAGTTTCAGTAATTTAGTCAAACCATGATTAAGCAAAATTATTCATCGATCAAAATTCTAAGAACAAATACTTTGATTCTATCCCCAAATAGATGTACTTGCTATAATAATAATGATAATAACAATGACAGAGAATATTTATTTAGCGCATAATAACTTGAAAAGTTCTCTATGCGCTTTACAATTACGAGAAATATATTTTGATACATCAATATCAAAGTAATTAAGCATAATATTAAAACAAAATAATTAAGGGGAAAATTCGGATCAATCGAGTATTTTGTATATTGCATAGCTCTTGTAGACATCCCTCTAGATCTATTTTCATTATCAATAATAGGTTGCCTTCGTAGCAACCACCAACACCATCACTATTAGAACATCACATCATAACCACGAGGAGGCGCTGTAGCTCAGTGGTAGAGCAGTGGCCGGGAGTACCCGGGTTCGAAACCAAGCGGATGCGCTAATACCCTCTGGTAAGGTATTAATCCTCATTACCAAGTCCTTCGGAGGGGGCTTAAAGCCGTTGGTTCCCTGGTTGCTTACTAGCAAGCATATACATGCTTTCTTTGGTAGCCATGTGAAATAACCAACCATTTAACCATCATCGTCATCATCATCGTCATTATCATAACCATCACCATCATTGTTATCACCACTGGTGTAGACAGGATTATTCAACAGGGGGGGGGGGGGGTAAACGTGAAGGATCGAACTAAGCGAATGGGTTTTTTTTCTGGGGCATAGGTATTATGTACCGTAACTTATACAATAAAGAATATGAATCTGAATGAGTCTCACTCATCATCACCGCCACCACTTACACCTTCATCACCATCACCACCACCATCATCATCACCATCACCACCACCATCACCATCATCATTACCACCATCACCATCACCATCACCATCATCATCATCATCATCATCATCATTACCACCATCACCATCACCATCACCATCATCATCACCATCACCATCACCATCATCATCATATCATCATCATCATCATCATCATCTCTATCATCATCATCATCATCATCATCATCATCACCCCTATCACCATCATCATCATCATCATCATCATCACCATTATCATCACCACCATCATCATCATCATCATCACCACCACCATTATCATCACCACAATCATCATCTTCATCTTCATCAGTCTTTGTCAAAGCAATAACGATTAAAGAGAAAGATTTTAACTGAATAGTTAATATTCAAACTATAATTCACTATAAACACAATGATACACATACAACAACATCATCTGCATGGAATGCCAATGATCATCAAAGTATACTGTTATGTACCTCAAAAGATCATCCTTCTCCAAAATAATTCAGGAAAATAAAGGACACAAAATGAAATAAGATATCACCATTCTACAAATCTAAAACAGGATTTTCCACTGTATCCATAATTTTGAGATGACTTAAATTACTTATATATTTGTATAATGCCCGTCATAGCATATTCATTCCTTCCCAAATATGAAAAAACAAATACCTTACTGTTGGTTCATGCGTTTACTGCATTTTTTCCTGATGAAAGATTTTCATTTGAATTTATCTTCACTGCATTCTTCAAAGGCAGACATGTTAAATTTTAAACTAAATCTGCTGCTGTTGTTGATTTCGTCATATACGTGATATACAAGCAAATCACACGAACGAAGAGAATCGCAGTGTAGGTTTCAGGCTGGAAGAATACTTTCAACAGAAATAATAATAAATACTGTTTACATTTTCATTAGACTTTTCCACCTCAAGATATAAAACGAAATATATGAAACCACATTATTATCTATCTTTGTGGATTTGAACTACCGTGCAATATAACTTTTAGAAGTGATGATCCCCAACAATTTTAAAGATATGGAGGGCAATGTGAGCGCCCCGACTAACCTGAGAAATTTAGGTTATAAAGAAAACTGATTTAAACAGAAACAACTAAATTCAATGCAAAATCCAATCATTCATGAAAATTCAGCGAGAGAGATTATCTTTAAAATAAGCCAAATATTCAAAACATTCAATCTACTGGTATTACGACTTGTACAATCCCATCGCTTTATATCTAGATTCCAAATTAAGAAAAACAACGAAATTTCTTCACGTTGTGACTGCATTAATCACAGAAGATACTGTATTTAGTCAAAAATAATTATTAGTAGACCTGTCACCGTTCAACATGTAGTATATTAACGTGAAGAATAGATCTTTGTAGAAATCCAAGCGCCTACAAAAAACTATCTTTGGTTATTTAGGTTAGGAATATAAAATGTTAAGAGTGTCATAAATTCACATGTTTACCAGCCAAGATGTCAAACTAGTTCAGAACCTTGCAAATTGGCGTCTTCCAATTTTGAAAATATAGTTAGAAATATGAAATTAAGTAGATTTAATTGGTTTGGTATTCCTTTCATTCTTTATACGACGCAACTTCTACAAAATCCAAAGGCAATGGTCCTGCTTTATCGCCAACAACACTCATGCAAGATATTCAATAATCGTGAGGTAATTAACACCGATCTATAGCAGAAAATCAAATATTTAGTTAGTGATATGCGTTAAGTACTTTACATGAATAAATATAGGTTGAAAGACTTACACTGAATGACTGCTTATATTAAAATATATACACATCAAACGATTGGCGAGTCTTTTTGCTCTTGTATGGTAGTGTAATATATCTTTGGTTTTACATTTCAAATTTCATGTGAACAGATATATGTCATGTATGTGGCAGAGAAACTTTTAAAGTTACGCACAAAACAATAAATGATGCTTGAAACACACATAACAGAACTTCCATGTTACTGTTATTTCTCATCCCAAACATGCCTAAAGAGAACGATAAATACGGAACGTATTAGCACAACTCATCAAGTGTCATCCAGTCAATTTTCAAAGAATGAAATACATTACCCATTCTATTTATGACACGATATAGTTACCACAAAGAATGTTTCATAATTTTTGGTCCTCTGGTAATGACATGGTCAAGTGTGAAATTAGTCTACCTCCTTGGGATGAGGCTTACACTGAACTCTTTAGCGCTCCTTACCAACCCGTTCTTTCCTTCCATGTTTACTTCACCATCTTTGGAATGCTCGACGGAGAAATGTTGGAGGAAAATGGTAAAGAACAGAAAGAGTTCAATTCGCGCCAAATCCGACCCGATGCATCGTCTGCGCCCGACGCTGAACGGTATCACGTGTTTCTTCATCTCCTGATCGAGGGTGCCGTCTGAGGTCAAGAAGCGGTCAGCGATAAAGACTTCGGGTTCTTGCCATACCTTACGATCGTAGTGAGCAGAGTAGAGGTTGACGAACACGACAGTGTCCTTCGGCACGAAGTAGCCATCGAGTACGGTATCTTCCGTCGTGCAGTGAGGGATGGCAAACGTGACCGGGGTCGCATGACGCATGATTTCAAGCAGGCACGATTGCGTGAATGGGAGCTTCTCGCGGTCCCCCAGTGTGGGTAGCCTATCGTTGCCGACTACCGTCTCGATCTCCTGTTGGATTTTAAGCTGGATGTCTGGATGGGCAGCCATGTAGAGGAGACACCACTCGAACGTTGTAGAAATGGTCTCAAATCCAGCGCCGAAATAGTCAAAACAAGTATCAAGCAGCCTCTCCTCGCTTATACCAACTTTGTTTTTTTCATCCTCGTTGTAACGTCGCCCTGAGGTGACGAGATGGTCGATGATGTCACGCTCGGAACCACCCTCGTACTCTGCAATATGTGCATCGAGCAGCTTTTCACAAACATACGAACGAAACTCCTTTAACAAATCGGTAAATTCGTTGGTGGTTTTAGTGAGGAAGCCGCGGAGCCAGGGCATGAAATCGACGGGGTTTCCGCTAGCCGTGGCGGCCGAGAACCGGTCAGAAATTTTGAGAAGGTTCAGGAGTGCCTTGTCTTGGTAGGTATGCCTTTTGCTAAACATGAACCAGCACATGACGTTGCTCACAGCAAGTCGGAGAGCAGTTCTGATATCATGAGCAGTATCGGGAAGTGACTTACTAGCTTCATTATTATTACTGTCACATGTGATAATTTTGATGTGCTTCACGAGCTCTGTAGCCTCCGTCGATACCACCTTTTCAACGAATTTCACTTGACTGCCAGCCGTAAAGTGACGGAGCGACGATTCGGCGAGCTTTCGATGCACCTTCCAGCTTTCCCCATAGCTTGCGAAAGAAAGTGATGTCCCACTCTTTCCATTAGCCTTAATCAACCCAAAAGTAAAGAGATCTGGTCGTCCAGCAAACGCCACGGACTGTTTGACGAGCGCCTTGTGGATGGAATCGTAACCATTCAGAACAAGCACCGGTCGACTGCCGAGCCGAATCTGGTAGATGGAGCCGAACTTCTCCGCGAGATTCATCATGGAGAGGTGGGGATCAGAACGTCCAAGAGACAGCATATTACCCAGCACAGGGATCCCCCATGGACCCGGGAGAGGCTTAGCTTTATCCCCGCTCGATTTGACCCTCCTCTTCGTAGATTCCGTCAGCCATACCCGGGTGACAAGGATGACGACAGTGACGATTAAGAAATACGAGGCAATCGTCTGACTCAGGTACTGGGGACCTGGATTCATGGAGCTCGTAGCACTCACGTCAAACATCTTAAAATCTTCAAGTTAAAACAAGTTTAGAGTTGAAAAGTCAATAAAAAAAATTGAAGAACTCTTGGAAAGGCGAGATGATTGATAATGAAAGTCTTGAAATATGTCTGTAGTGTCTTCTTGGCAGACGAGCAAGTTGAAAATGGTGATGTTTGGTGTGAGATGGGCCTTATATAATCTTTTCGTCAGACCAGTTACGCAAGCATCACGTTTTGAAGACTGACTTTCCGTCTTATGTTTGAAGTCAGACAGCCACTTAAATCGATCTCTTGAGCCCATGCAAGTTATCCATCAATAAATAAAAGTGCGTGCGGTCTTTTCGTGCGTGAGAGGCATAAACATTGGTCCACGCTGCTGAGTTTGCGTGCACTCTTTCTTTTCACGACCTCGATATCTGTAGTCTTAAAAAGTAGTCTTGACTTATATCTAAAAATGATTCTTGGAATGCATAAGTTACATTGAAATTAATTCAATTTAATTTCTTGTGTATTAAAACACACACACCCACACATACATCATCAATCAAGCAGCTCCCACACTGAAAGTGTGAGTTTTAGAAACGTACCTTTTCCAACAATAGTGTAATGTAATTTATCGTTTGTGCTTGTCCTCTTACATATAATTATGTAACCATACTTTTTCTTTCTAGTGTAAAGCGTATAGAGAATTAAGGAGTGCCTCAGTATGCATATAATACATATCAATTTTTTTCTCTAGACTGAAATATAAAGTAAACGCTGCAAAAATCCATAAACAGTTACATGTTACATTAATTTAGACAGTCATAATGAAAACCAACTTTTACTTTTATATTGATTTTTATACATGATATAAATATATTTGATCATTCTGTTTAATGTTGTCCTTGGTCATACTAAACCCTTCTCTACGATTAACAAAAATGTATGCAAGAGTAGACTAAAATTTATCGTCTGCTAGGTCCTTCAGCGCGCGGACTCTGTACACCTGTAATTACGGACGGGGTTTGCGTGCGAGTCGACTCCGGTAGCTATTGTATCGTAGCGAAAATTGCGTGCGAACGAAACCGCCTCGCCTAAAAGAGTTCACTCCACTGTGACTGACTGATTGAAATGTAAAAAAGGAGAAAATCATAGGGGCTTGAAGTAGTTTGACAAACACTACCATTTACATAATGATTGTTGCCTCTTTTCGCACGCAACTCTGTCATCATCCGTAGAATGACATTGTTTCGGAGAGATAAAGGTCTCCGGTTCTCTTTGCACGCAAGTTACATGAATAGAACCCCCTTCTCGAGTTATCATGATCTTTGTATACACACCAGGTTTAACAAGCAAATAATATAAGAGCAACTGGTCCTTTAATTGCCCTTCCATTTGAATAAATTTACACTTGTGAATAACTATGCTCATTTAAACAAACTAAAGAAGGAGAAAAAAAAACTTGGCAAAGGAAGCAGGACATTTGTATTTCCACCCCTGTGATGAATATTTCCGGAACTTTTTTCTCGCATTCTGTATTGATTTCAAAGCCCTTTGAACAAATATTGTGGGACGTAGAAGATGATATTCGACGTTTATATATGTACCGATTTTATTTTTTTCTCTCTAAGAGTTGTCCTATCTAATGGACATAATATTCACCCTTTTGATAATGTCAGTTAATTGCTTTAAAAGGGTAGATTTTGTCTTATAATTCGGTGATGACGACACAAAATATTACTTGTATTCATAATAATGATTAGTAATATTGATAATGATAATGGTACATATATGCATAGGTGTTGAAATTCAAAGATCCCAGGTGCGATTCTAACACGAGGAAGCAAAATTAAGAACTATTATAATTTTCAAAAAATTGTATCTTAGGAGAGCTTTTATGATATTATATTGCTATAAATTACCGAACTTCAGCATCCATTTATGTTTGTAAATGGATCTCTCGTGATACATTTTAAGTGAGTTAACGAAACAAACGAAACTAACTTATTCCATAATTTCTAACAAATTACCGAACTTCAGCATCCATTTATGTTTGTAAATGGATCTCTCGTGATACATTTTAAGTGAGTTAACGAAACAAACGAAACTAACTTATTCCATAATTTCTAACAAATCTATGTTTGTTTCTGTTTGGTCTGATAAATGTAGCTCTTTTAACCTAAAGAAAATATTGAATGATATTTCACGACCCGGTTCGATCTGTTTTACTTTACTGATGTGCGTGTATCTCCTAGAGTACAGGAAATCATTACAATTTTAAAACCATGTGTGACCGCTATACGGATCACTTAAACAGCTTATTTTCGATAAATTGAATCTAAAGCAAGTTGCACTTTTGTGGAAAATCGCAGAACGCAGCAGGATTTGTAAATCAGTCGCTGTCAGAATAATATCATACCATGCAGCTGACACAAGATTGAATAGACAAGTACAGTACCATGCATTTTGTTTTGTCGTTTCCTGCCTGAATATACATGTATTTTGACGACTGCATATTTTTATTATCAGGTTTAGTAATAAAGTTTATAAGTTATGGAAAGTGCAAAGAAGTGAACTAAGCGCTGTATGGTTCATTCATTCCATCATTCATTGTAAGCACTTGGTATATAGGTAGCTTTACTGTTATTATCATTGTCATTACTATTATTATCATTATCACCATCACCATCAACATCATCTCATCATCATCATCATCATCATCATCGTCATTATTATTATCATTATTATTATCATTATTATTATTATTATTATTATTATTATTATTATTATTATTATTATCATTATTATTATCATTATTATCAGTAGTAGTAGTAGACGTAGTAGTTTTAGTAGTAGTAGTAGTAGTAGTAGTAGTAGTAGTAGTAGTAGTAGTAGTAGTAGTAGAAGTAGTAGGAGTAGACAGTGTACAGACTATCGATGTCACTGAAAGAAAAGAATAAAAATGTTTAAAACAAAAAAATGAGTCTTTTACTAAACGTGACGCAATCATTTTCACTCAGTGGTGTTTAAAAGGGAAGTAGGATGACTACTGACCTACTGACAGTGTATCTTTAATGATTAACTCTTATTATAATCACTTCTTCTTTTCTTGTCCAGTTTTAACTGACCAAAGGTCATTCAGACTGAACAAGCGAGAGGTAGATATGGAAGTACGATTATTTAAGCGAGACGAGGACACTTATTGTTTGGTCAAATGAATCGGTTTGAGGGATGGACTCAGAGGGGACACTGTTATGTAAATGAACACCAAATTTAAAGGATTTTTTGCATGAGGAATCGCAGCCAAGGACTGTCGAAGGCCGACAAAAGACCAACATGAGAATAAATAAGAAAGAGAATTCGAAAGAGAGAGAGAGAGAGAGAGAGAGAGAGAGAGAGAAAGAGAACGGAGAAGAGGAATTGGAAATGTACCGAATGAAAGAAAGAATAATAGAAGGGATGGAGAGAGAGAGAAAGAAAAAGAGAGAGGAAGAAAAAAGTTAAACAAGAAAAAAAAATGTTAAACAAGAAGGTAACAAGCTATAAAAATGGAGAAAAACTACTTAAATTTCTTGAGTTCTTGACTACAGGAAAGTGACGATAGCCAAATAAAGTATATGAATGAAAAGCTCTTACTTTTATCTTACAACTCTAAAGGGTATTTTCATTTGATACAGTATTTTGGATTTGACAGCCTTGAGGCATTAGACTTTCTCAGAAAGTCACTGAGATGAATTAATATTATTTTTTGAAGGAATGAGAAATTAGGGGGCAAGCTTACTCGTGAATAATCTTTATGATTTATACTTTTACATGATAACGATGAAGTAAGTACATTCATGGTCATTTGTTTGGAACAAATTTTCAAACATTGTGCTATATACCCCCCCCCCTTTTCTTGTCGAGAATACTTGTTAATACCTTTAAAATGATTTAAACTACAGTATATATGCGTTGTCTTAGCGAACCCAGAAAATATGCCAGCTATGATTTGATTATGAAACAAAGAGACATTCCTAATTTTTTACTACTGCAAAGGAACTTTCTTTTCTTTATTAAAGAGATGAAATTGAAGAATGCCTTTAAGAAGTATTCGTGACAGGAAAGTGAAGACAGGAGATTTTAACGAGTACTAAATAACCGATTTATGATAATGAAAGCAAACACAAGAATAGGAAGGGCAAATGCAAGGTAAACTTTGCGTGATAACAAAATATGTACTCTCAGTACAAAGTCAAAATGTTATCATTATTGGTCGTAATTTATATAGGAAGTATAGGTATTAAGATACATCACAATGAGTTTTGTTTAAACTTCTTATCACTCACGAGAATCAAACAATAAAACAAATATATGTCGATAATTGACTATGAACCACTAAGAAAATCAAACAAAAATTATATCACGAAAAAAGTGTTTTCTTTATATTTCTTTAGAGAAGTTTGCAGTCCATTTTCAGGAGGTAAGCAACTACTCGCCCTCCATCGCTTCTGCAGCATCTGCGGTAGACAGGTTTTTGTTTGCTGTTTAAAAAACAACAACAAAGAAACACTGCCTCAATTATAATGTGCGAGGGAACGGAGCGGCCGAGTGAGAATATTAATATTACTGAATGAAGGATCTTTGGATTTTAAAGCGTTAAAGAATTCATCCATTTTGATTAAGCCAAATTATTACATGCAATAAGCTTGTGAGGGGCGGGAACAAAACTAGTGTGTCACTCTACCTTTATACAGTAAAGTCCATGTTTCACTGCATTTACAAAATTGCGAAGGTGTGCAAGGATAGAGCGAGAAAAAGGTTATTCAGTGTGGAAACTTACACTGAATTTACAACACAAGTTTTCCAATTAATATCGGGATATTTTTGTCTAGCAAGCGAGGAGAACCAGCAAAACAACCGTGCCCCCTCTTTGCAAAGGGCACTTCTGCCCCTCCCACCGCCCCTATAGTAAAGTCCAAAAAATATATCCATCAACGAGAGAGCGGAAATATGGAATGCTAAGGCCTTGTATTTTAGAGTAAAAGAAAGTTGTTTACACATCTTTTTTACATCAAAATCTGCATTCATTGTCTTCCAAGGGTGCTCCAGTGAAGGAGCAATATTCATAACTACTGCTTGTTGAAAACTTGGATTTCGCAGCGCTACAAGGCTGGTTAGTATACATGTTATATACCGTAAACAATAATGTTATGGGGGGGGGGGGGGAGAGAGAGAAAAAAACATGTTTTCTCTCTTGATAAAGGAAAACTCTGTTTATTTTAATTCTTGTGTCCGCATTGGTAGACACAGCATACACTGCTCCATCTGTATGTATATATGAGCGAGTGTAACGAAACGTGAAACAAAAATGAGAAAAATGATCGTAACAGAGCAAAAAATATTGACCTGGGAAGGGGGGGGGGGGGGAAATACTTTGCTACCTTGTTCCTGGAGCCCATATTAGTCGATAGACAGGTATTCTTTTTGAGTGTTAAGGAACAATACGTCTGTTGATATACGAGGGAGCGTAGCGATCGAGTTTAAACAAATTAATGCTGAACGTTTGTACTATAGAGCACATAAATTTTTATGGTTGTATAATGCAAATCAATTACATTGAAGATTCTTTTATCTCCTTCTCAGGGGGCTCATGGAGAGGAGGGGGAGTCAATTTTGCTCCCCACTTTAATGACCGGGGACAACTACCCCTCCCCCTTTTGACAAAAAGGCAGGGTTCTAGAACGAACCTTTGGGTTTATGACTTCCTAACATCATAAAAGATTTTGGAGAACGAAGCGAAAGACTGGAAGGATGCTAGTAATTCTTTCTAACACCGGTCAGCCTTCATCATCGTCTGTGATACATCCCTGAAAAGTTTTTTCTTTTTTTTTTCTCTCTCTCTCTCTCTCTTCATGGTTATTGTATATAATTCTTTATCAATTATTTCATGATTCTTATATTAATTACTATTATTTTGTTGTTGTTGTCATCATCATCATGTTTACTACTAAAGTTTATAAGTTATGGAAAGTGCTAAGTAGTACACCAAGCGCTACATAATCGTAATAATAGTGTTATTACTAGTATTAGTAGTAGTAGTAGTAGTAGTAGTAGTAGTAGTAGTAGTAGTAGTAGTAGTAGTAGTAGTAGTAGTAGTGGTGGTGGTAGTGGTAGTAGTATTTCATCTTCTTCTTATTATTTTTTCAATCATCATCGTCATTATCGTCATTATTATCATTATCATCATTATTATGATTATCGTCATTATCATTATTACGTGGAACTAAACCCTGCAAAATAACTTGAAAATCAATTAACACGATGAAGATACATGATCTGTACGTACATTAGTATGCACTGCACAACAAATCCTCATGTTCCAGAAAGAGCATCGTCCGTCAAATATTTTCTGTTCTGAACTTTGGAAATCTTTAATTGCCATTCATTTTCTAGACAGATAATGTAATTTCTTGCATGTTGTTGCATAACCTGATACACTGTATAATCAAATGAAATGAATTCCAAAAAAAAAAAAAAAAAAAAAAAAAGAAGAAAAAAGAGAGAGAACACAGACTGGGTCGCCCTCGATACATACAAATCGCAGAGGGATTGCTATTGTTCATGCACTCAATTTCATGGTTACTTTGGCCACTCGTGACAGAAAAGGGTGATTACAACAAACCATTGTGGAAGTGCTGAAAGTATATCAACGAACCAAGGTATCTTTTTAGAATGGCGGTACTCGTTGATTTCGAGGTATCTCTTGCCTTGAGCACTTTATTAGCCATTACCGTTGTTCTTCTTTACATGGTGTGGTCGAGATGGATTCTTTACAAGGTGACAACAGAAGCGTTAGAGGAAAATCTCTTCCAGGACCTTGCGGTATTCCCCTGTTTGGTAACTTACTGTCTTTAGGACGTTCCCCACCTCACATCTCACTTACGAAATTCTCCAAGAAGTTCGGATCTATCTACCAGATCCGACTAGGCAGTCGACCTGTCCTCGTTCTCAATGGCTACGACGCTATCTACAAGGCACTGGTCAAGCAGGCGGCCATCTTTGCAGGACGTCCCCACCTGTTTTCGTCGAACCTCTATCTATCACTTTGTCCTGGGAAACATAATCTTTCTCTTGGGACGAATGACGAGCGATGGATTCTTCATGGGAAACTGGCCGAGTCGTCTCTTCGTCATTTCACTGCCGGCTCCCAAGTTGAAGTCGTCAGCTCGGTAGTCATCATCTGAAGCCATGAAACTCGTTGAGCGCATGAAATGCAGGTATATTTCCAACGGTAATGACATTCTGGAAGCCAAAATGAAATCACCAATACACCGAGGATCCCATATGCACGAGATGAGAAATGACATTTGCTTTACTGTTGCCAACATCATGTTGCGATTTCTCATGGGTGAACGGCGTTCTTTCGATGACGCAGAAATGAGCAATTTACTGTTCCATTCTGATTTTTCGGCGGCTAATAAGAATGGTAACCCGGTTGATTTTACGCCCTGGTTGCGCGTCTTAATGGAGAAGGATACCAACAGATATGTCTCCTCTCTGAAAGACTTCCGGGAAGTAGTGCTCAACATGGTTAGAGCTCATCATCAAGTATACACTCCTGGTTCAAAGCAAGCTATTCTTGACCATCTTGTGACGTCTAGTAAGGAATCTTGGAACGAAGAATCAGAAAGGCTTGGTCTCACGGAAGATATGTTGCTTGATACAGCAATCGACTTGGTTGGTGCAGGATTTGAAACCACCTCCATGACCCTGGAATGGTGTATTCTCTACTTAGCTGGACATCCCGCAATCCAGGCAGATCTACAAAACGAGATCGACAAAGCCATTGGCGGTGATCGCCTACCTTCTTTGGATGATCGCGCCAATCTACCCTTGATACAAGCATTTATTCTAGAAGTTCAGAGGCATGCAAACATTGTACCTTGCACAGGGTACAATGCGTATGACCGATTTGAATGGTAGTACAACAAGGCAACACTGGAGAAAATATTTTTCATTGAAGGCGAGTTGTCCAACTAGCTCTTGGAATAGAGAAAGCTCTGACAAATTGAAAAGTCACAGTGTCCTGTTAATTGGAATAACGCGATCAAGCAGGAATAAGTTCAGTTTATTATGCATGTATGCCATTTTTTCGTGTATGTATATCGATGAATATTAGAATCTTATTGGTCTCTTAATGTTTAGTCATTATTTGCAGCCATGCAAGACACTGTTAAACTGAGGAAAAGTACTTTCGGTCACAGCGTCAAAATAATTTCTTAAGCAATGTGTCATTCATATTCGTGATACTATGTACCTGAAGTAAAGTATTACCATGATTACCAGAAGTTACATATTAGACACATTTTAACCCATTCGTGACAGAGGTCCACCTTTTGTGGTTTGGCCTAATATCTTTTGATGCAAAACCCTAAAAATCATACCAAATACATGAGCAGAAAGAGCAAAAAAATTCTACACAAACTGTGCCCATTTTGCTTGCGTCAATATTCGTTGTTTGATACTGAAAATTTTTTAAAGGAAAATAAGCATTAAAATCCTTAAATTGGCAATGTGATAGAAGGTTTAAAATCACTGTTTTCCCCTGCAAATTGGCAACTTTTTGACTTCTCATCATAATTTCTGTCAATTTATATTCATTTAAGATACATGACGTTTTAAAAAGAAAATGTAGCAATAAGATAAAAATGTTGGTGTTGCCAATTTGAAGAATAAAAGCTGATCAAATTAGGCTTTAAATAATTCCTGTCACGAATGGGTTAAAAGGTAACGGAAAATACCACATCCCTTCTCGATGGCTGTGCTTGATGCGTGATAATTTCTGCTTCATCATATACTCTTCAAGAAGACATTTTGAGTTAGAAATTTCATGAATACTAATTTGCAATGATTCATCATTTCAATTTCCTATAAATCTATAAAAACAATATCTATTTTAAAGTCATGTGAATTTTGATCAGTTGAAATTGCCGTAAAGTCTCTTCAGTCCGTATTATAATAATAAAAAAAAAATACTATGAATGAATCTAAAGGAGCATGACATTACGAAAGATCTATTCATTATAAAAATATTAAGCAGTATTAAATAAGACTAACGTATTTATATTTCATTTTAAAGATGAGAATTATGTACACTTTCACAACCCAAGAGTGGTTAAAAATGATGTTAAAACGAGGATACCTTGCAGGTACTTTTTCAAATACACTCGTTTTGGGGTTTTTGTTTTTGTTTTTATTTTGATTTGTTTTGTTTTGGGGGGTGTTGTTTGTTTGTATTCCTCCTTTTTCCGATAATTCACATGTTGGCAATTTTCATTGCCGTATTTTGTTTTGTTGTGACTTTTCCATGACAAAGCATCATTAAATTACAAAAACTTTTTGAATTCATGAAAGCCCTTTCATATTACATATGGATTATTATCAGATATGTTTACCGTTTACCATGATACGTAGATTGCATTCTATTGGACAAATTTAATGATGCCTTACGCCTGTTTTATGAAGGAGGTAGAAACAAATTTACAATAAAAATTATCACTTAGAATGTATGAATGAAAGTAAGGTGTGATTAGAATTTTGATATGTATTCTTATTTTTATTTATTTATTTACCACTAATCAGCAAAAATGCTGTTTTTCGTAGGGTCCATTGATAAACATGATAACGTATCTTATTACATGATGATGTTTAGTTCGTAATCAGTTTCTATTATGATAGATGTTTCTTAACTGATGATAAAACATTTAAGCTCTAAAGGTGAATTGAAGTTCAGGATAAATATTTTGTGTTTATCTTAGCATCTGTTTAACCCCCATTTTACCTTTTATAGCATTTTGTCAGTAGGCCTATACATATTTAACTTGGGATTTTGAATTGAAATGAGATGAAGTGAATTGAAAGTAAAGTGACCGTACAGATATACAAACGATTAAGTGTGGAAAAATAAAGCTTCTTACAAGATTCAATTCATTTCGTTTTATTCACCGCATTTCAGTCTAAAGATGATCTGATTATTACCCTTGAACCTAATATAAGATGTCGAATTGTGGTTTTCTCAAATTTTTTAAAGATTTCAAAATTTGTTTAAAACATGAGAGTAAGTTGTACGAAAGACACGTTTTCCATGACTGTGAATAGCTTTCTGTTTATATCTTATGGGGTGTTGCAAGAAAGTTGCAATCGATTGCAAGTTGCAACTGATTGTCACTGGCCAATTAAAATCATTGTTGCATGCTTGTCTTCTTAAAAGGGCAGACCCTGAGCCAATCAGAATGGCTGTTTCAAAATTAGCAGTTATTTGCAATTGATTTCAACTTTCTTGCAACACCCCATTAGTTGATTAAACTTAATGCATTTTCGAATGACAAGAAACAAACCTTATAAACTCGTCGAAGATACAGTAAGCACGTACACACGAACACATACATATGCACAGGTGAGACCCTATACAGGGACAAGAGCGTTACACTCTAAAAACGATTCAGTCAAAAATGACTAGATTAAGGGTCAGCTGTGGTGCAACTAATACATGTAATACGTCTAATCAAATATCTTACTATATTCTCGTAAAAACTGGCTGTTTACTAGTCAAAATACGACTAGAAAATAGTCCAAAATGACTAAAAATAGTAAGAAATCACTCAAATAACCTGATAACAGTTGCACGCAGCTGACCCTTAACCCTTTCGTTTAGTCAGTTTCAACTGAATTGTTTTAAGAGTGTACCCCCCCCCCAAGGAAAAAAAAAACCCACCATGGATGGGAAAGGAATATGTGAAGGGAGAAAAACGGAATTTTCGCCTAACCTAACTGCCTAACAAAATGTCATAGAGCCTTCCCTGCATACATGCATTAACTCATTCCATAATTCCTTGATTGAGGCCTATATTATCTTCTGCAGATTAAGGGTCAGCTGGGTGCAACTAATACATGTAATACGTCTAGTCAAATATCTTACTATATTCTCGTCAAAACTGGCTGTTTACTAGTCAAAATACGACTAGAAAATAGTCAAAAATGACTAAAAATTCTGCCAAATTTGGAGAACAATATTTGCAAACACTTCTCTCTTACATATGATTATCATAATTACCCAATATCTGATGTTCATATGGGAAACGAGGGAGATGACAGCCATATTGGTCATCATGATGATAGCTTAGCCGAGGAATGCATGAATGAACCACAGACAAAAGACTGTCCGACGGAGGATACTAATGAAAGCACTCAATGTATTTGGTGTGGATCGCCCACTGAAAGCGATTACGATAAGCCCTTGTGTGAAAGATGTGTAGCTATTCCTGATCGACTAAGTGTTATTGAAAAAGAGCTACAATCCTTACTTGACCGCAATCAGAGCATGGGGTCAATCAATGCTCCTATTGAATCAAGGGATGGTAACAACCCAGGACAATGTGATTGCACTAGATCTAGAATGGAGGACAATAAACCCCCGACTAACATTCATGAACGTCAAGAAAAAGGAACAAACACAGAAACTCCCATCATCAAGCAAAAGGACAACGACCCCTCTGCCAAAATCAAAGACATTCAAAAAGATGAAACCACAATTAATGATCAAACGGAAAAGATAAACGTCCAACTACGCCAGTATCGCCAAAAACAAGAAAAACAATTCCAAAAAACAAAGAAATGTACCAATGTCCTTATAATAGGCGATTCCATGCTCAGAAAAATACAGCCCAAGAAAATTTCAGACTCAAAACAAGTGTTTTGTAAAACACTTCCTGGAGCCAAGATTGAGCAGATATGTGATGTTGCTATTCCACTAGCTAATGATCTTAAACCAGAAGAAATGATCATTCATGTTGGAACTAATAACATAGAATCAAATGAGCCACATGAAATCGTTGCGATGGCTGAGTCGATGGGCGTGCATCTCCAAAAGTCTTGCCCGTCAGTGAAACAAATCATCTGGAGCTCAATCATTCGAAAGAACTCATGTCTTCAACAAATCAGCGAAGTCAACACGATGATGAAATCCATGTTGGCTAAGCACGGATGGGGAGTTATAGATAATGCTAACATCTTCCCTGATCTCCATGTTGGTCGAGACGGCATCCACTTGAACGAGGCTGGATTTCGTGTTCTCACTAGAAACTTCTCCAACTATCTTAGTGGTGAGACAGCCACAACAGATGAATACGACACCCCTGCCATGCCTGAGATGAGCAATCAACAGTACACCACTAGAGCTGGCGATCTCTACAGCGATGCCGTGAATAACAGGACACGCCCACCGGAGACACGCCCACCAGAGACACGCCCACCGGAGTACTCGTCTTACTATGCCCCGCAAGCATCAACCGTAAAATTTCCTGGATGTTTCAACTGCGGAGAGTTGAATCACAGCAGATCGAAGTGCAGATTCAACACCATGATCCAGTGTTATGAATGTATGTGCTATGGACACAAAGCTAAATTCTGCCCAACATTAGATTATTATCATGATTATTAGCTTTCCGGCCAGGAAGAGAGTGCCGACCTTGTCACTAACGCTCACAGCCATGAAAACTCCGAATTCTCTGATATCATAATACCGAGTGACATATCATCAAATGAATTCGATTTCGACGATGAAACAGCCAAGAGCATAAGTGAATATGATATAAGGGTGGAAAACAATACTCAGTTGAATCCTATCAATAACAATGCTACTCAAGACCAATCCTTACATTCTTTCGATAAAGAATCTTGTGTGAATGGAAATCAACTTGAACTAAATCATGTAAATGATTGTTTACAGATAAAAAATAAACATGGACTGAGGATTGCCCACCATAATATAAGATCACTAATCTCTAATCTTGACGAAGTGAAAGTAACGATTCAGGAATATAAACTGGATGTGTTAGCTTTAAATGAGACTAGGCTATGTGATACCATACACGATGCCAGAATCAACATTGACGATTACGTTGTGTACAGAAAGGACCGCAATACTCGCGGAGGAGGGGTCTTAATTTATGTGAATGAAAATCGATTATCTCATAGGTTACGAAGAGACCTGATGTCTGATGAAGTTGAGTTAGTTGCAGTTGAAATTAACCAGCCTAAATCATCGCCTATAGTAATTATTGCTTGGTACAGACCACCGGGTACAAGCATTGTTTTGTTTGATGCAATAGAAACTATATTAACAAAACTGGATGATGAAAATAAAAATACCATTTTTCTAGGCGACTTTAATTGTGATTATAATACTGTCAGTAGTAATAATTGTTATACAAACCGATTAAGACAGGTGTGTGACAATCTCTCTTTAGTTCAAATTATCGACAAGCCAACTAGAATAACCTCTGATTCCTCTACTATAATTGATTTAATTTATACAAACAATGAAAATAAAATCATTGAAAGTGGTGTATTGCATTTAGGAACAAGTGACCATTCGTTAGTATACATTGTCTGGGGAAAAACTCGATATTCTGTTTCAAAACATATGTATAGAACTTACAGAAGTTTTAAGATGTTTGATGAAAATTTATTTTGCTATGATTTGAGCGAGATTGATTGGAATGATGTGTATAGTACATGCGATGTAAATTGTTCATTGCATGCTTTCGAATCTTTGTTTTCATTGGTGTGTGACAGGTTTGCTCCAGTTAGGAAGAGCAGAATAAATCATAACACATCTCCCTGGATTGACGGAGAAATAATAAATCTGATTCACGAAAGGAATAACCAACGAAAACGTGCTATTAGAAGTGGAAACGAAAATGACTGGGAAACATTAAGGAAAATGAAAAACTATGTGACCTTGAGAATAAGAAATAATAAAAAGAAAATATTTGAAAGTAAAATAAGAAGCGCTCATGGCAACTTAGGACAGACATGGAAAAACTTGAATCTTTTAATCCCTCGCAAAAATAAGGGAAATAGGATTACTTCTCTAAATGTTGGTTCAAATGAAATTAACGATGCAGAACAAATCGCCCAAAATTTGAACGAATATTTTGTTAACATAGGCCCAAATTTAGCACAAAATATCATCACAGAGGATCTTGAAAGTGATCCATTAGTTCATGCAACCCCATCTATTTTCAGTAGTCAGTTCGAATTTGTTACTGTGACTGTCGATGAGGTTTCACGCGAACTGCAAAAATTATCTAATGATAAAGCCATGGGAAACGACTTGTTTCCAATTAAACTGATTAAATTGGGAGCACCTTTTTTAAAGATGCCATTAACACATATTATAAATAATTCTCTTATTTCAGGGACTGTTCCTGATCAGTGGAAAGTTGCACGTGTAGTTGCTTTACATAAAGGGGGAGCTAGGGAGGCGTGCAATTATAGGCCAATCTCAATTCTCCCAATTTTGTCTAAGATATTAGAAAGGATTGTTTTTAATCAACTTTACAAATACCTGAACGAAAATGGTTTAATAAGCAAGTACCAATCAGGTTTCAGGCCGCTCCACTCTACGACAACAGCCCTATTAAATGTTACGGATGACTGGCTCAAAAGTATTGATAATGGAAAGGTAGTAATTGCTGTCATGCTAGATCTTAAAAAAGCATTTGACACTGTGAACTATGAAATTCTTCTTGGAAAATTAAAACAGTACGGGATAACGGACCACACGCTTCGATGGTTTTCAAATTATTTAGATAACAGGTCACAAGCAACATGTGTTAATGGAACTTTCTCTAACTTTTCGTCGCTGAAATGTGGGGTTCCCCAGGGGTCAATCATTGGCCCCCTCCTTTTTGTAATGTACATTAATAGTTTACCCAACGGACTTCGTTTTTGTAAAGTAAGTATGTACGCTGATGACACAATGCTATACCTCTCCGGTAGTGATATTTTTACTTTAATACAACAAATAAACGAAGACCTGGACTATGTAAGGAAATGGCTAGTTATGAATAAATTAAGTTTGAATGTAAGCAAAACGGAATATATCGTGATTGGCACTAAGCAACGATTAAACAGAATAAAAGATGTAGACATAAAGATTGATATATCTGGAACTCCATTAACGAGAGTACATACTTGCAAACACCTTGGAGTAATAATTGATGAAAACCTCTCCTGGCGCGATCATATCTGGAGCTTACAAAAGAAAGCTAATTCGGGACTACATATGCTCAAATGCATAAAGGGATTGGTAAATAAAGAGACACTGAAAATGGTTTATAATGCATTAGTGTCATCCCATTTATTTTACTGTGATGTTGTTTGGGGAAATTGTGGGAAAACATTGTTAAGTACACTTCAAAAAATTCAAAACCGAGGTGCTCGTCTTATTAACGACACACCTTGGTTTTCATCAGGAAAAGAAAACCTAGATATTTTGAATTGGGAATTGCTCGCAGAGAGGAGGAAGTATAATATGGCAGTTATGATGTATAAGGTAATGACAAACCAGGTTCCACTTTATCTGAGTGAGAAATTTTCACTCAGAAAGCATATATATGATACACGACAAAGTAAGCTTTGTGTCGATATTAGTCGTCCGAATACTGAATCAGGCAAACGTACATTCTTATACAGAGGCTCCCATATATGGAACTCACTTTCAGAAGAGCTTCAAAACTCCCCCAATATAGGAAATTTTAAATCTAAACTAGCACATGAAAATATCGGTTCTCCCTAATAGAGCAATATAATTATATATATCAAAATATTATATCCATTATATCGCAATAAAGTTGGTAATATGATAAGGGTGGTGTATATCGAAAGAATAATCTACAAATGAATCTCTGAAGTCCTGACATTCTCCTTGTCGAATTTACAAAATGATTTAGTTGCCTCTCTTTATATCTGAGCAGAAATATCATTACAACTTAGGCTTGAGGAATGGTAAGGTAAACTCATATAGTTTCATATAACTAACACAAATCTAACCTAACTTTACGTCTCTGTAAATTCACCCCTTTTGAGATTTATTCCTTCCTTTCTTTTCTCTCTCTCTCTCTCTCTTTCTGTATTTCTGTATTTCTCTCACTTACCCCTCTCTTTCTCTCTCTCTCTTTCACTCTTTTTACTTTTCCTGTTATATTTGTTATTACTTTTCGCAATAGTTCTGTCTTTCCTGATTTTACGGAGTCAGTAAATACATGTTTATATTATATCTATAAACCTGAACATTATAAATATCTTGTATAATTGAACTTGGTCTTATATTTCATATAGTTCATATTTCACACCATTATGTTTAAACTGATTATACTATGTTTTTGCGCATCATCTTACTGCACCTTCTTTTCTCATATTTTGTACATATGATTGTTGTTCTAAATTATATTCCTTTTCATTTGCTAATTTCTTGTTTTACTTTCAAAATTAAAACAAATTCCTTTGTACAAATCATGGTACTGCAATTTTTTTTCTTTTTTATGTTATATATATATATAGATACATGTTTCTTTAATTCAGTTTTTATGGTTTTATGCTTTCGTTTTCTCATATTTTGTTCATGCGATAGCTGTTTAATATTTTTGTTTTATATATGTTAGATTCTTGTTTTTACTTTTAATTTTATTTCTGCATGAGCATTAATAATTTTGTTGCATACATCATATTTTTCTCTTCATATTTCGTTAAAAATGTATTTACATATTCTAGGTTTATTTGCTTTTCTTTCCGCCTAATTTCATGTAATTCTTGATTGTTTTTGTCTATTTTATTTTATGTTTGTGATACACAATATGTTTTAAACCTCATTCTAATTTTGAAATATTTATGTATTTTATTACGGTTTGTACTTGTAATTGTTTGATATTCGAATTCATATTTCATGTATTTCAATGTTTTTGATTGTCACACGGCCCCTTTGAAAACCAGCCGAGAAGCTGAATTGGGCTTTTACCGTGTTTAAATAAATAAATCAAATAAATCAAAAAATAGTAAGAAATTACTATAATAACCTGATAACAGTTGCACCCAGCTGACCCTTAACCCTTTCGTTTAAGAGTGTACCCCCCCCCCCCCCAAGGAAAAAAAAACCCACCATGGATGGGAAAGGAATATGTGAAGGGAGAAAAACGGAATTTTCGCCTAACCTAACTGCCTAACAAAATGTCATAGAGCCTTCCCTGCATACATGCATTAACTCATTCCATAATTCCTTGATTGAGGCCTATATTATCTTCTGCAGATTTTACTCTGCCGTAAAAATGTAAAACGCCAAGAATGATCATAACTTTAATTTTCAAGAATTGCGTAATCTCATTCTGTTGACTTTCCCATCAGCATTATAGGATCCGTGGAATGTTTTTCATATAGAGAAGTCATTTGAAACTACAGGTATAATGTGAATATCCAGATAAGTTTTCAACTCACTGATTTGAACAATATTATAATTATCAAAAATTATTCAGCTCTGTACATCATCTGCTTTGGGAATATCATCTCGAGGGGGTGTGTGTGGGGGGGGGGAGTATTATGCAACCTTAGCAGAACTTTTTAATAATCAGAACGCACAAGCGAGTCATCAAAAGTTAGTCGGAAGAACCAGTAATGTCACTGACCCTATCGCAGATTTCTCCAGCAGCCAATCTCCATAAGCGTTTTCATTAATCACTTAACTTCTATGAACTTTGATTATGTAAGTGGGTCGAATTGAGGAAAACATAATACACGATGGCTGTATTTTCTGTGGTCGCTCTGAAGTACGCTCGACGACAGGTCATGTTGTCGTGAATTTCGCGGCCAAGTCGTGAAATTCACGACCACTGTTGCGAATTCAACAATTTGGCGGGGAAATTCACGGCGCACATGACCTGCCGTCGAGCGTACTTCAGGGCCACCATAATTTTCCTTATCGCAGAGGTTAGTAGAAGGGGTCAGGGAACAATGCAGGTTAATATAGCTAAACAGGCTGACTTTGTCCAAAATGTAAGCTACTGCATGACAGTGTCGTGAAAGTCTCATGTTAGATCATTTATAAAAACCGCTTTTGTAAGATCTTGCCAAATGGGAAATTCTTACGGTTGCTCTGTAAATTCCGCAAGATTCTCACACAACGTTTATCACCGGGATAAAACAAGCAAAAATTTCATAAAATAATATTATTACCAAATATCTACATATTGCATTGTCCATTGACCATTTTAAAATAATTTCTTCATAGATCAGCGCATGTCACGAGGCATTTTGTTTGGATCGTTTTGATCAGCCAGGGTGACAACAGAGGCGAACTTTGTACCTTTGGTTCCTTTTTTTCTTCTCTCTCCTTCAAGATTTATCTGTATATAAATATTTATAATATTTTGCACTGTAGCACTGTATAATCCCGTAGTCGGGAACTCTTACGTGAATTAATACACCTACAGAAAGGAAGCTCAAAATATGGCGGTTGACTATCTTTTAGAATGTTCCATGTTGGCTGCTACCCTCTGTCTCCTCGTGATGTTATTTGTGAGACAAACTTCAAGGGAACATGGTAAATCGAAGTCTTCTGGAGCCAAGCCTCTTCCTGGACCATGGGGTATCCCTCTTCTGGGGAATATGCTGTCTCTTGGAAGCTCTGCGCCTCACGTCGCACTGACGAATCTCTCCAAGAAGTTCGGCTCTATCTACCAGATTCGACTCGGCAGCCGGCCCGTTCTTGTCCTGAATGGCTATGACGCAATCAACAAGGCATTGGTCAAGAAGGCTGCCATCTTTGCTGGACGTCCCCAACTCTTCTCAGCGAATATATACTTATCGTGTTGCCCCGGAAATCATAACCTAACTTTTGGGTCGTTTAACGAGCGCTACATGCTGCATAGGAAACTGGCCGAGTCATCCCTTCGCCACTTCACTGCAGGTACCCAAACCAAGTTTGTTGAGTCGGTGGTAACTGCAGAGGCAATGAAACTTGTCGAACGCATAAAATCTGAGTACACGTTCACATGTGGGGACCAGAAAAATGGTGCCTCTGCGAATATGCCAGGAAAACAGAGCCCTGATATGGAGGAGCTGAGAAATGACATTTCCTTGACTGTTGCTAACGTTATGTGTCAGTTTCTTTTCGGTAAACGCCGTCCCTACAATGATAGAGAGATGAAAGGCCTTTTGTATTACAGCGATCGATTTTCTGAGAGCAATAAGGCTGGAAATCCGGCTGATTTTTTTCCATGGTTGCGCTTCATGATGAAGAAGAGAACAAGTACATATATTTCTTCATTAAAAGACTTCCGTGCAACCGTTCTTAGTATGGTAAGGGCTCATCAGAAGGAATACACACCGGGTTCGAAGCAGGATATTCTCGATCATCTAATAACTTCCGGACGCCTTGACGGGAATAAGGAGCAACTGGAGAAAGTCGGTCTGACAGAAGATATTTTGCTGGACACTGCAGTAGACTTTGTGGGTGCAGGATTCGAAACTACCTCTGCCACGTTGGAATGGTGTATGCTCTACATGGCTGCATACCCCGAAGTCCGAGCTTCTCTCCAAAGCGAGGTTAGCAATGTGGTTGTTTACAATCGCCTACCAACTTTGGACGATCGTTCAGACCTACCCTTGGTCCAAGCCTTTATTCTCGAAGTCCTGCGGCATTCGAACATGGTCCCTTTTCTCATTCCCCACTGTGCAAGTGAGGATACCGTACTTGATGGCTTCTTTATTCCCAAGGATATCATAGTGTTCACTAATATCTACTCGGCCCATATTGATCCCGGAGTCTGGACGAAACCGGATGTCTTCAACCCTCGCCGTTTCCTCGCACCCGACGGAACCCTGGATGAAGACAAGAAAAAACACGTGATGCCATTCGGAGTCGGGCGCAGACGATGTCTTGGGGCGGATTTGGCGCGCATGGAGATCTTTCTCTTCATCGTCACCTTCATTCAACAGTTCTCCTTTGAAAAACCTCTGCAAGGAGAAATAAACATGGAGGCAGAGGAAGGACTCTTGAGAAGACCAAAACACCTTGGGGTGCGTATAATATCCAGGAACAATGAAGAAGATAGCACTTAAGGGAAATTTTGTGCTTTCATCCCGTAGCATTCTGATGTGAATGGTATTGGTAGCTACATGTATGTAGCTGCACGGTTTACATCAAGCACATCTTATCAACTTATATAAATGTCCAAACATCCTGGAGTAGTTAATTTTAAAAAATTGCTTTCTGCACGTGAACATGGTGAAGGCTTTAAGATGTGAAAATACCGGTAATGAAATGAAATACAATAATTTTGAAATAGTTTGTCATTTAACTTGTTAAATGGTCTCCTTGGTGTCTTGCTTGTTAACCAATTAGATGTTTGAAAAAGTATCTTTTGTCCGTTTTAATCGACATAACTGTCGAATGAATGTCCAATTTGACACTTGTTGCATTTCCCTAATGGAATTTTCCGGTATGAGTAACACATCTGCTGGATTTAAACAATTTTAAAGGATGGAAAGAGCTTATACGTAATTCAGTTCTAAAGGTTAGCTTTTCAGACAAAAAATGATGAATCTTATAAGATCAAGAAATCCTATTTGATGCTTTGTGTATGATACCGGTATGTATATGTATGAGAAATATGAAATATGAATGCATATTCTCCTGACAACTTTAGAACACTTTTAGGCATTTCGAAGTATGTTTGCTGTAAATACACCACAATCGAAATTGAAAGACTTGATCGTATTTGTTTAAAATTATGATAAATTCACTATATGAAAAAAAAAATGAATTCAGTATTATATATTATGGTTGAAATTTTACCCAATATTGAGTAAAGAGCGGATGTGCATATT
The DNA here is from genome assembly GCA_029962745.1 of Echinometra lucunter. NCBI lineage: Eukaryota > Metazoa > Echinodermata > Echinoidea > Camarodonta > Echinometridae > Echinometra > Echinometra lucunter. The sequence goes on from CM057155.1 coordinate 30,817,577, forward strand.
TTATGGGTTAATTTTACCCATTGTATTTTAACTTTATGTCATTGTATCACAAATTTGATATTGTATGTCCACATAAACGATTCATGTCAATGACCTGTATTGTACTTTTAATTATCATGATTACACCGGCCTAAATGTTAACCCAGTGCCACTAGGAATTTACGATCTTGAAGTTAATAAACTAAGGCACATAATTTTGCTCTACAGTCTTATACGATCTTGATCTTCAAGCTGGAGTACTATCATGACTATTATTGATAGTAACGTAATTGTTCACGCCTTCTATTGATCATTTATGTATTATTGTTTATTAAAGTTTTTATCTAAACTAGAGGGTTGATACATCCAGTTGAATAAATTGCTTGCCAAGTACGCCCTCTCGGACAACATGATAACACAGCGCACAAAGAATATACGATACAATGAAATGAAAATACAACATTTGTAGAATTCTGACATTTGAATATAATATAGAGTACAAAATATGACATTTTATTTTGTATTCTTGGCGAGGAAAAGTGAAATTTCTTCCTTTCGCTAATCACTGCTAATCACATCAATTGGTCCATACGCTAGCACTTTATTACAGTTTTGAACTGTTTGTTTTGTATTTACCTTAGGTTCGATGTCTCCCTCACAAAGCACGTGGTGCCAGTCGCTGACGTAATCATATGTTGCATGCCAAGCTTATTTTTGTGGAGTCAAATTTGACTCGGAATGGAGTCAGCTGGGAGTCAATTCTATTCTGAGTTAAAGTGACTTGGATTTCCGAATTAATTTGACTCAGAATTGAGTTACTTTGATTCGAATTTAGTCGATTCTCAGTTGACGCCACACCATTCCGAGTCAAATTACATGAATCAATTCGGAAATCTGAGTCACTTTAACTGAATAGAGTTGACTCCCAGCTGACGCCATTCCGAGTCAAATTTTACTCCGCAGAAATTACAAGGCACGTGAGGCGAAATTTCGATTCAGTTACTGTGCTAATCGCACCTGTAAAAGGCAATTAACAAATCGGAAAGGTTTCGTTGGATTTTTGTACGATGCCACTAGCACGTGGCGTTTCGTAGACGGCACTGGAGTACCTAGATCTAGAGAGTAGCGACATAGACGTCCTGTTTTGGGAAAACAAAATGGCGTCCGAATTCTTTCTATTTCAAACACCCAGGTGCTTATCGGAATTGAAAAGAAATGTTGCGTAACAGGGGGGAAACAAAATGGCGTTCAAATCATGGGGTGTCGCTCCTCTAGAGGTAGAGGATAGTTCCTGCCTCTCGCAGTTACCTTTTAATTTGACGTCATAGACACGTGATAGAAACGTCATAGAAATGAATATGTATAAGCACGTACGTATTATTTCCAGGTATAAATTTCTTAGAGACCCCGCACCCGTGTCGACCCCTCGCACAGCTCAATGAGTTACGCGTCGGAGTGTCTCAAGAGCCCGAGTTCGAATCCCGCTCTCGCCTTGTGCATTTTTGCTATAATAATTGATAACAATGGCGTTTATTTCGTCAGAAATAGTTAAAGTATCACAGCTATTACTGATACATATTCATTTCTGTGACGTGAAATTGGAAGGTAACTGCGAGAGGCAGGAACTATCCTCTAACCTACTCTCTTTATGTACAGTATGTACGTACTCTAGACGGCACCAGTCCTTGCCACTTGACGCCCTCTTACGTCAGTAAAATGACAACCCGTGAGTGTACAGTGAGTATACAGCGATTAATTCTTTGGCATGGATGTTCCATAGGCATGATAGGGATGATCCTGGAATTAGGTAGGAAGGGGTGCAGCGTGAAGGGATGGATACCAGCTTGTCAATCCACCTGCTCCATAGGCATCACTATGTTGGCCCTGAAGTACGCTCGACAACAGGCCATGTGCGACGTGAATTTCGCATCCCAGGTCCTGAACTTTGCATCCCAAGTCGTGAAATTCACGACCCGCAATGCGAAATTCAGGACCCGTGGCGCGAACTTTGCATCCTAGTCCTGAATTTCGCACCGCGGGTCGTGAATTTCACGACTTGGGGTGCAAAGTTTGCGCCACGGGTCATGAATTTCATGACCACGGATGCGAAGTTCAGGACCTGGGATGCAAATTCAAGCCGCACATGACCTGTTGTCGAGCGTACTTCAGGGCCACCATACATCACCACCATCATCATTTCATCGACATTAATCAGCCGTCACCCGTGAAGAGGCTTCTGGATCGTCACCAGATCACAGATAACTGGTGACATAATATTCTCATCAATACTCCGCATCCCTTTGCTTAACAAAAACATAAAATACAATTGTTTTATTTCTGATATTCTTTCCTATAATGATTCAGTTATCGGCAAACCATTTTCAAGAAAATACATTACTTCCGGCCTTATTGCCAATGGTCCTCCTGGGGCTCGTAACACAAGGTTTGCAATAAATCGAAAATTTGAAATAACCATTCTGACTGGTCCAGGGTCACCTTTTTGAACGTGATGTGCATGAAACAGTGGTCTTGATTGGCGGTTACAACTTTGCGATTAATTGCAAATCTTTGTGTTATGGGGACCTGGTGTCGGATCCGCTGTCCTAAGAGCTTATCCTCTCTTTCTCGAAGATTTTAAAAGTAGTTAATTCATTTTTTAGCATTTTGAATTCTGATTTCAATTTGAATTTAAACAATGTCTTGTAAATGGGTCAGGGCACATAATAACATTTGAATTTATGGCTTTTATACGTACCAAGAATGGCAATATTGACGCCGGGGAGGGGGCCGGGGCGGGTATATTCTCAGCTTGAGCATCACTGGCCTAAATCTGATCAAATACTATAATGATAGTGAAAATGATCTATCTTATATTCTTTTCTAGTACTAAAACTTCTTCAAATTCAACTACAACTGTTTCTGCTGTCTATTCATCTCCCTCCCTCCCTTCTCCCCTCTCCCTTTCTCTCTCTCTCTCTCTCTCTCTCGCGCGCATTAACCAGTTTCTTCTTTCTCCTCTTCTTCTTCTACTCCTCCATCTTCTTTTTTTCTTCTTCATCTTCTCATTCTTCACCTCTTTCTTCTTTCTTATTCTTCTTCCCCTCCTCCTCCTTCATCTTATTCTTCATCATCTTCTTCTCCTTTCTCTTCTTTTTCTCCTGAACTTCTTCTCCTTCCTCTTCTTTTTCTTCTTCTTCTTCTTCTTCTTCTTCTTCTTCTTCTTCTTCTTCTTCTTCTCTTTCTTCTTCTTCTTCTTCTTCTTCTTCTTCTCCTTCTACTTCTTCTCCTCCTTCAGGGTTCTTCTTCTTCTTCTTCTTCTTCTTCTTCTTCTTCTTCTTCTTCTTCTTCTTCCTTTTCTCTTCACTGAACCTACTACTG
>CM057155.1:30821433-31115094 GCA_029962745.1 Echinometra lucunter
CTACTACTGCCATCGAACATACCACAGCTCCCAGCCACCCAGCCACAGCTCTCTATTCTAGCACGAGACTATCATTGTCAGGAATTTGGGTCATTATGTGTAAGGCGCGTGCATCATCTCCATGATCTAGATTAGTCCTGTTCTCCCTGCATGCAATTTCCAGTTTCATTTGCTAACATGTCCAACGCTCTCTTTCTCCATGTCTCTGCCACACCCACCGCCCATTCAACCTGATTCCAAAACCCATTGGCACCACCTAACAACAATACACCATTTTGCTTGAGCGCTCGCGTTGTGAGGCAGTATGAACAGGCTGTTCTTTATCAAGTTTATTGGAGATTTCGTGCTCGCGTGGCACGCAATCTCTGGGTTTTGCACGCCATGGATAACGAAACACGAAACGCATCTCTTCCGAGCTTTGAACATCAAGGGTGATCAATTGGATAACGGAAATCCAATTGATATGCCTTCGTGCTTTGACTAAAGGTAAACAGTCTTTAATAACATTAAGGGAGGGTAACGCTTTTCAACGAATGAATGGAATTTAAAATACTGCCTGAGAATGAAGAAAACTATTCATTTCATCTTGTCATGTTGAAAGTTTTTTTCTTAAACTGAGTTTATTTAACTTCCACAAAATCTGAAATGTAATACCATATCCTATTATTGTCAGTGATCAATCATAAGAAAGTAGGGAAATGAGTCATTCGGTTTTAAAATTTTAGCAGCTACGTTTATATCATTTAAGCTTCATTTTTTAAATGCGCATGGCAAAGAAAAAAAATCCTAATCAAAATGGAAGTCATCATGTATAACATTTTGAAAATTTTTGTGATTTCAAGCTGACTGGTCAGCGATTATAACTTGATTCATCATCTTACCCTTATTTTCATCGATGCTTTTTACTTTCAATATTTTATTTTATTTTGTTTTATTAATTTTAGTTATCAGAATCAACTGCGGCCTTTCGAATGAATTAAAAAGATGGCAGATCCTACCTTTAATGAAAAAGATGGCAGATCCTACCTTTAATGAAAAAGATGGCAGATCCTACCTTTAATGAAAAAGATGCATTATCACTACAGGATAATGGTATTTATAAACAATTATCACGAAAACGATACTTGGCATCCTGGTAAATTGAAAGCGATAACTTCCACTTTTAAAGATTGCGTGATTGATTAGAAAGGGATTTGTATCACTTTACAAGTAGCTCCATCCAATTTTCATGAAATAAATCATATCAACTCTATCATAGGGTCGTTTCACATACAAATAATCATTGTCTGGAGGAGGCGTTGTGGCTCAGTGGTAGAGCAGTGGTCTCGTAGCCGGGAGTTCCCGGATTCGAAACCAAGTGGATGCGCTAATGCCCTTTGGTAAGGTTTTAATCCTCATGACCAAGTCCTTCAGAGGGGACTGAAAGTCGTCGGCCCCTTACTATCAAGCATACACATTCTTTCTTAGCAGTCAGGTAAAATAACCATTTAACCATTTAACATACTCTTATAAATGTTTATAACCTTTGAGTTTATGATATATTAACTTTAGCTTATTAAACAGTAGTTCTGATTTTGAGATTGTGTCTTTTTCATTTTTTTTTTAAATACTAATTTTGCGGGGCATGTTGAGAAGGGGACTCAGGATCAGAGATCGACTGGTCATGGGGAGTGTGGGGGTTTCCCCATGGGCAGGTCAACATGGTCAATATTTTAGTAAAAAACGGCAGGCCTTACAAAAAAGGGGCTGGTCAACAACAAAATGGCCCGAGAATTAAAAAAAAGGGGGGGCGGTCAAAAGCAGCGACAAGGAAGAAGAAATAAACGAAATTTAAAAAGAAAAAGAAATAAAATAGGCTGGAAAGAAAGTTTCTGCAACAATTATACCAACAATAAAACGTAAATAATCATACTGCGTATAGAATTCGTTAAAAAAATGACGGGAACGGAACAATCAAAATGCGATTCTTTTCAAATGACCGATCTCTTTCCGCAAAGGACATGAACTTACGAGGGGGGGGGGGGGGGGCGATGGTGGTGTTCAGGTGTCATGACCCCATGAAGTTTTTCCTCAGCATGTTGGTATTCGTGATAATCATAACAATAAATTTAAATAGTTGTTACCTAAATTTAGTTCGCACGCATTCTATGCACGCCATTTATACATCTGTACTTAGCTTTCATAATTGTTAACGACTATTGCGTGCGTGTAGCAGAAGTGCGTCAGTGTGTTCGTGATGATGTGCGTGTGATGCACGTGTGGCGAAGTAGGACGCGTTTGACCAAAAAGGTTTAACAAATTTTAACATTTCATTATTTCAGCTGAATGAAGAAACCGGACATCACTCTTTGAAAAAGTAATGTTAGCTGTTAAAACTTATAATATGGAAAGCATTAGCAAAAACAATAAAACATTTTTTTTTTCCTACAAATCATTTTTATTCCACAAAATGTTTATATTCAGTTTGTCTGTTTCTTTGTATGTTTGTTAGTTATGGGATTCATATAGGTCTACAAATATAAGCGGAGGGAGGGGAAAGATATGTCTTATTGTATTGCAGGTTCGGGTATAGTTCTCCCCCCCCCCCCCCGCCGCCCGTCTCCCTCGGCAAGAAAAAATTACATGTACAAGAATCGCTAATGCATAATCTAGTTTCTAGTAGTATGATAGGCAAAGTTTCAACATGAAAAAAAAAATGAGATTTTTAATGCCGAGTCGTTACGCCTTATTGCATAATTGACGCACATCAACAAGGCCCAGAGCATGGGTTTTAAGCACTCTCTTAAAGAAGTTTTCTCACTAACCGGAATCAATTTTCGGATCACCATGAACAATTTCAGTGACATAGATTTATCAAAATGTTGCATTAAAACATATTCAAATATTGATTTAAAATCTTGTTTACAATTCCACTTTAAAAGAATATCCAAGAGTGTTTATACAAATGCAAATGTTTTATTCGCAGATGGGTTAATAGCATATGAATATGAATTTTAAAACATGACACCAACAAACCCAGATCTTGTATTCTTCTAATTGATTTTGCTTTCTTTTTGGGCAGTGATTGGAAATCAACCAAGATAAAACAACAAGAACACCAAAATTATATCAATAAAGCAAAAGTAAAAAGAGTTGAAATGAGGTAACAGGTTACATGTTGCTGAAGAATCGGCAACAAAAATATTGCAATATGCAAAAAAAAAAAAAAAAAAAGGGAGCAACTACGATATATGTATCCTCTGATATAGATGGTAGATTAAATATTCTGTAGTAGAATAGGTCAATGAACAATCACCACGAACCTTCAGTAAATCAAAATCATTCGTTTCGCATCATACCCATAGTAAAGTCCGTGCCGTGCCATATCAAACTTAGCGTGTTGCTGTCTAAACAAATGTATGATATACATGCCCAATCAGTTTCGCAGCTCTTAATCTGTCCTAAATTTAGTTCGCACGCCATTTGTACATCTGTACTTAGCTTTCATAATTGTTAACGACTATTTCGAGCGTGTAGCAGAAGTGCGTGAGTGTGTTCGTGATGATGTGCGTGTGATGCACGTGTGGCGAAGTAGGACGCGTTGACCAAAAAGGTTTAACAAATTTTAACATTTCATTATTTCAGCTAAATGAAGAAACCAGACATCACTGTTTGAAAAAGTAATGTTAGCTGTTAAAACTTATAATATGGAAAGCATTAGCAAAAACAATTTTAAAAAATAATTTCCTACAAATCATTTTTGTTCCACAAAATGTTTATATTCAGTTTGTCTGTTTCTTTGTATGTCTGTTAGTTATGGGATTCATATAGGTCTACAAATTATGTTTTGCTAAGTTTATCTTTTAGGTCTCATAGCGGAAATACTTTAAATGTAATATTCTATTGTTTAAATATTTATATATAAGACAAGGAATAGTGAATGTATCAATTTTTATTTTTTTAATTGATCATGTTGATTAATGATAAAGAAAGGGAGGGAGGGTAGATAAAGAAGAAAATTAATATGCACACAGGTGTTTTTAAATACTCGTAATTTCCGAATCGGATCATTTCCATTATCATGCTCAGAATTTAATTTCAATGATTCATTGGTTCCTTCAGCATCCAGAATGAATTCACCATGGTTATTTGATTATTTTCTCACTAAAACTGATGCTTAGTTTACCAAAGCTGAAAGATGAGAAAGGTAGAAATAATATATTATGAATACAATGAATGCGACTTGAATCGGCGTCATTAAATAAAAATGCTCAACTCAGAGTACAATTCCCATGTTAAAGCTGCTTTGAAATCGATTTCAGTTATTATGAGATTTAAGGAATATTTTATTATATTCCTGACGCTTCAGAATATAAATCGACTAATCAAAGATGCACCTGATAAGAATAACGATGTGCTTATTGAACATGAATCTTTCTTTAAGTTAGCTTATGCACTGTTTCTTTTCCCTGAAAATATTCAGAATATTATCATGTTTCTTTCTCGTCCGTGTGCATTTAAAAACAAATCGTCAAGGTTTTCAATCCCGTTTGACCTGGTTTTAAGTTGAATGTCCGACGTAGTGAGCATGATGAATTGTTTGGGGTAGTCATGGTAACGGCTGACCCCTCCCACATTTCTTCATACCATTGCATCGTGAGTGGTCAACGTCACGTCACGCACGGTCGCGTGATGGTTATGTAGAATCTAGATGTGAGAGATACTTCACAGAACGTTCACACGCAGTGCACCGCACGCTATGCGGCCAGCTACTGATTACTTTTATCACGCAACGTAAAGCCTGAAGCACGCAGCGGTCATCTCAGATATCGAGAGATATCAGAAATATTGATGACGCAACCATGTTTTTTTTTATTTTCTAAAAAAATGAGTATCGTCTGACTATCCATAACGCTACAACACATATAAAGATCTCCTTTTGCTGTATATCAAATGTACTTAGTGTGTTTTAAATGTGCACAAAACGTCTTAATATACTTTTAACATAAATCCGACATTTCAGGTTCTTGAGAAACATATGTTGGACTGATATATATTACGATGTTACCAACACAAGTGCTTACATTGTTATTCGCCTTTTTTTTAAAGACGATATTGCTTCATGAACATCTAAATCATATCAATTTTTTTCTATTCCTCATGGAATAGATTAATTTACTATGATCAGTCGACAGCAGCGGATTGAATATCATCCTCTTCATTTAGTGTGCTCAGTTTAGTGACTGGACACTGTTAGAAGTTTGAACCAAAATTGAAATGATATGACACGAACAAAGTTATCAATGTCGTTAGTATTGATGATATTAATGTAATAATATCTTATGAAAGGATGGCATGCTAATATACCAAATGATATTTGCAGTATGCCGATGTTTGTTTGCTTTCTATAGATTTGTTGGCTACTTTTCTTCTTCTTCTTCTTCTTCTTCTTCTTCTTCTTCTTCTTCTTCTTCTTCTTCCCCGTCTTATTTCCCCTTTTTTATCACTTGAAAACTCATAGAGCGCGACCGCCCTTGCCCCCTTCCCCCCTCCGTAGCGCCGCCCCTGCGGTACGATCATGTAAGTTTCTCGCCATGAAATCTGTGCATGTGAACTCGATGACCGATGACTGCACTTTCTCATCTCAAATTCACGCTCAGGTTCAACTCCCCTCCCCCTGTGCACCTGTCCTCTGCCCCCCCCCCCCCCTTCCCCCCCTCTCTCTCTCTCTCTCTCTTCCCCCTAGCGGTTTATCCCATTTCCCCCTGTGATGACTGAATGATGCGTTTTTCTCGTGCTTGACCTCTTCCACAGAGTTGATATTTGTTTATGGTCGTTACAAATTGTCGCACGCAGGGAGAGATGTAGAAAATCCCGATGCCAGCTGGATGGTCTGCGTCGCGTGCGGAGCTCCACAGCTTTGCGTGATACAAGAGGTTTTATGATCGAGTAACTACTTTACCCAGTCACCGAAACCGTCTGCCGTTTTTCTAGATTTTCTTGATCTCTATTCACCAATATATCAACTATACCTACATGGTTCCGATGTGATGAGAAATGGACAGAAATGGAGTAGTAACTTTATGTCTATGCATATGCTATCATAACCATGTTCTTATTCATCGTATACTGTACTTCGTCTACTTTATTGCTTGAGTTGATATCTCAGGGTTTTAAAATTCCTATCACTGATGTGGACACAACACCCTTTTCAGTGTTCATTATGAATGAATATTTCAGTTAACCTTAATTGGACAAAATCAAGTATACAAAAAGACTAAACCATCATACCTTTTTTCGCTCCTACAAACTCTCTCTTGGATGGATAGTAGTAAAGGAAACCCGGTTTTATTTCGGTAAGCACTATATAGGCACCAATCCTGCAGACGCAAGTTGAAATCCTAATCTTAATCCTAACCCTAATCCTAACCCTAACCCTAACCCTAACCCTAATCCTAAACCTAATCCTAATCCTAATCCTAATCCTATGAATATTTAAGAATATTTATGAGCTTGGGTCTGCAGGATTGGTACCTATTTAGTGTTTACCTTTTATTTCCTGTATCGGTATTAGTCTAACATAGAAAGGGAATTCTGCATATAATGTTTCCAATTAAATTTCACTCAAAAAGTGAACGAAGAAATATGCAAACAGTCAACAAGCGCAAACTCATATTCAACAAAAATCAGAATATTTATTTGAGAGACTCAGCTCAGTTACAGTGCTTCGAGAAATTTGATGCAGTACTGTTTCCACATGAAGCAGTTGCTTTCATTAATTAAAGTAGGTGCATGCTTTTATATCACAACTTACTATCAAAGCAAAGCAAGCGACAAAGCTGGCATTAACTGTCGAAAATTCCTTGGTATTGGAATACCAGGGAAAAGGTTCTGTTGAAGCCTCGATTACAAAGATGTTGTGATTGGTAGATGCGGTAGGCGTGGCCTGGTGGCGTTTGATTTCACGACTGCAGCAATGCTATTGGTTTCACAGTCCGCGACAAGGAGTATGTGGGTTTTTTCTGGCCTGACTCACAATGATTATTATTATTCATTTTCATAACGATCTGGGATAAGGTACGCTTTCATAAATAATTTGTTTTCCCCTGCTTATTTCCCCTAATTATTTTGATCATGTTGATTGACATGATTAATCTCCCACTCCTTCGATTCAACCAACTTATCGATGGATACATCTTTGATTATTACTGAGTCATTTGATGAATATTAATTATACAGTTGATCATGATTTATGATATTTTAGTAAACCATGGAAATCATCAAACCATGACAACGTTACGATCATAAAATCATTGTAAAATTTAATGACCCATGACAAGTATGCAAATTATTCAGATATAAATCTTGAAATTTATGGTTCACTAGATCACTGAGAAAAAAAGATGCTTTGTAAAATCAAGAATTGATGAGAACTTACTGAAATAAAGCACTTTTGACCACTCACATGGAAGACTTGATTTATCTAATGATATAAAGCTGACGCTGACATATTTACATTTCTATACGGACAGAATTTTTTTAATATCAATATAGAATCAGAGGCCTCATCCTTGTTCTGACGTAGATATAGTTTCTCACGCATCATGCAGCTTTAATACCACAACAGCATCAACAGTACATAACTTATGTTAATAAAAATGTCAGAATGTGTAGGGGTGTTTAAACAAAACACCTCCAGTTAAATAGGTAAAGGATAATATTTCTGAATATAAAATGACTGAAAACTTTTTGAATAAAAGCGTCATTTTGCTTTAGAATAATGAAATTTTGCACCTTTGGTAGCCGGGGTATTTTTTGTTTGTTCCAGGTGCTTATCTGGAAGTGCATCTCATATTTGAAAGTTCAGCGGATAGTTCAAATAATTTTTCCAACAAAGAAGAAGAGGTGGTCCATGATGGAATCGGATAGATTCTTTCAAAGATAAACTGTTATTGTTCTTCACTTTGTCGTGTTTTGTATTTATTTCTATTTTTTTAAACTTGTGATTGACACATATTGGTTGAAACTAATTATGAAAAAGTAAGGATGCTTTTTCCCCTGACTTCCTTTTTCCTAACCTTTAAAATCGTCTATTTGCTATGACATAGAAAGGTCGTTATCACGACCTTGATGACTATATAAATTCCTTTCCGATAAGGTTAGCAAGGCTCTGCTGCTAAGTGTAATGATTAGCATTGATAGTATCAATCAAATGAACCCCTCACATTTTTTCTGTAATGTTTTATTGATTCCATAAACCATCAAACAATACATGACAATAAAAAATGGTGCGAAAAAAAACCCACGTAAATTTATAATAAATGCAAACAACTATGGAATCTATAGTCATGATAGTTCGAACCACTCAGTGGTTCTAACCCTAAGTCCCCTCCTCATTAATGATCGATTATATCTCTATCTCTTTGGATAATTTGGATAATTCTATTTGGATAATTCTATTCTCTTGTCGTGGCATAATCAACAGTGTGTTAAGTATCTTTAGAAAGTGTGCTTATTCCTCTGTAAAACGATACACCATTCCGTTAAGATTTTCAGCTATGGAATGTGCAGTACATCAGAATAAGAGGCAATGTCGAAAATGTTGAAAAATTGCAAAAAAAATGCCCTGCTCTTGTTAGGCTGTGCATTTTTCTTTCCTTGAAGAGTGTAGGGCTTGCTGCTGTGTTTCAGGTCTTCCAGGAGCACATATGCGGAAATCCTTGGAAGGGTGGTGAGGGGGGCGACTCCCCTACGATGCCCTAGCTATTACCCGGACATTTTTCATTTTGTTACTCCAGGTTTGGTACTGCTGAAGTTGATGACTAAACAGTACGATCATTGACTGACGTGTCACCATAGAGCATGAATTTTATTACCCGGATTTTTAAAATTTGGGCATTCATGGATGATCAGCTGGGAACAGAATTAACAAAGTCATTTACAACAATCACATCCCATTATCACAGAAAGGAGAATGATTTGCAATAACTATGAACACTTTTCAGCAGCAACATGCCCAGGTTAACAAATTTTGAATAGGCTCCGACAATTCATCTTGCCCTACAATTCATCCCATCCCATTATCACAGAAAGGAGAATGATTTGCAATAACTATGAACACTTTTCAGCAGCAACATGCCCAGGTTAACAAATTTTGAATAGGCTCCGACAATTCATCTTGCCCTACAATTCATCTTGCCCTACCGCCCCCCCCCCCCCGGTGGCGCTACAGGGGGCAAGTTGCGACCCCCTGTGATTTTTTTCGAGTTTTAAAAAAAAAGAGAGAGAAAAAGAGGAGAAAAAGAAGAAAAAGAGGAGGAGGAAGAAAGAAGAGTATGGGAAAAGAGAGGGCTGGGTCAAGTGATCAAAAAAGAGAAAAAAGAGGAGAAAAGGAAGAAAAAGAGGAGGAGGAAGAATGTAGAGTATGGGAAAAGAGAGGGCTGGGTCATAATACCCCTATTTGTTCATTTAAAACGTGAATAAATTTATCTATCGGTCATCTTGCCCCCCCCCCCCATCACAATACCCTGGCGCCGCCCCTGCCCCCTTGAAAAATTTGTAAGAGGACGAGTCCTCCCCCTCCAGGATGCTCATGTCCTCATGGAAGATCATGTGAAAATAAGCAGTCCTGCACTTTTCTCCAGAGACAAGAAAGCACAGCTAAACTACAAGAGCAGTGCGTTTTGCAAGTTTTCACTTTCGACCATGCCCCATTTTAAATTCCAGGATGGTATCGTGTTAAAAGAGAATAAACACACTTCATATTGAAACTGAACAAAGCAATGATTATGCCATGACAAGGCAGATCCATTAAACTTGAATTTCCTAACTTTTTGGAGGGGTTTACGGGGAATGTATTAATTACTTTAAGGAAAAGTGGAAAACTGCTCTTCTCTCCTTTCTTTCTCATGTCTTTTATTTTTCAATTTGCTTGGATCTCTTACTCTGCTTACATGCGTATACGTCGATTATACCACGGAGTTAAAAATAACAAAAATATAAATCACATTTTTTCAAAAATACTTCCCTCTGGTTAGGGTAATTATTGTGAATTCCATTATGTTTATTTACTATTTTAAAAAAATATATGGAGCACATGTTTTCATTAAAAATGAATATCTGTACACTGTTAGAACAGTTGTTTAAAATCATTAGGTTGTTTAAATTATGAATCTACCAATTGTTGTTTAAACAATTTTGTATGTAAAACATAGGGGGATCTTTCTAACTCGGCAACTGTTGGTAGGTTCATATTTTAAACAACCTAATGATTTTTAAACAACCGTCTTACAGTGTAAATACGCTCTATGTTTGTATCATTGTTGTGAAAATGTTAATGTTAATGTTAATGTTAACGTTACTGTTAACGTTAATGTTAATGTTAATGTTAACGTTAACGTTAATGTTAACGTTAATGTTAATGTTAATGTTAATGTTAACGTTAATGTTAATGTTAATGTTAATGTTAACGTTACTATTAACGTTAATGTTAATGTTAATGTTAATGTTAATGTTAATGTTAATGTTAATGTTAATGTTAATGTTTCAAGGAATATACTTTCTTTCATTTACAACTGCACCTTTCGGTGCTTTAGTCTCTTCGACAGGGGACACGCTCTGTTTGTGCAGAAAAGATATTTGTATGCAATAAAAAAAAAAAGATAAGATCTCATTATGATAGAAATGACGTTTTAAATACTCTGATTTGTTTTCTACGGCACGTGCACTTATTACAGTGATATTCATCTCTACCTCTATTCTCACGATCATTCAGAATCTGCTGGTTGGCACTTTGTTTCCATTTATCATATTCTTAGATATTTGACAAAATAATAAGTCCATCAAATTTATCTGAAAAAAAATCACTGGGCGGGAAGAGGGAGGAGAAAACACGATTTGACAGAAAAACATCAACAGCAGTGAGAGAAGATTTTATCTCGACGTCAAAAGATTTCATCCATGACAACAGAGATCAAAAAGGTCTGGGCATTGAATGCCATTGCGTGCTGGCAGGACAATTAAGTAGAGACGGTATCAATTACTGAAGGACATATTTTAATCTTTGTCAAGCTTTTAACTCTAATTAAACTGGGACGCGCAATATTGGGTTGAATGAAAACACAATTTCTAATGCAAATAGAAAAGTGTCACACTGAGAAAAAATTTGCCATGAACTCCACGTTGACTTGGTTTGAACAAGAGCATTTTCGATGAACTAGTTTATTTTCTGAATTTCAGAAGAGGCACGAGTTGTGGGGAAAATAAAAAAAAAAGATTTTAAGTTATATCTTACGTCAGTTTGAAAAAATAGCACAATGCATTTTTTTTTTAATTGCTCTTCAAATAATTCATTATTCGAAATATGAACACCCCCCCCCCCAAAAAAAAAAAAAAAACCAGCTTGAGTGTATGGCCCGAACAACTTACTGGGCCCCGTTTCATAAAACTTGTTATCAAGTACAACTGCCACATTTCTATGACAAATATGCTCTCAGCCAATCAGATGCAAGGATTTCAGTAGCTTATAACAGTTATTGCAACTTGTAATTGATAACAAGTTTTATTAAACGGGGCCCAGATGCAGTTCCACAAACCCATTTCTTTTTTTTTCTTTTTTTTTTCTTCTTTTCCACCTCCGTTTTTTAAGTGTATGCACTTTTTAAAAAGATCTAGTATATATATTCTTTCTTATTATCAAAACCTCAAGGTATACACCCCTTTTCGTACTATTTAATCAACTTTTTTCAACTTTTATTCAAAATCGTTCGTTCTCATTGTAATCGCATGACCAGAACTTAAGATTAATTTTAATGTGTCGATATGTCAGTCAAATCAATAATAACGTTTTTATATAAAGATGTCTACGCTGCATTTTACATTATGCACCATCACGTAACATCACGATCTAACGACTACACACTTTGTGAGTAAACTCATTGTAATGTTCAAAATATGAGAGTTCAAGTGCCGGCAAAATGTCACGTGAGCTTAGATTCTTCACAACATGTGTAATATGGAGTCTTGCCCGTTACCTGGCCGTTGATTGGCCAACAGTGCGCGTCACGTGACCACCGTAAAACTGATGAAAACTATATTAAGACGACGGACAGAGCGAAGATAGGCTGGACTTGATCATTATTGTACGAGTGCTGATGAGAGCAAGGATAAGTGTGCGTGTGTATGCAAGGGTTTCTTACTCTTTAATTTAGTATAGGTATAAAATAAAGAAAACTGAAAAGTTATCTCAATTAAGTTTTTTTACAGTCATATTCAACGTCCTCACCAGGAGACCATCCAAAAGTTAATATAAATCAATTTGGCTGTCGTAAATGTTAACGCCTTTGTAAAATACGTAACTCCGAGCAAGCCTTATTACATTCAAATCTGAAATAAACTTTTATAGACTGATTTTTAAATTTGTGCCATAACTTTTCTTCTTTGTTTGTAATTCATGGAGGGACAGGCCAATAGGCATGGGGATGCATTACATCGATGTAGGCCTACACGATTATTATTTTCAGTTCATGGTGGAGTAAAAAAAGAAATGACAGAATACAGACCAGGAAAGCCAAGTATTGAACTGTGTTCGCCCCGGACCCTGTCTATCAGTGCGAATCAGTTCGTGAATCGCGTGACAGCAAGATCATTCAACACTAGTAAGCGCACAATAGAAATATTCTTCTTTAGAAATGATATGAATAGAAAACGTGCAAACGAACAATGCAATGCGTCAAATGAGAGAGAATAGCGGCCTTTGAAAGAAGCCGTCGAGTTTATTATGAATGATTTTAAGGACACAATACCAACACAGACCATTGAGATATGACATCGCCTTGTACGGCTCCTCTTCTTATCCGTGAACCTTAATTGTCAATTGAAACATATTGAATGCAGGTACTTCTGAATAGCAATTATGCCGCCGCTCTCACGATATTGGTACTCGCGTGCAATATTTTCATTAAACCCGCCAGACGTTCGCTGCTCCCGCAAGACTGTCATCGAGCGGTTCACGGTACACATGTGCTGACGTCGACACTGCAGTCAGCAGATGAGAGTTGCGTGCAGAGTGACGACGACTTTCAGCGCGAACGCAGCTTGCGTGCAGAAGCCCGATCAAGTGAAATGACTTATTAATAGCGAGATATCGATGGGATATTCACCAAACGCACCGAGTGCGAGAATATCACGCTCCTCCACGCTTCCCCGTGGAGTTGATATCATAAATCGGTATACTTATTAGTAATCGCATAGTAATGACACAGAGCCGTTGCGTGCGCGGTATATGTGCGTGAGAACATCAACTTAAGTGAGTACTAAAGCATTGCGTGTCGAATATTACAACGTAGCATGCGTGAGAATCAGATCATTTGATTATAGAAACTACGGACTTTCAATTTCTGGGTCAATGGCTTCATTTGTGTCTTGAAGAAGACCACGACCGTTTCATTCGAACATTAGTGTATAGGCCTATCAGAATTATTTCTAGAGGAATCATACAGGAAATAACAAAGTGGATGAATGAATAAACAAAGAAATGAATAAATGAAAATAAACAAACCAATGAATGAATGAACAATTAGGTTAGGTGTTGCAATTTTATTTTGATTATCAAATGAATAAATACTTTAAATAATTTTCACAATAACAACGATACTTTTATATTTCCACTCCATTATGAAGAGCGCTAAATCAACCTTTGTAACTTCAGAGAAAAATGCATTTTTTACCAGATTTTGTACAGGCGTCTATGGAAAAGTGGTATTAAAAGTCCATTTTTTATGATTTGTCTAAAAATTTAGGTTAATACTTTTTGTTCAAAGACAGGTACGTACGTGAAGAATGGTCTGATATCATTCAATTTTAAAAAATGGATTTAGCGCCTTTTGGAAGCGAGCTCTTCATATGCATCCTCATGAATCCTTGCCCTGAAAATATCTTTATCTCTCTTTCTCTCTCCCCTCTCACTTAAGGCTCTCTTCCCCTCCCTGCCCTCCCCCTCCCTCCCCCTCTCTCGCTTGTTTATGAAATTAACACCTGCGTCAGTACACCCCCTCCCTTCTCTCTCACTCAGCTCTCCCTTTCTCTCTCTCTCTATCTCCCTCCATTCCTCTCCCTTTCTCTCCCTCTCTCTGTCTTTCTCTCTCTCTTTCTCTTTCTCTTTCTCTTCTCTCTCTCTCTTCTTTCTCTCTCTCTCTCTCTTTCTCTCTCTCTCTCTCTCTCTCTCTCTCTCTCTGTGTCATCGTTTGTGCCTGCCATCTCCGTCTCTCGTCGATCAAATCTGACGTTCAAAGGCCGGGCCATTGACCTTGGCGTGCTAATATTTATATTCCAGGGTACAAGTTTGGATAATATAAGCGACTTCCATCTCTGACCGAGTTATGGTCACGAAAAGCTTCCGCCTTACCTAGTCTACTCATCCAGACACACAATGTCACATTTTCATTAATATTAGCAGAACCTGACATGCCCGAGTTCAATACGCATTGTAATTCTCATATAATGATTTATATTTCATATCTAGTGTTTTGTTCTATGTTTTTATCGTTTAAGTTACTTAATCAGGACCTTGCTTTAAAAAGCTTTAATTTGTTGTTCTCCTTTTTTTTCTTTTCTAATTTATATTTCAATAAAGGGATGAACAGAACATTCGGTCAAACAACATCGACATACTGTCGTGTTTTAAGCTTTGTTGTTGGCGCTTTTCGTCCACTGGCTTATAGTATGTCAACAGTTTTTCCATTTGCCCTTTTTATTAATGTATTTTAGAATTTGGTACATTTTTTTCGAATTTATTTATCTTTACTGCTACAATTTTCTATGGCTGTTTTATACTATTCCGATTGTGTTCTTTTTTTTTTCTTATAATTGTATAAAGTGGCATTCTTTTTATCCAGGGCCTCATGAAAGGTCAACTTTTGGTGAATGGCCTACCCTAATGAAATCACAATAAAAAAGTAAATTAATGAATGAATAAATAAATAAATAAATAAACAAATAAATAAATAAATATCTTTTAATAATACATAAAACTTTTTCCACACCAATTCCTTTCAAACAAGACTGTTTATCCCTATGGTTTATCCTCACTTCATCGAAACAGAACATTATGCCTTGTGGATCAATTTGAATTTGATACCCCTTTTCTTACGGGATGAAGAAAAGACTTGATTGAAGACGATATACTAGTAAACATTCCATGCCTTTTTATTACTTTTTTATTTGTTGTGTTTTGTTGTGAATTGTTTGTTCTTTTCCTCTTTATTTTCTTTTTTCGGGGGGGGGGTGGGATAGTTCAATAAAATGATAGGGTAATTGCGTTTCCTTACCTTTGTACAATATGTCATCGCGCCCCAAGCTGGATAAAAAAATATATAATGAAGAGGTTTGTACGTCGTGTTGTACTTCCACAACTGTAGATGGAAAAAGAACATTTACTTTAAGATTGTATTCTATTACGTTTGATAAATAAATTTACATGATTCAGAAGTATGAGACTTTCTTTCCATATATTTTTTTTTACTAGAGACTTCATTCAAAATAAATCAGTACATAAATTAGTATAGTACAAATCTTCATTTCGTTTCCATAACATACTTTGATGAGTTGAATATTATATTCACAAATCAATGAGCAAAGGGGGGTGGGATAAAAAATGAATATGAATGATTCTTCAAAATATGGCAATCTTCTTTCCTTTAAAAAAAATAGTTGATGCCATACAAACTAATATTAAGTATAATGTTCAGTTCTCAAATTACTATAAAAAAGGGGGATGACATAACATTAGACACAAACACACGCACACGCAAACGCGCACACCAATCCACACTGCATTTTACAGCATTACACAGCAGGTATCATTACCCCCCCCCCCCCCCCGCTCTGTCTCCCTCATCCTCTCTTCCCTTCTCTCTATATCACTTTCACTCTTTCTACACTACTTCTCTTCTAATATGAAAATAGCACGGAAGACCTCAAATGACATTTTAGACAACTTAAGGGTTATTTCAGAGAAGGAAAAAAATAAAGAAACGGGAAGAAAATTAAAATCATGACCAATTTATAACAATAAAAGAAGAAGAAAGGAAGAAGAAGAAGAAGAAGAAGAAGAAGAAGAAGAAGAAGAAGAAGAAGAAGAAGAAGAAAAGGAGAAAGAGGAGGAAGAGGAGGAGAATGAGATAAAAAGAAGAAAAAGAAGGCGAAGAAAAAGAAGGAGAAGAAGATGAAGAAGGAGGAGGAGAAGGAGAAGGAGAAGAAAAGAAATAATCGTGATTTTGTTAGCGTTAATATACGATCTTGACCCACTCCCCTTTTCTTTCTGAGCATCGCGTGCAGCGTATCAGAGAGAGACCGACCGTGAGCAAATTTCGAATAATAAACATTTAACCTCCTAAACCTGGAGTGTTTGTATCTCCTGCACATAAAAACGCGATTAAGTAGTCTCTAAATAGACAAAGTGAGAACTGGTCTTGTCTCACTGATTATCATTTGGTGGTCGTTCTTCCGAAGTCAACAGAGATAAGTCTCACGCGAGTCACGCTATTACAGGTGTATTTAAAGGAACTTCAAGGTTTAAAGGTATTATCTAACATTTAACAGGAGCTGACTTCAAGCATATGCGAACGATCAATAACCAATAACAGCCAAATACTCAAGTTCTCTCTGGACACAAAAGTATATCTAACCCGAACCCTAAAGCCCCCAAAGAAGTCAATTCAATTCAATTCAATTCAATTTATTTCATTTCCAACAAAAACCATTCATAGCAATTAAAAATAATCAGACACATAAATTATTAGGTCTTCACCCTTATCCTACTCGTTTGACGAAATAGAGGCTGGCGCAATATTGTCGGCGGGAAAAAAATATCGGAAAATGGACAGAAAAATACTTATCATGCTTACTATTATGTGTGGGAACATCAAAATAATAGACTGAAAATGACTTGAATAAAATGTCTAAAATGACACTTGTAAATAATTCTGCCGTGGTTTTTTCAAAGTGCGTTTGACATGTTTGAGGAGATGCATTTAGAAAACGAAGTAAATATGACATTTTACACACGAAAGGGCAATCTTTTCGTTTCAATCAAGCAATGCGATATGCATTAGCAAGTGAAGCCTGGTCGAAGGATATTGATATTTAAAAAATGAAACGAAAAATCATAACGAACACCTATAAGGAGGAAACAACGACGATAACTTAGATGGTTTCCTTTATATTTGATGGGGGGGGGGGGTAAATCTCAAAAAGAAAATCGAGTAGTCACTGACGTCACCCACAATTACACAAGTACAGTGAAAATAGAGTAAAAATCTACCTTTTTTCTGATCAAAGAGTGAATGACAGTTCAGTGATGCTTTCAGCGAAGCCATATGTATAAAGAAAATCATTTATTCAGCCTTTTTACCATTATTTTACTCCTTTTTCGTAAATTAGGTACACGCTCATTCGAAGTGTTATAAAATTAGGGAATATTTCATATACATGTGACAGATAAATTTCTGCCATTCCATTGCGTGCTCCTATACTATTATCTTTACTTCCATGTCCACAGTTTACAGGTTTACAAAGATTAAAGATACATAAAAGGGCAAGGGCAATTGATAAAGTCTGAAACTGTTTCATTCTTCCATTCATATACCGTGATGTGTCAATATATGAAGAGAAGAAGTTCCGTGCAAATTTCAATGTCCAAGAACGCAATATCGTGTGATAAAATGATTGTCAACCGTGGATTCAGTACACACGCATAAAAATTCGTGTCACGAAAGGTTAGTCTCTAATTACAACCGATTTTATAACTTGTAGATGTCCAAGCCTATACATCTTTTTTTGGTGGGGGGGGGGGTGGGGCAAAGGACTTATTATATGAAAAATATGTAATGTCATATTCGGAAGATTTAAAATCTATCAATCTTTCTTTCATAAGTTCAGTTGGTTAATCTCTACTAATCGAAGGTTATATTGCAAATGGTATATAAATGCAGACTGCTATGTCATAATATTTCCGTGCGAGCCCTCAAAATCGAAAGAAATCAACGACGCTAAAACTTTTCTTTCCATAAAAGATTGAGTAAATAAACTGTCACGAAAGCTTTCTGGATTACTGCATGAACATGAATTACATTTTTTTTACTTGAAAGTTTGGTAATTCATTCATTCCTTCCTTCATTAATTCATTAACTGACCCCTTTATCATGTAAATAAATATTATGTCCTCGATTGATTTATTCTGTGAATACATAGAATTGACTATTTACTTCGATGAATTAAACCAAGATATTGCACTATTTCGTCCGGACATTGTTTATGCCATAAATTAAATAGCACATTTGAGCAAATTTGAGCAAATTTGTGGAAGTTACATTAGCTCGAAGGATTGCACTTGCAAATAGTTGATTTACGTTTTTGTTTGTTTGTTTGTTTGTTTGTTACGGAACAGATGTGTACGTCCATTAATACACTTACATAGAATGAATGTTTTCTACTTGCTTTTGCAAGTCAAATCAAGGCAATATAAACACGAGATTTTTCAGTCTAGAACTTGTGTTGGCTCATTTTCATTGCTTTATTGCCAATCAACCAACTCCATAGATTTCCGTTCTGTGAGTGACGTTCATGCGATCACATGACAGTTTACTGTTAGATCTGAAAACGTAAAAAATGCTATTTTAAGGTGGGTCCTGGGAGCGGGTATTTCCCCACATTCTATTCCGCAGTAACTTGTCGTTCTGCATGACTTACCCCATCTACGTCAATGTCTTGGTGAGTATGAAGAATATTATTAGCCCAACCCGGTGGCTAAGTACATTGTGATAACAGCTGTTTTAGCCTCCGCAAAATGTAATGTATGCATGCATGATTCTCCTCTGTAAAATATCACTGCTTATCTCAATTAACCAAGTCGCAAATTGCCTTGATATATTTAATCATCAGCATTTTCCTAAGAAGACAACAGGAAGAATAAGGTAGGAACTTATTTAAAGTAGATCAGAATTATAATTTTCCTTATAACAGCTACCCATCCGACTAAATACCTCAAGAAGAATATATAATTTCAATCCGGACATTCAAATTCATTTTAAATGAAATTTCACTCCAATGACATATAGGAAAAATTTTACATTCAAATAAACGTTTATATTCTTCCTGTGATTTGGGATTTAACCATCATTTAAAAAATAGTACAACTTATATACGGTAGCTTAGGTAACATGTTAATATAAAATAATTACATGGAAGGAGGGGTAGTTCATGTAAGAAAAATGCTAGCGGCGGGTATACCCCTGAAGGCACAAGTACAATATAAATACATGTAAGAAAAAAATGAGGTGAAGGACTGACAGAAAGAGAAAAATAGATTAGGGAATTTAAGGAAGGTGAAGAAGAAGAAGAAGAAGAAGAAGAAGAAGAAGGAGACAGCATGGTAGTTTTGTTGCATGCATGTAAACATGGTAAATGTAATTGTAAGTAATCCATTTGATTCTGGTGTTGTTTTATTGGGCTGAAAAAATAAACCAGTCTATTTTTTGTCATCATTTTCATGGAGTATTCTTCGAGAGATAATGTGTATAAAAGAAAGAATGATAAACAATTTGAATTCAACAACCACGCCCCCTACCCCTCACACAAACTGTGAAAAAATGTATTTTTGTTGTTACTTAGGGTGGTGTAAATGAAGGTAAATGGTATTTAATATTTTTAAGGCGTCACATAAACCTTATAATTAAATTCTCAAGGCGTAACTTGTGCAAAAGATGAAATCACAAATCAAGTGACAAATGTGCAACAGGAGAGGATATGACATGAAAGCTAATGGTAATTAATAAATACTTTTTAAGATTATTTTTTTACATTTCAACTGAACTGCTATTTCTAATCACGAGAGAGAGAGAGAGAGAGTATTCCACATCGACCGTCTAGTGTGAGTAAAGGCACCCCGCCCCCCAATTTGTATTAAGCTCAGCTTAATTAACACGATGATATTCTCTATGACACTTTGTAATATCCCAAACAAGCATGTATTCAAGGAAATCTATGATACAGACTACAACACTCATAGTCACAAAGCCTGCGACGAATTTCAGGCTATAACAATAAAATTTCTAACAGCGCAGCAATTTACCACATGCACTAACAACTTTGTTATCGAGAAGGCAAAATGTACTTTTTAATGCTTAAATGGTAGCTGTTGCTTTTAAATATACTTCTGCGTTTTTCGTTTCGTTGAATACTTTTTTTGCGGAACTGTTTTGTTGGAGTTTCAAATTTGTAGTATTTCTTCCCACGCTTCCCGCCATGCACATAGTACTTACAATTTACGTGCAAATCTCATTAAAAGGGATATCCATTATTCAAACGCCTAATGCTTCCCCAACCTCATTTTCATGGTAAACACCTTTTTCTATCAATCTTCTACCAACCCAAACTTTGTCTATTTCCCGATTGACTGCATAATGGCAAGGAATATTTATTTAGATATTTTTCGCGTGCTCGTTCATTCATGTAGGGTTATCACGCAATCGGAATGGTGTTCGCACGCCATCTTCATGCGCGGTTGCACACGGGTAAAAAAAATAAATTGCAAATCCTTCTACTTTGCACGTCGGTTTATTTCAAATTGAATCAAATCTTATATTCAACATGAACTACAATAACTTTGTTACTGAGAAAATTTAAATTTGTAGCTAGTGTATTTTACCAGTATTATTTTACCTGTATTTTCACTTTTGAAATGCATGTACAGAGTTTAGCTAGTCACAATGAAATAATGAAAATTAATCCCTCATCTTTGAGAAGAGTGTTCAGTTAACCCAGTGACAGCTCATGAATATGCATAGATTTATTTAAACATATGAATTTATACCTACTGGAAAACAAACAACTATTCGCCTGGGGTGCAAGAAGTTTAGCATTAGGTTCTTTTTTTTCAAAAGAAATTCCTCCATCTATACATTACCTTAGAAACTAAAAGTACCTTGCATAATGATTTTTTTAAACACTAAATGCCTAAACCATGTTAATCATTTATTTGATATAAGATAAAACAATGCCTTGCTCAAGGGCATAAGGTTCTCACTAGAAAATAATCCACACACGGTTCCCCCTCTGCGCAAAGCGCGAAATTTTCGGAAGTGTTACGGAACAACGCCTACAGTTAGGTGTGGCGGCAGTATGTGCTATAGCAAATGGATGAAATATACTTCTTGGTGAGCAGGAGTTGTCTACTAATGGCATAATAGCACAAATACATTACCATAAAGCAAAACAATCTCTGGCATTTATCATTATTATTAGGAATATATACTCCAATATTTTTTTACCCTTGTCACCACGCATGGTGTAGAAATTTCACACATGGTTCTTCCTTGTCTGAAATCCTGTACGCATGGTATTGGAACCATAGGTGTTATGTGCTGCAGAGAACCTGTATAAGTGCCGTACCGGGGATCGAACCCTGGACTTTCGCGTCTCTAGTCAAGCGCCTTAAACCACTCGACTACAGCACCTCTACTGCACACTAAGAAAATAAAAGGTACAATTTTGCACCCTTCAAATGCAACAATGGGAGCTCCTTTTTGGTGCAACTTCGCACCCTAAGAAGCTTTTTGCACCTTTAAGGGTGCAGTTAGCTAAATTTTGCACCCTAAAGGGTGCAGAGTTGTACCCTTTAGGGAAGGTGCAAATTTGCACCCTTTTGAATGCAAAAATTTCTGCACCCTTAAAGGTACAAAGTTGCACCTTTTAGGGTGCAAACGTGCATATCCGGGCGCAAACAAGAACAAAAAGGTGCATTTTGCACCTTTTTATGTAAGGTGCAAGATTGCACCCAAAAAGGTGCTGCCAGTGTTGCATTTAGGGTGCAAACTTGAACCCTTCTTTCTTAGTGTGTGAATTGCCGTAGAGGCACCTCTAATGATTTTTTTTTTTATTTTGCTGGACGTGTGAACACCCTGAATGTAAGTCTTCTTATTTAGAAGTACTTTCAAGTTATCGATTCAAGAAAAAAAAATCTGTCTTTCCTGAAATTCTATTTCAAGCTATGATGACTATAAAGCGTGCTTTCATGCATTTATAGGGTTTGTTCTAATCAACCAGAAACTAGTAATGGGGTTAAGTGATATGGGTTTGAATAAGACGACCTTGGGAAGGGGGTGGGGGTAGCTTCCTAAATATCGTTCTCCTTTAAACTTACAACAACAAAAAAATTAACAATGCTGTGTACATTACAGTGGAATCTACACTTAAGATTTGAATCTTGTTCTATGGATGGAAATTAACGCCTCAGAGATTTAAAAAAAAACAGATTCACATTTTCTGCTCCCATCGAAAATTGACTTACTTTAAGTTGATTGACGAATAAAACAATGAAACAAAATGTTGAATACTGGGGGGGGGGGGGTGTAACTACAAAACGCATCCTTTGGTCCACTGCAGGAACGACTGGTGAGTCTGTGATCTCCGAAAAATACGAATATTTGTTTATTTTGTCATCATTTCTACAGAAAGGGTGTATTCTATTTTTTTTCGGGAGGGGCGATTACAACCACAGAGCACAGGACACGGAAAACATTGTTTCTCTATTTTGTACTTCTATATCACTACTGCTACTTGATTCAGAGAGTCATGATTATTTTTATTTGACCTACTGGGAGTCCATATCAGGGACAATCCACTGATACAAAAATTAAATAAGTAACCAAACTCTCTTCAACAACTTCACCAGTTACGGGTAACATTTCAGAAAATCAAGATGACTAGAGGCCACCTTCTCCTCCCCAATCCAAGAGATTTAATGAATGGGCGACGCTGCATACGTCTGAAACGAGTTGACTTTGTCAAATCTAAATGTACACCACCTGTATACAAATTTTAATTAACCAAGTTAAAACTTGGTTGACTTGGTTCAGTGGTGTACTCACCAGTCTTCATTCTACACAACCCGCGTTCAAACATAGAAGCTAAACTATCCACCCCCCCCCCCCGCATAAAAATTTGGTTGGTTTTTACAATCCAAAAAGGGGAATATCTTCTTTTGTTACATATTTCTGACTAAGTCCTTTTTTCTCAGTAGTCCTTGTGCAAATCAAAACAAAATTTCACTGGTGGTTTATACCAAGTGGCACTGGATGGTAAACGTCATGAAATAACGAATCTATTTGGGTGACATTACTTCACCACAAAATTTCCGACTTTCATTTTTTTGTTTCGGCTTATTTGGAAACAGACGCACAAGAAAGGTGCTCTCGTGTAACCTACCTGTTTTTGAAGAGTTTCAATATGTTTTTGTTCATAATACCGCTAGACTACTCCAGGGAAATTACCGTAAGCTAATGACATTTTAAGCTGTGAAAATATCCCTATCCGCTTTTATTTTTTCGAGCAGACGCAGACGATATGTTTTTGGTACACTTGCACTCTTGAGACAACACGCTTGATTAGAATATGTTTCAGGCCAATCTTATTATAGCATTCTTACATTTTGATTTGATGAATAAAAGTGATAGTAATCGCGGAAAAGTAACGGTTGAATAAAACACATTTAAGCCAAATTAAACAGAACCTTTTTTGTTCCTCGTCATTTTTTGTTTGTTTTTGTTTTTGCTTTTTGTTTTTGTTTTCTGGTTAGTGGAGAAGTCTTAAGTGAAACTCCTGTGAGCACATTTTTGAAAATATGAAATCTTTCTTCATTCGAATTTCAAAGTCAACTTCAAATTCGTATTTATTCATTTCCAACAGAAAGAAAAGAAATACAATGGCATTACATAGGTATAATTACAGAAAATATGTTCACGGAAACTTTGAAGACAAGAAGACTTGGCAATCTTTGAAAAATGTGAAGACTTGACAATGAGAAACATACTCGGGATCACTTGATAAATTAACGATGATGTTCGTTAAAATTCTTCTTCTTCTTTCGTGTCAAACATCTAACATGTCCAGAATATCAGATATTTGGCCACGACTTTGCACATCGCACAGCCTTCTCATTTGCAGCCATCAAAATCTTCTTGACTACACTGTTCCTCAAGGTCAGGACATTGATGTAGGTATTGTACGGTTTTATGAGCCATCACAGTCGCAGTTTGTTGTCACCTTCTGGGGAGCATTTCATGAAAGGACTTGTCGGATGTTTTATCCGACAAAGTCTGTTTTATCCGACAGTTGCCATAGTAACAATGCTTCTCAGCCAATCAAAATCAAGGAAAGATGTCAGATCTGACAACTTGTCAGATGTTGATGAAACGCTCCCCTGTATATACCCACTTTTTCATATTGACATTCATATTAAGTAACAGATATGATCGTGATGATAATGACGACGATTATGGTGGTGGTGGTTGTGGTGGTGGTGGTGATGATGGTAGTCGCAGTGGAGTCTTTCATAAAGATAATGATTTTTTAAAAGCTTTTCTCTCATTTGAGAGTGAAATTGACAAAACTGATTAATAACAGAAGACATTCACATTCATGGTGATTTAGTCTGGAAAACTCTGAATCTGGAATTTTAGCTAATTTGCTTCTATCAAACCAAACAAAAAGGATTGGAGAATCTGAAAATAAGGAGAATTTGATAGACAGCTGTTAGTTAAAAGGCATTTAGTGAAATTGCAACTACCTGCTATATGAGTAATAAAATGTACAGTCTGGGCAAGAGACTAGAGTTCATTGTACTTCCACTGATGGTATTTTTCATATCGACATATTACGATGTGATATCCATTTTGTCTGACGTCTGGTGAAGTGATATGCTTGCAACCGGGTATACAAACTTTTTGAAAGCAGTGTAACGATATTCTATGATACATTTTGTTTATTATTCTTATAGCCAGACCCTATTTTTGCTTATCAGATGTAAAAATATAAGTGGTTTCATAAAAATATATGAATGGCTCAGGGGCGGCGCCACGCCATCTTTATAGGGGGGGGGGGGCAAGATGACCATAGGTGAGTTTATTTACGTTTTGAGTGAAAATATAGGGGTATTATATAGTTGCATGACCACGCCCTCTCTTTCCTCATACTCTTTTTTCTTCCTCATCTTTTTCTCCTCCTTTTTTTATCTCTTGAAAATCATAGGGGCAGTCGCCCCCTGCCCCCTCCCCGTAACGCCGCCCCCGTAATGATTTACCTTCTATATTTTATATATTGCTTTCTCATTGTTCAAAACATTATGAAAATGTATTGATGGCTTACTTTCAAATGTCTTTTATTGGTTTCGCTCATGTTACCGAATTTTCAGTGGTGTCATAATAAATATTTCATTTCATTTCATTTATTTTTTCCATTTTCAACTCAGATATAACATACATAATTTTCAACTCAAAATAACATACATGGTTGTACAGCATACATAATTGTACATACAAAATAAATATACATGTATGTTCATGACTTACCTTTCATAATTCGAGTTATGGGTTAGCAAAGGAAGGAGGGGACAAGGAGACCTTCATGAGCAGGCATACAGGTGCATCGCTAAGGAAGTATCCTGAAAGGAAGGTGATGAAGTGACTGAAACAAAGTTACAGGTAAACACTGACGTAATTCTGGCCATTTCTTAATCCGGAGGAGGGGGGGGGGGGGGGGGGCGAGAGGAGAGTCGAATATGCAGGTGCTTGAGATATTGGATTTAAAATGGCAGTTTATGAGCCAAGCCCCCTCCTGTCCTCCGAGAGAAAACGAGTGATTCGTAATCTCCGATGGCGTGTAACGTTATGATGCACAAATGTTCTTAATTTTTAAATAAAGATTAGTACGAAATTATCGATCATCGGGGATTTCGTTGGAAGGGATCACCCTCCTACCTTCAAAAAATGTTTAAACTTGAAAGCTCCACCCCCCTCCAAGGTGTGTTTTGATATAAGATGCAAGGAGGTGGAAAAAATAAAACATGAACCGTATAACAACAAAGTACATTAGCAGGATTCTTTTCTAAAGATAGTCATTGCCGTTCTGATCGTGACCTTGGGGCGCTGCATTCCCAAAAGTTCCACGCCAAAGTAAAACAAAAAGAGAAAGAGGAAAAAGGGAGAGGCAAGATGAAAGAACCATTATGAACAATAACATGTTGTCATTGTTAAAGGCATTGGCTAACATTGTTATGATTTTAAAAAAATCTCATTTTGTTACTTAAAAATGGGATAAACATTAGGGTTATAGTGTAAAAATACCAGTGTGAAAGTTTCAGAGCATAATATCCACGGGAAGTATTTTTAAATATTAGAAATGTGATCCAATGTTTGAAAAATATACGAGGGTCGGTTGCATAGACCCAACGTAAAAGGAGTACGCATGCGCACATGACTCAACGGACCGCACTGTGTGTATTGACGTATCACGCGGCGGAAGGCAAGTAACGGTATTTTTTAATTCGTCCAAACGGTCCTCTTAGTTCAGTGTCTCTCGAGACGAAAGCTAATAAAATCGCGGTTTGCGTCTAATTTACAGCTTTTCCTTCCAAATTATGGTTGGTTTCAGGGTTTTTGAGTATAAATACAAGTACTCATACACATGTTTCATCTTAGTTTGAGAATTTTTTTAATCAGCTGCTCACAAAGTTAGCCAATGCCTTTAATAGGAGGAAACTTGTGCCAGCACGTGACGCCTGCTCGCGAATATTAGAAATGGACAATTGATAGACAAGAGTCGAGAGCCCCATCAAAACTTTTGGCTCATTATGCCAGAAATGGGTCTGCACTTATAGACCATCACGGTATTTGAGGAACGAATTAAACGTCGGTTTTCCGCAATGGTTTTGAAATTGGTTTTAACTTGAACTTGAACTTGAACTCGTTTGACCTTTGCATAAAAGATGGAGTTCGCTTAAAGTTCATTTTGCTAGAGTTAAGTATAGATGTTGCTTATATGTTACATGTACATGTAGGCCTACTTGTCCTACTTATCTCATAATCCATTCTGAAAGAACTGCTTATTCTCTCCATATCACCTCTCCCTCCCCCACCCCACCCTCTCTCTCTCTCTCTCTCTCTCTCTCTCTCTCTTCCTCTATCTTCCTCTCTGCATAAATGATGTAGACTAGCTCTGCAATAACTACAACTTATCTTTAATGCTGTACATTATGGCTGAAAGCAGAATTAGAAAAATTCCGACTAAAATAGAGATAAGGTACAGCAAAAAGAGCTATCATCATCATATAGAAATCGATATGATTAATTACTGATTTTCTATCATTCATGACAACCTGAAAACTTATGGAGGTTTGCCCTTCATAGCAACAAGTATGCAAGACAGATTCCATCGATAACGATGATATTGCTTATGAATGTCTGTCTTATTTCCTTGAACGAACATTCATAAATTTGAATACAATATAAGACTAATGTAATGAAACCATCAGTGGGCATGGGGTGCACACTTTCTGATTCATACATACATACATACATACATACATACATACATACATATATATAAGAATCAGAGTTTGTAGTAGAATGCCATTAAAAAATAAAATCATAGATTTTAAAAGAAAACGGAGCATAGCTCTCAAAAATGAAAGGCGAAGTCACACTCTTCGTCAGTGCCCATGGTGTGCCCATGGGCACTGACGAAGAGTGTGACAGTACTCCGTTTTCTTTTAAAATCTATGATTTTATTTTTTAATGGCATTCTACTACCAACTCTGATTCTTATATTATCTAGATGCCAAGCAGACTAATTTTCAATTGTATATATATACATATATATGTATATATAATATTATCCATAAAACTTTTCCTTCCTCGTTTAAATACAGATTCCCAAGCTTAAAAGAGAATGCAGGGTGATGAGGTTGATTTGTTTTCCTTTCATCAAGAGAACTTCATGGATGGAGCCGAGTTTACCCCCTTTTTAGTTGCCCTTTTAAGGAGCACGGAGAAAAATCAGCGCAACTTCCACTGTCATGACTACTGGTCTATGGCACATGCATGGGGTTACCTTAGTGTGCACATTTTTGTTTCCATATCTTATATTAGAGATTTCATTCAGAATAAATCACGTATAAATCGATGTAAATAATTTCATACAAATGCGAATCTCCACTTCCATGAATTCGTTTCCATAATCATAACACAATTTATAAATCATTCACATATCAATGGGCAAAGAAGGAGAATCATGGAATCAAATCGCTTATATGCACTCAGCATCATAACTCCCCCACCCCATCCCACCCCACCACTACTGTCTCTGGCTACGCCTCTGCCACGGCTCTCATGAACTTGACCTCGTATGACCCCTCCAGGGTTCCTCGCATGGGACTCTTTCGCAGATGTAGCCCCGTTTTTGCAGTTGGATGAGTCGCGATATACAAGACGATGGATGTCAAGAAATACACTGATAACAACACCCCCCCCCCACCCAATTCACGATAGATATGTCATATACAAAATAAAAATAAATGTAAAACATTGTTTTTAATGGCAGAAATTAATCACATTGAAAATGGTCGACCATCTTTCCCTATCTTTTAGATAAATGACATTATTTTAGTACACCCGAAAAAATAATGGGTAAAATTGTGCAATGAGGGTAATCATGTGTAACTTTGGGAATTTCTTTGGGCATTTCTTTTTATCCACTTGTGGTGGAAATCATAACTGGACAATATGCTTCCCGCACTGGGTAAAAATATTGCTCAAAGTTGGTTATTTTTTACATTGTAGAATTATTTGTCCTTTTTCGTTCTTTTATCAATGTCTAATTAATGAATATGCTGAGGTTAATGTACACAAAAGTCATGTAAGGTTATTAACAGCGTAAAAATGAAATATGAATAATTTCATCAGGGATATAATTATCGAGTTACGTCCCTGTAATATACAAGCCTATGCATGTACCGAAATCAACGAAAATATGACCATCTGTGAATGAAATATATATTAATTTGTACAAAATATGTCTGTGTGTGTGTGACTAAGCACGCACATTTTGTAATCAACTTCCCTGTCAATCCAAGTCCTTTAAAAAGAAAAAGACATACGTGCCATCTTAAAGGAGAATGACGCCCTGGGGAAAATCAATTTCAATGAAAAGAGGGGATAAAGAGAAGCAATTTAAACAAGTTGTATCAAAATAAGTTACGAAATGAGATAGTTATGAAAATTTTAAAAGTCTCAGTTTACCTTCTATGGCGATCCTCAAATTTGTAATGTTGCTTCAAAATGGCAGGTTTAGAAGGACAACTCGCCACATGTTTTATACACAAAATTGTATATTTTCCCCATTATCTCTCAAGTTGCAGCTTGTCTCCTTCTTAGCTCAAGATATATCATGGGAAAATGTATTTGACACAACAAATTATGTTCAGTTCACAAAGAGACAAGCAGCATCTTTAGAGATAATGGAGAAAATATGGAATTTTGTGTACAAAACATTATATAGAGTTGTCCTTCTAAACCTGCCATTTTGAAGCAACATTGCCAATTTGAGGATCGCCAATGAAAGTAAACTGAGACTTTCAAACTTTCATAACTCTCTCATTTTGTAACCGATTTTGAGGGAACTTTTGGAAAATTGCTCCTCTCTATCCTCTCTTTTCATTAAAATGGATATTTCCCCAGGGTTTCATAGTCATTTAATCACTGTTAATGATTTGATTGACATAATGCCAACGGAGTGACTTTGTGTTTACATCCACCTGTTTTCTGTTTTTTTTTTTTGTTTTGTTTTGTATTGTTTTTGTTTTGTTTTTATTGTTTTAAACACATGTATCCGAAGTGTATGTGCGTGACACGTTATCTAATGACCCTGGCCCAGGGAAGATATATGTCATGATACCGTCTAATCGGCTCGTTATTTTGATTATCCATCGTTGTCTTTTCAAAACATATCCCTCGGTAAACCATCGTAAAGCTGACAGGTGTAAGGATAACGATTTCTACTTCACTTCGTACATGTTATATATACACAAGGACTGAACGATATGTACCCTGCCAAAGAAATCTATAGGAAATGTTGTGTCACCGGAAGCTAATTACTGTGTCATTATCATCATCTCTGTTCCTATTATATGTGAAGTAAGTCATTAAGCATTGCCAAGAGCTAATTTGCTTTGACAATACGTTACAAAATTTCAGAAACCTCAGTGATTCCTTTGTAATTCCTTTGTCGAAAATATTCATAATTCATATTTTATCCTGTGAGGACGAGAAGGAAATCAATGAAACTCAAACCAACAAACGATATAAATGAAAAATATGAATTTAAAAAAAAACCTACTGCAGGTGAAATAGAAGCAAAGGAAAGATAAGTAAAGAATTGAGGAACATAAAAAGTTCAGCGATTTTCAGGCTTCGTAGGCAGAATTAAACTAATTAATGGAAATATTTTGAGTTCTGAGTGATGAATTCTCAGCATTTCCTCGATCTAGACTAGTACAATGAGGCAATGAGTTTGAACTTTGACACCTACTGACCTATAGAAACCAATCCTTTTTTTATTTTTTATTTCTTTGGTCATTCGTTCCTTCCTTCTTTTATTCATTTTCCCTAAGTATTTGTCTTTCTTGAAGTATTACGTACACTCTGGCAACTAAATCTTGAATCGCCATTTAAAAGGGTGGAGGAGTAACTACATTTTAGAAATGTTACATTAACACTTTGAACATGCTGGATTGAACACTATAAGGTTGGAATCCAGCATGTTCAAAGTGTTAATCTAACATTTTGAAAATGTAGTTACTTCTCCACCCTTTTGAAATAATGGTGATTAAACATTTTAGCTTTCAGAGTATAAAGGCTTTATTTTTGGCACAGCTCTTGCACTCAAAACGAAAATATATAGCTAGATATTTGGCTGGTATACACAAAGTTTAAATATCTTAGACTTGCCCTTAATTATTTGAAAAATTAAAAGTTTAATTGAAAAATGATTATCTACACATGATTGTTTTTGTGTGTGCTTTTTTGAGAAAAAACAAAAAACAAAACTCTGAACATAACAAAAACATTTACAAAACACATCATTATGAAAAACTAACAAAAACGCAAAAGTAGCTCGTTTCTGGTCTGCCAACACAGTAAAACAAAATACATCTCCCCATGTCTTACCATAATAACAGCAATAACATAAGAAGACGAGTTTCTGTAATATATTGTAAAGCTTAACACATCCAAATCACCAGTATCTTAATCTAACTCTATGGACCATTTCTTAAAAGCAATGGGAGCTTATTATTTTTCTCTGCAATCTTATATTCAACGGCCCTTTTGGATTTAGTAAAAGCAAGAAATGTTTGGTGATGATTATAAAAGAATTCATTCCATGCTCCTTTACCATGTTTACAGCAAAAGGGTTGGAAGCTAAATGCAGTTTTCGTCTAAGATAGAAATTTTATGGATAGAAATAAGAAAAGATCTGCATGTACTCTCCGCAACCAGCAATCCATCAATGTCTTCAAAAAACATCTAAAAACTCACTTGTTTCATTAATAATTTCATCGTAAAGCGCATTTGAACATGTTATATGGAAAATGCGCTATATAAATACATTATTATTATTGTTGTTATTATTACATTTCTATATAAACCCTCTGCGAAAATATTTATGCTATATTATCAAAATAAAACAACAAAGAAGAAAAAACAGCAAAATCTGAGCATTTAATTCTGTTAATGAGGTAATTATTATTATCATCATCACGATTAATATTATTGTTATAATCATTGTTGATATAATGATAATATAATAATATCTCGATTTATTTAGCGCTTGATAATTAACACTTAATTGTCTATGTACTTAGTATTTTTATTATTATCATTATTATGATTATAATTATTATCATTGTTATCATTACTACTTCTACTACTACTACTACTACTACTACTACTACTACTATTATCATTATCATCATTATTATCATTATTTTCATTATTATTATTATTGTTGTTGTTACTATTATTATTATTATTATTATTATTGTTATTATTATTACTATTATTGTTATTATCATCATCATCATTATTATAATTATCATCAACATTATCATCGATTCATCATCATCATCATCATCATCAACAATTTTATTCATCATCATTCTAATGGAATTGGTTTTATCAGGACTCGTCAAACTGTCATCTATTCCGTGTCCTAAAGTACAGTATTGCGTGTGTAAAAGGATGATGGGTTATTCCAACTAGGCCTCTCTTAATCTCCGCCAATCTATATTTATGATCCAGGGCTTATGATGAGCATGGAAACTAATGCGTATAGGGTGATAAATAGGAGCAGTGATTGATAGAAGGGGTGGGATATTCTCCTCCCCATCGTTTACTAGTAATTCAGCGAGAGAGAGAGAGAGAGCCAACTAATAAAGGGAGAAGGAAGGAGAAAAATTAAAGTTATTGTAGATTTTTTTTTCCTTGAATGAAATCCCCCAATTACATTTCTAAAAGCACCCGTTTTGTTAAGTGCATGAAATACTAGTATTATTATTATTTTTTCTTTTAAGATATTGATCGACAACCGTTGTAATCTTTGAAATAGCTACTGTATACGTTGGAAAGTGTTTTCTGCTATCATTTCCATTGCCTTCCCGTGTAAAAGACGTGATGAAGCTCTTAAGAAAAGTTCTGAGTAGGCTATCATTACCACCTGAAATGAATACCAAAAGCTAATAAAAGGCTAAAGCTAAAGCTAAAAAAAAAAAGCTGAAATAAAACTTAAAAAGTGGTAATTTACAGAATTGTGATGATGATGATAATGCTCTCTCTCTTTTCTTGCAGGGCCATCAAATGTTCTTTGGTGTGCGATGACTGCGTGCTCTAGGTTATTAAAGCAAGAAGTAATGATAAAAAATAGATAATAATATATAA
The DNA here is from genome assembly GCA_029962745.1 of Echinometra lucunter. NCBI lineage: Eukaryota > Metazoa > Echinodermata > Echinoidea > Camarodonta > Echinometridae > Echinometra > Echinometra lucunter. The sequence continues at coordinate 30,854,235 of CM057155.1, forward strand.
ATAAGGCAAGAGTAAAAAAAAAAAAAAAAAAAAAAAAAACCCGGTTGCTTAAGTTTTCTCTTGAAAAATATACACTAAATATGAACTATGCTTTTTCCCTTTTTTATAAAGACTTTCTGTTACCTTCCGGTGCAATTAAGAGAAAAATCAGAATATCAGAGATACGATCTCACATGAGAAAGAGGAGGTTGAGAAGGTACAGAGCACTTGCATGACACTCATGGCTGAAATAAATAATACAAAATAATGTAGATCAGAAAAGATAAAGGTATCCACCTACAACGTCCATTTGTAAGAAATCTTCGAGAGTTAGAGTAGTGGCTGTTTTAATGAGATGGATAAAATATTCCGCTGTTGTTTTTTTCAGTACACTTCTTTCATGTCTCTTGCGAGGCCTTTTTTTTTCCTTCTAAACATTGATTTCTTTTTTTTTTCAAGTTACATCAATGATATGATTTTATTTTCTAGGGTAAGGTCAGAACTCGTGGACATTTCGCCTGAAAAAAAAAACAACAACAACATTGGCCTGCGACTGAGAACGCGCCATCGCGTGAGAAAATTTTAATCAAATTAAGAATTTTGATAATGACTCCCGGACGTTTGTTAATATTGTCTTTGTCTTGCTATTCAAGTCACTGTGCTCTATTCTTTTTAGAAAAGGCCTTGTAAGTGTCTTGCTATTGTTGTTGTTGTTGTTTGTGAATTAAAACAACCTTCTTAGCCAGTATTGTTGGTCAGTAATGAATGAATGAATGAACAAAGAACCAAATAATAAAGAAAAGAACAAAGGAACAAATGAATAAATAACTATAATGACAAAGTAAAAGCAGATAAAGCAGTTAAGAGGTATGACTGAAAATGCCTAAATTATGCATATTGCGATTTGCTTTATATGCAAGCAAAAACAAAAAATGAAAATTTGACCTTTTTTAAAGGAGAAAGAATGAGAAACGTCAATGACTTTATTAAGTGGAATAGTTTTAGAGAGGGAATTATTTGCACACAAAAAAATGCATGATGGGTATAGGTTTATTTGGTGTGTTATGGTCTATCGCCACTCTTAAACCTGTAAAAAATGACCTTCAACACAATCAATAAACCGAACAAAACACTTGTTACGGTGTGTGACCGAGTGATTTCCTGATGTCTCTTTTTGGATGCCGTGTCCTGTTAGATGATTAACAAATTATCGTGAATAGGCCTTCGCGTGCGAAAACTCATTATGGCGTGATGGTCACTCTTCGCGTGAGAGATGATTGTGCGTGCATCAGTACAAAATGGCCGATATTGCGTGACTCGGAAAGCTTCCCGTTACAAGGGTATGAAAATGAGATGAAGGGGTCATCCAAATATATAACCATTATTGCTTCCGAAGTTCTGTCATTGGCAGATGTTGGGGTCCGCTTCCAAACGCCAGTGGACAGAGTCCGACAGACCAAGTGTTCCCCTTTCAAATTTTTAAACCCAAAAGGGCCTGAAAAGTGCCCATTACCCCTCCCCATCGTAATGATTTCCCTCTCATGTCATGGATCTGCGCCTGTTTCTGATTAAAAGTTGTTCATCGTTCAAATAAATTTTGTATTCAAAACAAAGAATTTTTTTATTTTAATGGAATATGAAGACAAACGTCAACTATACTTTAATAACTTTGCCTTACTTTATAATGTCATTTTTGTTTCCAGTTTTCATGGTTTTACCGTTTTCTTTGTAATCGTAATTTCGAAAGGTAGAAGACCTTTTACGGTCTAAATCTTAAGATTCTAATGGATGAAAAGGTGATGACCCTTTTCATATTTTACGCTGTCGGAATGGTAGAGTGCTTTCCTCACATATAAAAACTAAACGTCTCTGAGGCATTGGCGTAAATCCCGGAGATGGGATATATCCCCCACTTTTTAGAGGGGGCTGGCGTGTAAAAATATACCCCCTCTCACTTTTCAAAGAAGAAATCATATTTCAATCCATCAGTTGTTGAAATGCAACTGATGTTGAAGTTGAAGTTGCTGAAATGCTATCAAAAAAAGAGAAAAAAAAAATAGATGGGAGTGTATGTGTGTGTGCGCGCGCAGGTAGGTGGGGTGTGCGTGTGCGTGTGTGTGTTTATGTACTCGTGTGTGTGTTTGCTTTTAATTTCAATAATCTCCCACTCCCCGAAATGGATTTACGTCTATGCTCTGAGATATACGATTTTCATTTTTTTTTAAAGATTCAGTTGACTTTGTTCGAAAGTAATATCACAGGTAACTAATCGAAATACATTGCTTTCATTGCATGACAATGAATTCGACATACATGTATCAACCATGTCAACACCGTAGGTTCCATGATGGCTCTCTTGCTTAAAATGTGACAGGATATGATAGCTCTTTGATATTGTTCAACATAATCAAGCTTATTAGGATGTCAAACACAGTGACATTTCCTTTTCATGAAGGTTTATTGTCACTCGGAGAGTCGGGTGGTTTGCTCTTGTTGTTTTTTCTTTTTAAATTGATTTGTAGCAAAATAATGCACTCTTATTTTTGTGTCGCATTTTGGGTCTGTTCGATTTCTGAACGACAAACAAACATTAGTTTGGCATGACAGACAATGCATGTTATGCGAGAAACCGTCTTTGGCTACGTACTACATTCCACAGAGGGAGTCAATGCCCTTCGACAGCAGCGAACGTAGTAGAGCGTTGATTGACGTGGCGTGACAAAGTTTCAACCAACCACGGGCCTCCTGTCATCGAGATAGGACTCGGATGGGCGGGCACTTTGCATCATTTACGACCAATTGGGAAGGCGGTTCAGCGGTGTCGGGTTTGGCAAGGGGGTGTGGCTTTGCGGGCAACAGTTTTACGCAGCTCAAGTTTTGACACTTTTCATGTACGACGAAGGGAGTGTAGTATTTTTTTTTCTCGAGCTGCGATGAGGTGTCGCGAACAGCTGAAGTGATTTCCGCAGAATTACCATTCACGAATGACCTGGGATTTGCTCCTATAAAAAGACGTGAACGAACCCGGGGAAGTCATACTACGCTCCTAATCTATTTGCCAAGCAAATGAACCTCAGTGAGGCAAGCTTTTCATCATCACACGACCTGCACAGAAAGCTAGCTGGAAATATGAGCGAGAGCAAAGCCAAGTCGCTGCCCGGCCCGTGGGGGTTGCCGATCTTGGGTAACCTGCTCAACCTAGGCAGTGAGGAACCGCACGTAGCCCTGATGAAATTAGCCAAAGAATATGGCAATGTCTATCAGATTCGTCTCGGCAGCCGACCTGTGGTTGTACTTTGTGGCCAGGAGGCTATTAGGAGTGCTCTGGTTCGCCAACCCGTGGCATTTGCGGGTAGACCTGATCTAGCATCTTTTCAGTTCATTCGGAAGAACTCCGAGGCAACTGTCGCTTTTCAGACAAACGATGCAACATGGAAATTGCACCGTAAACTGGCCGAGTCCTCGATTCGATTTTTCGTCTCAGGACAACGAAAATCGAGCATCGAATCGACGGTCACCCAAGAGGTCGAAGCGCTTATCAACTACTGGACGAATAATAACAACAACGACAACCTGGAGATAGACCCTGTCAGTACCATAAAACTCTCAGTAAGTAACGTAATGCTGTGGTGCATCCTTGGCAAGCGGCATTCCCTCGATGATTCTCGACTTCGTGAGTTCGTCTCAAAGTCGGACGATTTCGCTGTGGCTGTCGGCAGTGGGAACATCGCAGATTTCATGCCGTGGGTTCGTTTTGTTACCGTCCGCACCACACAAAACCTCAAAAAGCTACTCAATACATTCCGTGGTTGGTTCATACCTTACATCGAGGAACATCGTCTCCAATACGAGCAGGACTCTGAGAAGGACATCCTCGACTACCTCGTGACGTCGTCGAATAAGCTCGACGACGCGGATCTTCAGCAGCTGGGAGTTTCGCGTGAAGCTCTGCAGATCTCTACAGTGTTTGACCTCTTCGGTGCCGGGTTCGACACCACGTCCGCCATCATCACCTGGCAACTGTACTACGCAATCCGGCATCCCGATATCATTGCCCGTGTGCAAGCTGAGCTCGACGAGGTTGTTGGAAGAGACCGCGTCCCTTGCCTGGCTGACCGTGATCATCTCCCGCTGACTCAGGCGTTCCTGCACGAGACCTTCCGGCACTCATCTGTGGTGCCGTTCACCATCCCGCACAGTACGACCACGGACACCACACTCCTGGGCTATCACATCCCCAAGGACACCGTGGTCTTCGTCAACCTCTACTCGGTCCATCACGACCCCGAGACATGGCATCAACCATCCGACTTCAACCCCGATCGCTTCATCGATACGGAGACTGGACTCCTAGACAAGACGAAAGTGGAGGCCATCATGCCTTTTGGAGCTGGACGGAGACGATGCATCGGCGCCGAGATGGGCCGCATCCAATCTTTCCTCTACTTTGCCATTTTGATACACCAGTGCCATGTCAGTTCCTTAGACAAGGTTTCACTAGATAGTAAACCAGTATATGGACTCACAATGCGACCTCCACCTTTCAAAATCTGTGTGAGTAGGAGATAATGCCTAGCGAACACTTTTTCTCAAAACTGCCTCATCTCAATATTACTAGCTTTAACGAAATAAAGAAGTAAAGTCGGCGAAGTCAATCACTATTTGACCATTTCATTTTGCTCAACCAATGTATCACATTGGAAAATTATTATTTTATTATTATCTGATTATATTTTGATAATAGCATTGCATACAGTGGTATTTCATTTCTCTTCATAACTTGATTAGCATACAAAAGTCAAGAACTCAGTACCAAAAAGATAAATGAATGCTACATAATTCAGGAGTCATAGTGATAGCATAATTAGTCATTTATAGTTTTAACGAAATTTTTTACTTTCCTTCATGCGCCTTGTATGTGTTATTATTCAATTTTTTACAGAGATTTCGTTGTGCCGTCTATAAGTTTACCAGAAAACATAGATACAATTATTCACAATTACTGTTTTTGACAAGAACAACCAGTCAGAATGCATCTTACTAAAAGCGATTCTGATTGGCTGATTTGCTATTGATATTAAGATTGTGGATTCATTTACAAATATTGAATGATGAAATTTTATAATGTACATATTCTCATATTGTTCAGATGATGTAAATATCAACGGGATAATGTTTGTGTATATTCGGTTTCGTGGAAATAATATTTATTCTATGTAAATACATACAGAAAATTACTATTTCAGAACAAAAGCATTTGTGATTTTAGTGCCTGTTTTGTATTCTCCGTAAGTATTTTACGTGTAATCATAAGCTTTTTAGAGTATTCGATTTACATGATCACATATTTTTTAAATGTCAACTCATATCGTCCGATATAATTCCCTGCTGGAAGAGACGAAAGTTCATGAGAAAAATTACAACCCCTGTTACAAATAACCACTTAAACGCCTGTTTTTGTATACATGTCAAAGATTGATAAATCGAACACTCTGCCAGGTAAATATGGGCACTTATTTGTAAAAGTGTAAACATATTTTGAACCACTAAGGATTTTAAGTATTGCATTCATTGTCACTCAGAAGAGAAGTATATTGTATTGTGTCAACGAATTTCTCTTACTCACTGTGATAAAAATTTTCAATTTTATTAGATCAGGCCCCCGTCTTATAAAGAGTTGTGATTGCTTCAAATCAATCGCAACTTAGAATTAATCTCAACTCCTACCAGTTGAAATCAATCTCGAAGTTGCGATCGATTTGAATCAATCGCAACTCTTTATTAGACGGGGCCCTGTTCACCACAAGCAATCTCAGTATTTAGCGGTACATTTGCTGTTGAATTCACATTGTTCATGCAATGTATTCACTTTTAGTATACATGGTATATAACTTGTTTGCTAATTTAATCTCTCTAATTCAATCTTCTCTAGGCGTCAGATCTCAAGTTTATGTACCAGTCTTAAAGAAATATCATTCCCATATCTTCATGAAAGGAGTTTAGCTTTTCGGCCTCTAAAACGAGAGAGATGTAATGGATACATTGGGTGATTTCAAGTTTGGTGTTAACTTTTTGGTGTTAGTGTTAGGCTGATTTTTACATCAACGCAGCTCGAAATTGAAAATAAAACTGGTCTTGGGACAACTGTCACTTGGAGTTGAGCTGTCAATAATGTCATTTGGACCACTTTTTTAAACTCAGATTAGGTGTTCGAGCTATGAAAAGCAATCAAAATTGTGCTTCTAACACCAACACCAGCAACAACACCGAACTTGAAATCACCCGATGTGTTGATAGGTTTTTTGAAATCACGATGTCTTCATATCCCTACCGTTGAATCAGATGAAAAAATTAAAATACTTTCATTATGTCCTTCATTTGAAAGCATCTGAATGGATGTAATGTGATTCTATACTCATTTTCCATGTTTTCGCTTTAACTATCCTTCTCTTTCAGATGTAACCAGGACGAAATGAAATGGATTATTCCATTTAAAAGACATCACTGTGAAAAGGATTTTGGAAAAACTATTTAGGCATAGAGAATTTTTTTTTCAATAGAAAATAAGAAATGTCCCAAGTTTACGTATAACCATATTTACTATTTACTAAATATCCCTTTGATGTGACAAATTGGCTCAAATACTTAGCAATGAAAAAAAAAATACACCGCTAAATGCATTTTAATCTGCTTTTTATTATTTTCATTTTAACTTCAAACATTTTACTAAGAAATCGTACCACCTCTGATATGAAAACTCAGGAAAAGAATTTGGCAAAATTAATTTGAAATGTTGCGGTTGTTTTGTTTTGTTTTTTTTAATTTTATTTAAGTCCATTTACATCTGTTCATATTAGCTATAGCCATTTTGGCAAATTGAAAATATCTTGTTCATTATGAATGGCAAAGAAATATATTTATCTTTTCATATCTTTGTGCCCAGGAATTTTGTATAATGTCGATTCATTTGATATTTTGGATATTAAAAAGAGATTAACTTGTTACTGCATAATTCTGTTCTTGTGAGTCTATTTCAGTTCTAATTCTGCATATGAAGAAATGCGTTTGGTTAGATAATGGTCGTTTGTCTATAGGTTGGATGATTTTGATAATGTAACTTATTTTATCAAGATAAATCAGTTAATTATAAAATAGATGGTTAATAAGTAAGATTTGTTGACTGATTTTTTTACTGAGGGGTGTAATTGATTTACTAATGGATGAATTGAATGACGGATGGACGGACTGAATGATCGATTGAATGCTAAATCTAATCAAGCGACTGATTTATAGATGATTCCATTCACTCTAAAAACAAATTATTCAAAATGGCCAGATTATGGGCCAGCTGGGTGCAACAAATAAATCAAGTCATAAAAGTTTCTATATTCTGGTCAGAAACGACTAAGTTCTAGTCAAAATACGACTAGAAAATAGTCACAAATGACTAAAATATAGTTTTTTTTTTAATTACTAGTATTATTGTTGCACCCAGCCGACCCTTTCATCTAGTTATTTTAACTGATTTATTTTAAGAGTGTTGAATGACTGAGTTAAATGACTGAATGAGTGAGCGATCGAGATACTGATAGATTGATTCAAATTAAATTACTTGTAACTGCCATTTCTTAAATTGATAATGAATTAGAGAATAGATTTAGAAAATTTTAAATAACATGAATGAATGAAAGAATGTATGAATGAATGAATGAACACATTAATAAATGAAGAAACAGATAAATAAATAAATGAATAAATGAATGAATGAATGAACGGTCGGAAGGATCTTTGAAGCCTAAATTGAAAGAGTCATTGAAAATAAATCTTAGCTTGTTTAAGTATATTTTGTGAGTAGAATGACAAAAACAACAAGAAAGAAACTTTTCACATAAGCAGCAATATTTATTTAAACTTTTTATTGGATGAAGACCAACGAAAAGAGACAAATTTTCATGAAAAATACCTTATCAAAATCTTCTTAGAAAAGATAGATTAACAAAAAGAGCAAGAAAGAAGCTTTTTAGATAAGAAGCAATATTTATTAAAACTTTTTATTGGATGAAGGCCAACAAAAACAGACAAATTCTCATGAAAAAATACCTCATCAAAATCTTTATAGAAAAGGATCAGTAATAAATTGGCAATGTCAGTTTTCTACAACAAAGACAGAGAGAAGAAAATGAAACATACATGAATAGATCTGACCGTATAAGAGAAGAGGCTCGTGTCAAGAAGAAGTGAAAGTTCGAATGCATGCACGGGAGAGATGATTTGCAACTTGAACCCGAGCACTGCAGGCGATTGACCTCCTAGAAAACCAACCTTGTTCTGTCCCCGAACTTGAACGTGATGAAAATTTACCGTGTACATCTTGTAAACAGAATACTAGGATGTATATAGATCTTACGTGGGGAGGGAGGTGGCACAGTTGAGAGCGCGTTGGTACTGGTTATAAGGTTTACATGGATTTGAGATCATGCTGTACTGCTGGGGGAGGGGGAAGAGGGGCTGCAGCCCCCTACCCCCTAAAATTTCCAACCAAGCCCCTCAATAATAATATTGATAATTTAAAAAAAAAACGAAAAAGAGGAAATGGAAAATACCAGAACCAATAATAAAAACAATTAATTTCTATGTAGAAGGGATGCAACGTGTTTGTTCGCTCGAAAGTTCAAGAAAACTGACTTTTTAAATATTGGTAAGAGACGCCAACCCCTCCAAATTTTTAGCTCGGCACTATGCCACTGGTTCGAGAAAATACCACGTGACTACAAAACAATCTAACCTTTGTAACAAATTGAATGGTATAAAAGTGAATTTTTTAAAAGAGAAAAATAGCATAGTGATTTTTTTAGTTAGATATTAATCTGAATTTGCCGCTCTCCTTCAAGGTGTATAGTGGAAAGAAGAAATTCCTGATGATACTATGCGCACAGAAATCGGTAGCCTAGCTAGAGCAAGGGTAAAAATATAATTGGAGCGTCTTGAGCACCTGGGCATGGAAATATCCAATATTATTATGTTTGAAAAATATACTTACAAATGAAGCTGAGATAACAAACCTATACTAGTAGTATACATTCAGATCTACACTTTGAATTATCATGGGTTAACTCCCTCATTAGTTGAAATATAAATGATTTATAATTCTCTCCTATTCATCGATCGGGGCTGCAACCGCAGTAGCTGTCCTGCCATAAGCGTTTAAATTTGTTTTATAAATATTAATAAAACACACACGCACACATATGGGCCGTAGCCAGAGTTTGATGTTGGGGGGGGGGCACATAACTGAATATTGATCGCCGTCCTGGGGGTCTACGGGGAGGGGGTGTCTCCTTTCCTTTTAGAAAATTTGTGCTTATCTAAGAGGGCTAAGATGCAAAATGGTGGACTTTCTGACATAAGTACATGTACCTTTTGTGTGTTTTATTTCTTTTATAACAATAAAATTTCGACAAAAGCTTTGGATTTTTTTTTTTTGGGGGGGGAGGGCACGTTCCTTCCTCCCTCCCCCCTCCCTTGGCTACGTGCCTGGCACATATACAAGTTCTTTTATCAATTTGTATGAGTATATATCGATGATCATATCACTCCTGAAAGGTATATCAAAGTCATTCTGAATCATTCTCTTTTTCCGATACATTCATTTTAATCTCATGATTTTTCCTTGCCACTGAAACCCCGGGGCTGCAACATCCATTGGGTCATGTACCTTCAAACGCTCCCCGTCCCACATATCACAAGACCGCAAACCTGAAAACCACAAACGATCAAAGACAGGTTTAAGTTAGAAAGTTTGTTGAACAATACAACACCAAAATTGCGTGCTGCCCCGGTGTTGCGCTATCTCCGCAGCCGACGCATTCCCTTCTCAAGGGCTTTCAAATGTCACCTCTCAGGGAATCATGTTGGTTGGTAGCTCACCAACTTTTACTCCCCCTGTTCTGCCCGACGTCTGTCTGTCAGGAAACACACGTGCATGTTGAGACACCATTTTTTATATTTTTGGCTTCAGTTTGGTAAGCTTAACACGTGCCTCTAATCAGGTTGCATCGAACAGAAAGAAAAATGAAGAGAGACGAGATAAAATTCGGATCACACGCTATACCCTTGTTGAGAAAACATTCATTCCAAACCATCTAAAACTGCTGATTTAGAGATAGGAAAGTGTTATCAGAGGTGAATATAAGATTTCATAATCCAAACGATTCTCATAAGAATAAGAAAAGCACAAAGAGGGAATGGATCAAATTTAGCTCACACGCAATACCCTTATCGAAAGGATAATATATTTAAGTCAATAGGTGTTTTTGGCAATAATGATTTTATGAAAAATGACAAAATTCATTACACTGCAAAAACGGTGGTGTTAAATTGGTGTTAAATTGGTGTTAAATCAACACCACTTGTGTTTATATAGGACAACTCTGATGGTGGTGTTGTCCTATATAAACACCAGTGGTGGTAATTTAACACCACCGTTTTTGCAGTGTAGAATCTAAATTGTTTGAACTTCTAAAGAAACGGGAAGTAACTATTACAGGAATTTACAACATTTACAATTTAAAATTTACAATTGTTGACAGTGAAGAATGAATATGTTTGTGCTGAGTCGGATTCATTTAGTTCAAGACTCTTTAACATTAATTTTCATTTATATCATACCCAAGATGTTATTATTCATTCAAATACAGAGAAATGACCATGTACTATACGATTAAAGTTTGTAATATTGGTCATCTAAAACATCTCCTGTCATCCTTGATTTTTCATTATCTTTGAATTGCAAATAACGTTCGAATATTTCAAAAGTATCAAATTCTACGTGTAAGATTTACTTTAAAGATAAATTGGAGTTCTGGTCATGCAATCACATTGATCCAAAGCAACTGGGAGAGTTAGATTAGTATAAACACAGGTGTTCAGTATGAGATAGGGGCCGCGGAAGCGGGAGTGGGAGGGGGGATGTAGGGAGCTGCAGCACACCTCCCCCCACAAACACACTCACAATTTCGGCCTAAAAAAACTATTAATTGTAAAAACTTAATATCTAAATTGTAAACTGCTCATTCTATAGCCTTGCAAAACCATAAAATCCCAAGAGCTTTAGGGGGCTCCACCCCCTGAACTCCCGCCAGGGCCCAGGGGCCCTACAGTCCCTGGACTCCGCCTGTTTGGGTGTCAGCCCCCCCCCCCCCCCCGCTAAAAAAAAATGTTCCGCAGCCCCTGTGAGATTTGGAGATTATCGAATTGATAAGAAATTCACCTACTTTCCCTAAAAGGTACTTGCACTGTACACACACACACACACACACACACACACACACACACACACACACACACAAATAGTATATTGGACCACACACAAATCTGGCATGAATGTTACCCCCGAACTTTTCATTGTTTTATTTTCATATTTCCCATGTTTCCAATATGAGGCCATTTGAAGAGCGATCCTTTCTAGAGGACATTTTTCTATGATATTCTTCCTAACTGACATGGAAAGAATGAGAAAGACCACAATTATTTTCACCTTTCCCAGAAGTCAAGCTTCTCTTTAAGTTCTATTGTTTCTATAGCTCGAAACGAGAACTTTAACCAGACTCCTTTGTTTTAGAAGAATGTTGAATGTTATCTGATGCCATGCACGAAATGATATGTATCCCGGGAGATGATCGCTAGGGCACTGATCCAGCAGAAGGATTGGGGGTAGGCTGGGAAATTTCATGAGCATCGTTTGCATATAGCATATACACCTTAGAACATTGGGAGCAAGTGCTCTACTCCCCTTCCAGAGTTAATGCTCTTGTTATCGTATAAAGTCCATGAGGGTCGTAGTTTAACCCATTTGTGACAGGAATTATTTAAAGCCTAATTTGATCAGCTTTTATTCTTCAAATTGGCAACACCAAAAGTTTTCTTTTACTGCTACATTTTAAAAATAAAAAGTCATGTGTCTGCAATAAATATAAATTGGCAAAAAGTATGAAGAGAATTCAAAAAGTTGCCAATTTGCAGGGGAAAATGGTGATTTTAAAATTTCCATTGCACTGCCAATTTAAGGATTTTAATGCTTATTTTCATTTTTAAAAAATTCAACATCGAACAGAAAATATTGACGCAACCAAAATGGGCACAGTTTGTGTAGAAATTTTTGCTCTTTCTACTCATGTATTTGGAATAATTTCTAGGGCTCTGCATCAAAGGTTATAAGGCCAAAGCACATAATGTGGACCTTCTGTCACGAATGGGTTAATCACAGAACTTCTTGGTTCTCCCGTATACAGGATATAAGGTATTAATACAATATCAGGCAAGATAATGTGTCAGAAAACAAATCATGAGCTTTAGAATGTTTTGTCTGCAGGAAAAAGAAAAGAAAAAAACACATTGTTTGAACTTCATATTAATCAATGGTAGTTATTCGGAATCACCTGTGAAGGATGGAGGAAGAGTGAACTTAAAATCCTGAACCCAAGGGTCAGGAGTGTTCTTCCGGTTCATGGATGACTGATTTGGAGGTAAAGGATAAGGTTTTCCCGTTTTCTTTACGACGGGTCTAACTACACTAAGCCCACTCAAAAAGAATTATGACAGTTCAAAGCAATCACGACTTCTCAAATCAATGGCAGAGTTTCATTCTCCTAATTCTGAAATGAAAATAATAACAATAATTAAAATTAAGAAAGAATGTTATCGTAAAGCTTGATCTTTGGCAATTCTTTTACAAACGTGACTCTGTCATGCAGAAATGACCTTCTACATCATTTAACCCATTCGTGACAGGAATTATTTAATGCTCCATCATCCAATAAAGGAATAGTCTGAAGTTGTCTGATTAAAGGAGAAAGAATATATACGTCGCATTTCTGTTCGTTTGTCATGTGTCCCCGTGGAAACATAAGTTATGTATGTGGTCGCAAAATTTTCTTTTAGAAGGACTTTGGGAATTCGAATTTGACTTTGGGGGTTGTGATTTATGAAAAAGTACCGTCAGAATATGATGAAGAAAATCACGAACGGCTGTCGATTGAAAATAGATTTATGAACGGAAATGTGTCTGGGGATCACCCTCCCCCTCTTGATCCCAGCTCCCACTTCCCCAGTCTATTCAAGATACTGTGTTGACTATGATAATGCTCAGATGCAGATTCAGATTCAGATTAATTGTCTGATTTCAATCAAATAAACATAATACTGCAGTGCATAACATAAACTGAATACAATATTACAACAAAAGTAACAATGGTGATTTTCCGTAGATCTGGGAGCAGAATCAAATATCAATAAATATAACATGATGCACAAGTATTGATCTAAATGATATAATATTTTGTTGAAAACAGGTGGACATGATTAACCCAAAAAATTATACACTTATTGTGCCAATTTCTGTTCCATCAATATTTGTTGTTTGATGCTAAATTTTTTAAAAGGAAAATAAGCATTAAAATCCTTAAATTGGCAATGCGATGAAAATGTTAAAATTACTGTTTTTCCCTGCAAATTGGTAACTTTATGACTTCTCATCATACATTCTGTCAATTTATATTTATTTCAGATACATGATGTTTTATAAGAAAAATGTAGCAATAAAAGAAAAATGTTGGTGTTGCCAATTTGAAGAATAAAAGCTGATCAAATTAGGCTTTAAATAATTCCTGTCACGAATGGGTTAAAAGCAGAGCTTGTATTTACATGTCTGCTGAGAAAGTTGTATAGTTTGCTAATAATATTCATAAAACAGTCTAGGAACAGTGGAAGAACTGCAAATGTATATTTATAGCATATGCAATTTTCGGTCCCCTCTCCCCCCCCCCCCCCCCCCTTCCTTGAAAAATCCTGTATCTACTCTTGATAAAGAGCTTAGGAATTCAAGAGAATAATATGGATTCTATGTTTCACATCGTATCGAATAACGTCATCTCTGTCAAGCTGATGATCATGATGATGCTATGTCGGACAAGTGCATGAAGCTTTGTGATCAGGGGAGCATTTCATGAAGAGTCTTGTCAGTGATTTTCACTGACAAAGTTGCTCTCAGCCAATCAGATGCAAGGATTTCAGTAGCTTATAACAGTTGTAAGTGAAAATCACTGACAAGACTATTCATCATGAAACGCTCCCTGGTGTCCACATAGCATATATTTGCAATCTAGCTCCCTTCTCTATCATATGGTGGTCCTGAAGTACGCTCGACAACAGGTCATGTGCGACGTGAATTTCGCATCCCAGGTCCTGAATTTCGCATCGCGGGTCGTGAACTTCGCATCCTAGGTCACGAACTTCGCGCCGCAGGTCGTGAATTTCACGACTGGGATACAAAGTTCGCGCCACGAGTCATGAATTTCGCATCGTCGGTTGTGAATTTCGCATCCGAGGTCCTGAATTTCGCATCGCGGGTCGTGAAATTCATGACCTGGGACGCGAAGTTCACGACCCGCAATGCGAAATTCACGTCGCACATTACCTGTTGTCGAGCGTACTTCAGGGCCACCATACTATCATGTCTATTTTGCCGTGTCCCACTCAAGTCAGTCAGTCAGTTAGGCTATGGCTAGGTTACTCAGGCATCCCCTTGCCCCGCCCCGCCACACCCCCTTTCTCTCTCTCTCTCTCTCTCTCTCTCTCTCTCTCTCTCTCTCTCTCTCTCTCTCTCTCTCTCTCTCTCTCTCTCTCTCTCTCTCCTCTAATCTGGTGGGATTTTAAATGTCTCAAATTTGAATGCGCCATTGATTTAAACGATCCAGTCATCATTTATTTTGACGATGCAGTGTGTAATTATCACTGGCAGACGTTCAGCCATATAAGTACAGATATTGAATTCAAAATATAGATGTGAAACAAAAATAATAAATTGAATAGGTTATAGTAAATTTTAAAAGCCTTAACAAGTTTTGTTTCTTTCTTCGTTTTTTTTTCTCGGTTTATTTTTTTATTTTGTTTGTTTTTGTTTTTGTTTACAGAAGTATAATTTTCATGAGCGCCCACTTTTCTTTTATACTACAATTATTATAATTTCCCATGACTAACGCCTATCTTTTAATCAGTATTACAAAATACATTATGTATGTGTTCTAGGAGAAGCTTATGGTACGATCCATAAGTGTGCTATATTTTTTTAAAATAGTGGACATAAAACATACAATAAATAAAACCGAAGAATTAAATTAAGGAGGTAATAATTAATTTCAACAAATTGATTTGCAAACGGACTTGAACGTTTCAGCCTGTTAAAAAAAACAAATACCGATGTTTCATGGTCAGAACTTTTATAAACTCTATTTATTTTCTTTCAAAAATAAGCCTTTTCGTAAAGAACTCTTTTTCTAGCAGTTTGATAATTTCACACATCGTTTCAATTAAAGAATAAAATCCAATTGCATTGGCATAATCATAAATACTTGTCGTTTGAATTCCAGTATTCCATTATTTCCGAATGAAAACCATCATGCACCTGCGCCTGTATGCGTTATTATGTACTGACGGTGAAGTATACAAGGGCATGAAGGGTGAAGGATATGTTTTTAAAAAAAAACACCTTAAAATGTAGGCTTTCATAAAAAGCAAGGTTGAAAGGGCGACGAGTTGTAAATGATAAAGATTTCTTTGTATATGATTAGAGTTCTTATTGCCCTAACTGAAATTGAAAAGTAATGATGATGATGATGATGATGATGATGATGATGATGATGATAACCAGAATCATGATAATATTGGTAATAATGTTAATAATTACAATTATACACAGAATTATAATTATTCCATTCTTGTATAGCTCATATCACATTATGTCTCTCCGCGCTTAACTCCACAGGACTTTGGATATCATTACCCAGGATTTAGTCAAGCTTCTGCAAAAGCAGATTAATGTCTTGCCAAAGGACATTATTGCTGCGTCAAGGACAATAACCCCGTACCCATGGTACCTGGCAGTCCGGGCACTTATCCACTAGATCACGACACCTTCGTCTATATAAAGTCAAAAGCCCAGCGCACACCTTACGATCCGACTGGCTCAAGACTGGTCCACGACTGAGTGAGAGGAGGTGAGTCGTGGGGCAGTCGTAAGCCTCGACACCGCACACCGATTCCAGACCCATCCGACTACTCTGACGTCATATCAATACTGCTGTCTGATTGGCTGGAAGATGGATTTAGCCTGCGATCTCTTGCGATCCAGTCGTGAAGATTCGACATGTCAAATCCTTCCGACTGCCCTTCCGACTGGCCTCTGACTGGTCTACGGCTCACGACTGACCAGAGCTGTGACATCGCATCTCCTCTCACTCAGTCGTGGACCAGTCGTGAGCCAGTCGGATCGTAAGGTGTGCGCTGGGCTTAACGTACACTTTATGATCTGTCTGCTATACGATTTTGGAAAATTGTCATAGCATTTGATAAAATTATGAACGTGCAAAAGAGTATAATCTTAATGATCAAAGTTCCGAATAGTCGTATGAATACTAAAATCGATAGAAATCCCGGGCTAATGCGAGTCTCCTGGAATAAAACAGAAGCCAATTCTAAATCGTATTGACGTCATAGCAGCCCTGCGATTGTCTACGATTTGGACTTTACTCTTACCAAAAGGCTTGCAGTTTACATGGTTATATCGATTTAGTATTCCTGTCATTATTCCGAACTTCATAAAAGATCATTTTAATTGTTTAAACTTTCATATCAAATGCAAAATGCCATGCATTTTGTTCGAAAATCGGGTCGCAGTCGGATGGTATAGTGTGCGGTGGGCTTAATCTTCCGTAGAAAGTTTATTTTTGCTCTTTCGGTGCTGAGCCTGATAATACATTCCCAGAATCCGAGTGCATTTTGTGTATGATCACTGGCGTAGTGGCGGGGTTTGAGGGGGCTACTGCCCCCCCCCCCCCGCAAATAACAATTACAAATAAATCACGACTAAAATTCTTTTTTTTTTTTGGAATAGTTGTTTGTATCTCTTCAGCATTATCATTGTGCATTGCTGTATGTTCAGCAGATAGAAACACTCCTAATTTCTTTCTTTCTTTCTTTCTTTCTTTTTTCGATAGCGCAGCCCCCAAATACTTACGTCTCAATAGTCGTGTACAATTTGAAAGTTCTATTAGGGAATGGAGGTTACTTTTCATATATTTAGTAACTGATGCCGATAAAAAAAAATCCCTTATACCAATTGAAGCACATCTTCATAGCATGGTATCACATCGGTTGGCCGCATCCTGAGTTTGGAGGAATGTCTAGGAACCCTTTTAATGCTAACCTTTCGTGAACCGAAATTTGCTACATTGTCTTTTCATTCATTTTCAATTTTCTTTTTCGTTTCTCTCGATCCAGCCGTCCTACGGGGAGGTCGTGTTTTATAGGGTCAAAGGTTAATCTAGCTCTAGGTTTGTCAACAACTGCAGTAATCCCACCGGCCTCCATCTACTAACCAAGAACCCTAGACTGCGCAATGAATGAACTTGAACTTACTTGGAAGCGTTTCATTTCTTTCTTACGTCCACGAACTTTCGGCAACGAGAGCGGGAGGCAGGACGTCATTCTGTGCTTTAAATGTTTTCATAAAATCATGAAATGGAAACCAATAAAAACTTTGATATCCCAGAAGTTCATGACTAACATTAATATAAAAAAAAAGGTTTGGTTAGAAAGTAAGGAGATGACGTTTGCGAAATTTCAATTACAGTGATGATCCTGGGTGGACGTATTTTAAATTTTGTTTCCTTCCGACTTCTCGAGCATGTAAAAGAACAGAAGCCAAAATGAATGGGAACTTCGCCATTAATCGGCGTCGACGAAACAAAACAAAATGGCACAATGGAGGGAAAAGGGACTCACCCAACCATTTTTTTTAATGAGAGAGTGATTATTTCAGCATACAAATTCACCACCAAATAAAAAAGATGACTTGATAAGTGCCAGTCGTGAATGCTTACAACATTCCTACAGAGCATAAATGGGTGCCTGCACGGCATAGCTGGGCAGCGTCGTTGTCACTCCTTGGTATCATTCTACTGTGCATATGAGAATGTCTGGAACAGAATGAAGTGATCAATCAAAAAGCTTTAGATTATGATAGAGATAGACAGGAACTTAACTCTCAAAATAGATCACTCGCACTTTCGTTCCCCTTTGATCGAGCAAGTCATCACGTCCCGTATACAACGCTGTAAAGCCCACCGCATACTATACGATCCCTCTGCGATCCGATTTAGGAAAAAAAAATTGACATAGCACTTGATATGAACATTAAAACATGCAAAATCTTAATGATCAAAGTTCCGAATAGTCGTATAAATACTAAAATCGAAATTCCGGGCTATTGCGAGCCTCTATGTAGGAATTAAAGCGATTTCAATTTCGAATCATAGCAATCTTACGAGAGGCTACGATTTGAAACCGATTTGGCCTTTACTTCGACAACAAGGCTTGCAGTGAACCGAAATTTCGATTTTAGTATTCCTGTCATTATTCCGAACTTCAAATTAGATAATTTTACTTGTTTAAACTTTCATATGTAATGTAAAATGCAATTTGTTAAAAAATCGGGTCGCAGTCGCGTTGGGCATAGCGCAGCCAGTCGTTTCGTTGAAGGGGAGTGGGGGGGGGGGGGGGGGGGGGTGAAAGCGGTGTAACCCCAGCGAATGTTCAAACAAAATTGCCTGGAATAATCATCGGTGCAAAAGCCACTGTAAGGTGCCAACAGGGAGAAAAAACAGAAAGATCTTGAATAGACCATGTAGAATGGGAGAGATGGGAAAGACGAGAATAGGGGGAGAGAACGAGGTTAGAATCGAACGGAAGTTGTTCAAACATGGCACCTACAACAGTGTACAACATGGGCAAACAGCTGAGCTACCGGTTGCCAAATTTTGACATGTGCACATGAACAAACTGTCTTTGTGAAATTGAACAATGGCAGCTAAATCAAGCACACAACACTATGAACATAGCGGACAAAGAAAGCGGACAAAATAAACAACCTCTCATTCTACCCTTCACAATGGTTCTGGTAGTCAAGAGAACATCCCTTCACAGCTATTATGTTTAATCATGTAGTTCCAGGTGAATATGCATGTGACACCTGTTCCACATATTTTAGACAATAGCAGTGAAGGGATGTTCTTTTGACTAACAGAACCATTGTGAAGGGTAGAATGAGGGGTTGTTTATTTTGTCCGCTTTCTTTGTCCGTCATGTTCATAGTGTAAGAGTGTACCTGGCTAGAAAATGAGACAATTAAGCTCCAGGCTTCTCTCTACATATCGATGTATTCTTTCTGTAAAGTTATGCGATTAAATCATAGCTATACGAGGTGTTATATTTTCATGATGACGAAATAACAGGAAAGGATATTCTTATGCCTTTGCCTAATTTTACAAAGTCTCTACAAATTGGATCTCTCTGAAACATGATGTAGTCAACCTTGATCTGATTTTGTAAATCCTCTTTTTCAAGCGGGAAGGAGAAGGGTCCCTTTTACCAACGACGAAATGATCTTTCTCTCTTCTACTTCAAACACAGTCTTTATCTTCTGTTATATTTCTTTTATATTTCTCATACTCCGAAAGGGTCGACAGAAATAAAGTTCAAAGTTCAAAGTTCTCTTCTCAAATCATTTTGCTTTCTCTCCCTCTCTTTCATTCTTTTTTCTACCATTTCAACAAAATTATTTTCTCTCACGTCTTTAACTCTTTCTTTTCCTCTCTCCAATACTTTTCCACTATACGATATCGGTCTGTGTGTCTCTCCATTTCCACATTCTCTCCATCTCACTAAATTTCGTTGTATCTGTCTCTCCGTCTCACTAAATTTCGTTGTATCTGTCTCTCCGTCTCACTACATTTCTTTATATCTTTCTTTCCATCTCCATAAATTTCGTTGCATCTCTGTCTCTCCATCTCCATAAATTTCGTTGTATCTTTGACTCTCCATCTCACTAAATTTCGTTGTATCTCTGTCTCTCCATCTCCATAAATTTCGTGGTATTTTTGTCTCTCCATTTCGTCCATGAATTTTGTTGTATCTCTGACTCTCCATCTCACTAAATTTCGTTGCATCTCTGTCTCTCCATCTCACTAAATTTCGTTGCATCGCTGTCTCTCCATCTCCCTAAATTTCTTTGCATCGCTGCCTCTCCATCTCACTAAATTTCGTTGTATCTCTCTCTCCATCTCACTAAATTTCGTTGCATCTCTGTCTCTCCATCTCACTAAATTTCGTTGAATCGCTGTCTCTCCATCTCACTAAATTTCGTTGTATCTCTGTCTCTCCATCTCACTAAATTTCGTTGAATCTGTCTCTCCGTCTCACTACATTTCTTTATATCTTTCTTTCCATCTCCATAAATTTCGTTGCATCTCTGTCTCTCCATCTCCATAAATTTCGTTGTATCTTTGTCTCTCCATCTCCCTAAATTTCGTTGTATCTCTGTCTCTCCATCTCCCTAAATTTCGTTGCATCTCTGTCTCTCCATCTCACTAAATTTCGTTGTATCTCTGTCTCTCCATCTCACTAAATTTCGTTGTATCTCTGTCTCTCCATCTCACTAATTTTCGTTGAATCTGTCTCTCCGTCTCACTACATTTCTTTATATCTTTTTTTCCATCTCCATAAATTTCGTTGCATCTCTGTCTCTCCATCTCCCTAAATTTCGTTGTATCTCTGTCTCTCCATCTCACTAAATTTCGTTGCATCTCTGTCTCTCCATCTCACTAATTTTCGTTGAATCTGTCTCTCCGTCTCACTACATTTCTTTATATCTTTTTTTCCATCTCCATAAATTTCGTTGCATCTCTGTCTCTCCATCTCCCTAAATTTCGTTGTATCTCTGTCTCTCCATCTCACTAAATTTCGTTGAATTTCTGTCTCTCCATCTCCCTAAATTTCATTGTATCTCTCTCTCTCCATCTCACTAAATTTCGTTGTATCTCTGTCTCTCCATCTCACTAAATTTCGTTGTATCTCTGTCTCTCCATCTCACTAAATTTCGTTGTATCTCTGTCTCTCCATCTCCATAAATTTCGTTGTATCTCTTTCTCTCCATCTCCCTAAATTTCGTTGAATTTCTGTCTCTCCATCTCCCTAAATTTCGTTGAATTTCTGTCTCTCCATCTCCCTAAATTTCATTGTATCTCTCTCTCTCCATCTCACTAAATTTCGTTGTATCTCTGTCTCTCCATCTCATTAAATTTCGTTGAATCTCTGTCTCTCCATCTCACTAAATTTCGTTGTATCTCTGTCTCTCCATCTCCCTAAATTTCGTTGTATCTCTGTCTCTCCATCTCACTAAATTTCGTTGTATCTCTATCTCTCCATCTCCCTCTCCAACCCCCCCCCTCTCTCTCTCTCTCTCTCTCTCTCTCTCCTTTTCTTCATTTCTCCCTCATGTCTCCCAAACCTACAGGGAGGTCCATACTTGGCGGGTCAAGTGTCGCTCTATCCCCAGGTTTGTCAACATCTGGGGTAATCCTGTTCTCCTTCTTCTCGAGCATGCACCAGACATTACAGCCTTCCGATGACATTGAACTTTATCCAGCTATACTCTTTAAAGACGGATTTGAGTTATGGTTATGCAATGATATTGTGAACGAAAGTGAATTATTTAGTACTTTAAAAGTGAGGTCAAGTGTGAAGCTTTAGAATCGTTAAGATAATGATAAATTGATTCATTCTTGCAGGAGGGCACATGCACTTTATACCATGAACTTCAAGTGTAGTTTCATGGTTATAAACAATCAGTATAAGGGACCACACACACACGTAGCACGAATGTTGGGGCCGAAAACTTGGAGTATAAGTTTTGAAGTAGGGTCAAAGGATATTTTTCAACTTCATTTCGAATATGAAGGCTTTTGAAGAGTTTGAAGAGCAGTTCCTAAACATACTAAAAGACGACATTTCTACATGATAGTCTTCCAAACAGACGCAAACACATTATTGGAATTACCAGAATTTTGTCAACTCTGCCATAACTAAACCTTTTTATCAGCTGAAGCAGAGGAAGAGAATCCTCTCTGAAGTCATTTGGGAGTCATATTGAGCAATGTAAGGATCGTTTCGTTTTCAGATGGAAATCCATTCTCATAAAAGTGAAATCCACTCGAAAATCAGTCTTTCATAATTACTACTTTGGATTGAATTCCATCAACAGAGGTCTAGGGGAATCATCCCCAGACTGTGGATCACATTGTGGTTCGAGTCCTGCTACGGCATTTACGTCTTTTGGCATTGTACATTGCCACTCTCCACCCAGGAGCAAATGGGTACTTGCGAGGATTGCGGCGAGTTTGACCGACTGCCTTAGTTGCTATTGCCCTGCATATAGCCTACGCATGTGAACGATGCAAAATGCTAAGAATACTCCCTAAGGAGTTGAGATGGTGCACACTTGTGTGCGTGCGGGCTATACCTAGAAATCCAGTGATGAGGGGTAATAATAGTAAAGCGCAATGAAGTATTCGCGTAATGCGCTATACAATTGTATAACATATTAGGCCTATTTATTGTCTCTTTTGGATTGGATTCCACTCCAGCGATGAAGTAATCTCTAAAAGTCCTCCTAAAAGAGTGGATTTTCAACTCTTAACTCTTAACCCGGAAGTAAATGGTGACCTGACCAGCTGGGGTAATAATATACAGAGTGCTCAGGAAGAACAGCACTGAAGCTGATAAGGCTTCTCTTGGGAAACAAAATTATGGTCATTATTACGGTGTCGCCTCATAATGTCCTGAAGTTGGTCAAAGGGGCGTATCACAAAAGATAACAAACGTTAGATAACTGCCCTATTTCAGTCAGTCTAACGTTCAGTCAAACGACGTAAATACATGAAACCCATACCTAAGAATACTATTTTAACATCGTATGCGATCTAAGAGCATGAGAAATGTAATAAAAGTCCTCACTCAATTACGTTTTCAATATCAAAACACGTTGAAATCCATATTCTGAGAATCCTATTTTCATTGGCGTAGCCAGACTTGCTTATGGGGAAGGGGCACAGACGTGTGCGTGCGTGTGTGGGAAGGGGGGTGGTGGTTGTGCCTCTGGATATTTTCCGTCCAAACACCTGGGATAGGAGTAGGGGTAGGGGGTAGGGGGTAGGGGTAGGGGTAGGGTTAACGGACAGGGGATAGGGGGTAGGGGTAGGTATACGGGTGGGGTTACGGGACAGGGGTAAGAGTTAATATGACCTTCTTTGGAGGTTGAGCAGGGAGCCATGGCCCCTATGTGACCCTCTGTCTACGTCTGACTAAAACAATGCTACTGAAGAACATTTAACATTAAGTTCATTTCAATTATTTATTAAAGAATTACCACGTTGTGTCGTTATGTCTTTTTCGTAAAATTATAATTTGAATACCTATACTGATAGGTATTGAATTAAAGATCTTGTTAAGTTGTTGGCTGTGCCACTTTAATTTGCATTCCAAAGAATTATACTGTAGGTCGAAGTCCGTATCTTTGACACTATCATGAAGCTATCTTTGACTAGTTTTTCAAGGAAAGTTTAACTGAGGTCTCCTCGCGGGGGGATGCCTACGTGCAGGTGTAGGGGAAAGCAACCCGTGATTGTTGTCATCTTATATGCTACATTTACAATTCTATCCTTGATTAAGCTTCAACCAAGCATCACTTCAGAGGTTGCACCGATCCCTAGTTACCATGGTGACCCGATTACCTCTCATCCAAGATGGAGAGTTCTTGAAAGACCGCGCGTCCTTGAGGATTCGAGACCTTTGGTGCGGGAGCAGAGGGGTAATGTTGAGGAACATCTGGTATGTCTGGAGGTAGCAGCGCACCCCTTCGAGAGCTTATCCTCCTTCTCTAAGTCTCCTTCTCCTCCTTCTGAATGAAGTAATCTTCATCAAACCCTGGTTTGATTGAAACAAGAGGATGTTTTCCTTCCAGAAAACCAGAAACATGTGGGAAATGGTGATGACAGAACATTTATTCTCGATCTCATGCTTTCTCTGGCTGCCTTGCTAACATGCTTGGAGGAAAGGCGACATTACGGATGTAAGACTGGAAGTTCGGGAACCAATACACGTATACAGGGAAGTGGAGACTGAGACAGGTGAACTTGAAAGATAGGTCGTGAAGACTATGATGAAGTCTCCTACTTGGTCAGCTAAGATACGTGATGTCTGCTGATATAGCCTTAAAATAATATGGCACATAAAATCACGTTTAAGTCAATAAAAACACGTTTAAGTCAAGAAAATCTTCGTCAAACTTATAAAAAAATAGCTTTTTCTGCTAGGGCTGGGGTACGTGAATCTTTTAATTTCAAGCTTGTTAACATGACAGTCCAAACAACAAACGTTTTCATTCATTGCCTTTTAAAACCTTTCTCTACGTCAATCTCCCTTTACATCTCTTATCTTCCACACTTGGTACGTACCCCCCCCCCCCCCCCGGCTGTAAACGACGATACCCTTGTGAAACTATATGAAACCAAAAATCAAGTCGGAAGTAGTCATTTGCAGTCTTTACAGATGATGCTTGCTTGCCCATCTCTCTGCAACTAGCATCCCGTTTCGAATGACTGGGAGGGGGTTGTGGGCCCGAATTTTACGGCAAGGTTGCTGCCTGGAATTTTCCAGAGGGGGGGGGGGGGGGGGGGGGAGAGCGGGCATCACGTTGGGATTTATTTGACAACAGAAATAAAGCAGGGGATGCCCCGTACACCCCCCCCCCACCACCACCACCATTCTTCATTCCACAGTAACCACACCCCTGATGGATGCCATGTCACCTTACACCTTGCTACATCACAACAAACATTGCCTCCCTGAGAGCGCTGATCAACTTTTCGACGGGAAACAGGCATGTGAGTCAAAGTTCGCGATTTTTTTCTCTCCCTTCAATATTTTCAATAATCCATGTTTCATTTCAAAGAGATGACTCGAAGAAACAAGCAGTTTACATGATAACAATCGTAGCAATGTGACCTACATCTACGTCAATTACCCTTTTCTCCCTCTCCCCTCTTCAGGGGGTTTGGAATTGCGTGTGAGGGTGGGCCTCCCTAAAATGCATCCATCGAATTTTTATGAAGCCCGATTGCTAGTACATCTGAAGTTAGATTGGAAAGTTCACGCTATTATGTAATGACCCCCCCCCCCCCCTCCCCCACCAATCAAAGTGAGTAGAATTCGTTCTACTTTTCGGCAAAAACGGACAATGAAAATAAATATGGACATAATAGGTATGAAAATCACGACGATGGTGATCGCGCTCTCATTGTGAATTCTGCTATCTTTGACTGCTGCTTTTTTTGTGGATTTCTCTTTTCCAGTATCAATTTTCTTTTCTAAATACATCGTGTCAAGCAGACATTTATTTTGTTTTGTATTGACATCAAAAAAGAGAAAATAATCTATATTAATTTACAAATTACTGTCAAAACAAAAGATATTCTACGTTTCGTATTATTTCGGAAATAATATACTCGAACTTGAACTTGAACTTCCAACATCTTATATCAGATTATTATCATCTTAAATAAGGCGCAGTGAACGATGATGAGAGAACTTATAACGGAAAGTAAATAATAGGTGTTGAAAGACATGGAGAAGACTGTGAGAAACGAGTGAGGGAAATAACTTTGGGAAACGATACACGAGAATTTGAGATGCTAAAGCAATGCAGAGCGAAATGTAATATAAGAATCATCAAACAATAGTCGACAAGAAGAAGGATGTATCTCAGATTCCGTCATCTATCATCATCACATTTAGTGTCATATCACACCTGCAGCAAAGAGACCTCCCTCGGTGCCAGACCTGATCAAGTTCTCATGATTCTCCGTTGCTATGGTAATGACACAGAGATGCTCTCCGTGTCCTTCTCCCAACTCCCTCTTCATCGTCGTGGAAAATCCTTCAAATGATCGGTATCGTAGAAGTTTCGTGATCTAGTGGATACGTTGCCGGACTGTAGACCACAAGGTTGGCGGTTCGAATCCCGCCGTGGCACCAATGTCTACAAATGCAACTTTCGACCCTGGTGTAGTAAATAAGTACCCGGCAGGAAGAATTTCTTTGAAATGCAAGAGCGCTGTAATGCCCTCCCCCCCCCCCCTTGCTAAAAATAACAGTGGAGCGCCAGGAGCGTCAATTCTGACAGACATGAGCGCTATACAAGAACCCACTATCATTATTATTATCATTATCTGCATTATGTTAGTTTTAATCGTATTAATGGAGTCTTTGCATCACAAGCACAGGTCTCGCAACCAGGAGGTCCCAGGTTCAAATGTAAGTGGGAAGAGGAGAAGGAAGGGAGGTGGAAGAGGAAGAGGATTAGGAAGAGGATTAGGAAGACGAGGAGGAGGAGGAGGAGGAGGAGGAGGAGGAGGAGGAGGAAGAAGAATAGAATATGAAGGCAGATACCCTGATAGGATGAGAAGAAGAATCGGGGGCAGAAGCCGTGGTAATTTTGTCAGCCATAATATAAACATATGTCATAGAGAACATGAAGAAAGACAGGTCTAATGGCAGCACTTCAAACAAAGGTAAATTTAGCTGAACTTGACAAGAAACACATCATGTCAGAACGATCGCATGAAGACAAAGGTTGTCGGAATCTTAAAAACAAGACCCTGAACAAGACTCGAAGCAAGAGCACATCCAGGGACAAAGATCGAAAATATTTTTCTCCTCCATCATTAATGGTTTGACAGGATTTGATGGATGTAAATGTTATCAAAGATAACCCAATTGGCGCCTCTTGGTGTGAACGTTTGACAGAGGTGAGGACCTTCTTAGATAGCAAGGACCAACGGAGAAATTTTTAAGATGGCGTTGTTGATAAGATGATGATTTCTCCCTCTCTGAAGAGTAAACGGACTTCAGTTTTAGTTCTTTGACTTCAAGCTTAAAGGCACTCTGTAACATCGTTTCCTATCTCTAAAATCATCAGAGATCATTACCAAATAACTCCTCTGTTTATTAGCTTAGCTAAATGAATTGAGAAGGATTTCATGAAAGCAAATATCATCGGGATTATTTTTGGGGGGGAGGGGAGGGGCTCCTGATTGGGAAAAAGCATTCAAAAACGATTTTCTCTAAAATGATATTCATCCGATTTAGAACTTCGAAAAACCGTAAATAATTATGATTGTCCTTTGAATGTAATAGAAAAATAGTGAAATGTTTCTGCCGCCAGAGAGCAATTCGGCAGGAAATGGACAAAATCTGAAATGTTATGAGACCCTGCAAACATGATTAGAATGGCGACGACAAATCGTCATTCGTGAACATCACGTCATCGTTGATTCCGATGTTGCGATGAATATGAGTGAAGCTGTTCTAATTAGATCAAAAGGCAGGAAAAATTTATTTATATCGGAGATGCGCAATCGAGATAAGAATGGGTGCGATCGACACGGATGCAACAATAACAAAAGTGCATCATGGGAGCATCATTCATAGGAGCATCGACTCATTTTCATCACGGATGGGAGGGGGCGGGAAGGGGGGGGGTGGAGGGAAGGGGGGTGGAGTGAAGTCCGCACATGTTCCAGTAAATGCTTCGCATCGGACAATAACATGCACTGGCGAATCCATATAGGTTTTTTCCTCGGACCCAATAATGATATAAAGCCTAAAGATAAATTTAATTTGTTCTTAACCCTAATAGCTTTGACGACATAAAAAACCGGCGCAAGTGTCGGCGCACTGTGGGTTTGGGAATGTGCAGTGTATACCAAACTTGGCCAAGGGATCGGTCCGAGAGGAATCGCCAACTACAGCTATATCAAGATTCAGCTCGTATGTTGCATGTATTGTATCGCTTTGTATAGACCAATTTCACAACGCAAGAGGGCAGCAGACTGTTCGACACAGTTCGACATACTGCGGTGGGCGCTCCAACTTTTATAGTACACAAGTCAATAGCGCGTTATGTACATTCGTTCGATTTTTTGTCTATTTTGACCAGTATATGCAGATTTATTTTAATATTTGCAATGAGAAATTATCAGGGAAGTTCAGGTCGCAGCTATGCGGTGCTCAAATGCCACAAGAATTAGAGAAAGTTTAAGAATTGGAAGCTAAATGAGTGCGATATTCACTCGCTTTTGACTCATGAAGCCTGTTTGTGTGAGAAGCCGTACTCCCTACACAGGTTTCCGTAAGCAATGTGAAGGAATTCGTCGCCAATGGGTAAGAACATCAACAGAAAGGACTTTGAAGTCAAGAAACATTATCATTATGTACTTTGGCGTAAAATTTAATGAGTGAAAAAATGACTTTGTAAACAGGGTAAGATTTAGGGCTCCCGTTTACTACGGCTTCTATACTGCAATCGAACTTTTACTGACAAAACTAAGTTGAAAAACCATCGAAAGTACAAAAATACATCATACCTTCATCCGTCAGATATGACCATTGTCTTACCTCATCTACCCATGTATCCATGTTTTATTTTATTGATCTAGAATAAAGTAAATGGAACAATATCGGGGCATATCTCATATCTTACATTCATTTTGTACACAGAGCCAATCGCGGTCAGCGCGCTTGCCCACCGCAGCAATGGCGTCGCCGATAGAGGGCCAAATACATAAACCGGAGGTGAAATTGGTCTATAGGATGATGTGGGCATCTCTAGGCATGATCAAGTTAGATTAGTGTAGATACATTTACTTTGGTTTCTCACCCATGGTGGATGCAAAAATATACATTGCAAACATTGGGTTAAGGTAGTGGAGCCCACGGACTAATAGCGTAGGGGAAACGCAATCGAAATTACGCCCCTTATGCAACGAGCACAATGTCTGTTGCGTTTTTAGTAATCATGGTTATAGAGCCTACGTGAAGGCAAGTAACCTATAATGCATATAATGTCAGCAATCCAAAGAAATGTTCATTATGCATTCACAAGATATCACCATGACATAGCGCGTCAAAAACGTTGACGACGGTCCTCTACGTCAGCCAAATGACGCCTAAGCTGGTCCAGAGCATAGTATTAAGCCGGAATTCTAATGGCTGGTTCCGTGGGAGCTCAACAATCATTGCCGAGCAGAAGGAGGGTAAAAAAAATGACAAAACTGAAATTTTGACGAGTTTCTCTCTGTTTGATTTATAGTCCGTCATCAGTGCGCAAAACAATATATTCCCCGATGAGATGGGATGGCAAGACGAACAGTCATGAAGAAAAGTACACACAGCGTCCAGTCAATTCGTGTCAAGGCTAGCCTTCGAGTTCAATGGCATCAGAAGGTCGTGTTCATACCAAAATATACCAAAGGTTAAGATTGGTACCTCCGTAATAATCAAAGATATTATCATTGATGTCTTAGAACGATGTTTATTCATGACAGGAAAGAAGGCTAGTTTGATAGAGTTTTTGTCACAAAGCAATGAGGACATTATTGTTCAAAATCTTTAACTCGTTTTAATGTCCAGGAGCAAAACTTGGCATCGACCCCCCCCCCCCCCCCCCGAGGAACGGGGGGGGGGGGCGTTTACGTTGTTACCATACTTACCAAGTGGATAGCATACGAGGAAGCATAACAAACCCGGCATGACCGGTTTGAAGATTTCTGAGCCGAGTCCAGGGGAGCGTTTCATGTAGAGTTTTGTCGGTGAAAATCACCGACAAATGTTATAAGCTACTGAAAATACTCGCATCTGATTGGCTGAAAGCAAATTAGTCGGTGAAAACCACCGACTAATTGTTTCATGAAACGCCCCCTTGTTCTATTCCTTTCCATGTTCCTTTTACCCTATTGGTTCTTTCCGTCTTTTTCACATTTCAATAGACTGCTTCTACTTTAGGAGAACGCTATGATTTTTTTCATTCCTTTCTCCCACATAAGAATCGGGTTTTTTTTTCATGATTGGCCATATGAACTCGTCCAAGCTGTTTCTTTCCCATCGCGTGCGTGTACTTCCTCGACGGAAACAATTCGGTACAGACGATAATTGAAATATTTTGTGCATAAAAATGCATGTAAATTGTCCCTGGCCCCACTCCAGAAAGAAATATACCTACCCCCCCCCTCCCCACCCCCTTGTCTTAGTCTCTGTCTCTCTGTCTGTCTCTCTGTCTGTCTGTCTGTCTGTCTGTCTGTCTCTCTCTCTCTCTCTCTCTCTCTCTCATCCCATTCCTTCATTCCACCCCTTACTTTTCTCAGTTATCTTTCTTTCTCTTCTTTTCTCTTCTCTTCTCTTCTCAATTTTTCCATGCAGCGCAATATAAATTTGATTAAACGCAACTAAAAAAATTGAAAAAAAATTAAACGCATTTGGTTTTCAACCAATTAGGATTAAGTATTTGGGACTTACGTTTAATTTTTTGAGTTGCATTTAATTACAACTGTTTATGCAAGAGGGTCCATTTGTCTTTAGACTGCATTATTGCAATAAGATAATTTTAGACTGTTAGGATACATCAGTACAGATACGAAGATACGAAGTATCACTAATTTCCGTCTTCAGCTAATTCTTTTTTTTTCTCTCTCTCTCTCTTTCTTTCTTTTCTTCGGCTAATTCTATGCGATCAAGGATCCATTTCATGCAACCCTTTTCTAAGAGTCCTTGCCCTTCATTCTTTCGTGCCAAGTTCTGTTTTAAATCGTTTGATCTCCCCTCCTAGTTCGGACCTCTTCTAGTTCTGCTTTTCACAAAAAGCCTATCGTTACCATGCTTACAGGAGAATGAGGAAAAAGTTGACAAGTTTAAAAAACGTTGAACGAGAAATTCACCATCGCGTGTTGGCTGCGAACGAAAGTCCACGCCGTTTGCACGGCATATGGCAATAATTCACTTACCAACAATAAATAGTCATGATGAATTATGTTTTTCGTCTCGTAAATAATGTTAAAGAAGACTACTTGAGTAGCTAAGTCAGAATAGGTGTTGATGAAATACGCCCTTTTGTAATGATACAATTTATGTATCTACAGTATATACAATCATGAAATGTGGACGCTAACCGTGACTGCGAAATGCTTTCCCATGAGAAGTTTTTTTGCTTCGTCTAATTTTCTGTTTGTTTTAGATAAGTGTGTATAGCAGGGGCTGCGATTTATTTTTTTGAGTGGGGGGCTGACATCCAGACAGGCGGGGTCCAGGGGAACGAGCCCCCTGAAGCCCTTGGGTTTTATGGTTTGCGAGCCTATGAGCTATTTAAATTATAAGTTTTACGATTGATATTTTTTCTTTTTCTTTTTTCCCCCCGAAATTGTGTGTGTGTGTGGGGGGGGGGGGGGGGCTGCAGCCCCCTGCCCCTCCTCCGTTTCCGCGGCCCCTGTATAGTTTGTGTGTGTAATCCTTTTGTTGGCAGTTTAATCTGTATACGACATGGTCATCGGAACGTGCGAGTCACTATTGTCTTTTGCATGCGAGGTGCCATTGTGGTCTAGTGGGCAAGTCTGTGGATTATGAACCATACACACTAAGAAAAAAAGGTCCAATTTTTGCACCCTTCAAATACAACACTGGGAGCTCCTTTCTAGGTACAACTTTGCACCCTAAGAAGCATTTTGCACCTTTAAGGGAGCAGTGAGCTACATTTTTGCACCCTTAAGGGAAGGTGCAAATTTGCACCCTTTTGAATGCAAAAATTTCTGCACACTTAAAGGAGCAAAGTTGCACCTTTAAGGGTGCAGACGGGCATCTCCGGGTGCCAACAAGTACAAAAGGGTGCATCTTTGCACCCTTTTTCATGTAGGGTGCAAGATTGCATCCCAAAAGGTGCTGCTAGTGCTGCATTTAGCGTGCAAAATTAAACCTTTTTTTTTAGTCTGTAGAGTACGGGATTTGAATCCCTGGAGCAGCAAGAATACCCCTGGCAAGACATTACTCTCCATTTGCCGGTTCCATGACATTTGCTCCGGCGACATATGCTCCGCCGACATTTGCTCTGCCGACAATTGCTCCGCCGACAATTGCTCCGCCGACATTTGCTGTCGTTTTGGAGGATATATGTCGGCGGAGCATATGTCGGCGGAGCAAATGTCGCCGGAGCAAATGTCGTCGTTTCGGAGCAAATGTCGGCGGAGCAAATGTCGGCGGAGCATATGTCGGCGGAGCATATGTCGGCGGAGCAAATGTCGGCGGAGCAAATGTCGGCGGAGCAATTGTCGGCGGAGCAATTGTCGGCGGAGCAAATGTCGGCGGAGCATATGTCGCGGAGCACTTGTCGCGGAGCACTTGTCGCGGAGCACTTGTCATTTTCGGAGCAGTTGTCGGCGGAGCAAATGTCGCCGGAGCAAATGTCGTGTCACCCCATTTGCCACACTCGACACAGGTGAGGTGAATGGGTACCTGGCAGGAATTAATTCCTTCAAATACTTGAGCGGTGTAATGGCAGCTTGGCTAAAGCTAGGCTAATATTAATATCAAAGGGGGTAGAGAGGAGAAAGAGGAAGACAAGAAATAGACTAAGAACAGAAGACGGGTTTGTGAGCTAGTGAAAAGGGAAGTTCACATAAAACGAAAATTACATAGAAGTTTAGAAAGTGAGGTGTGGAGAGAGAAAGATAGGGAGAGAGAGGGAGAAAGAGAGAGAGAGAGAGAGAGAGAGAGAGAGAGAGAGAGAGAGAGAG
This sequence comes from Echinometra lucunter, assembly GCA_029962745.1. Lineage (NCBI taxonomy): Eukaryota > Metazoa > Echinodermata > Echinoidea > Camarodonta > Echinometridae > Echinometra > Echinometra lucunter. The sequence continues at coordinate 30,886,778 of CM057155.1, forward strand.
AGAGAGAGAGAGAGAGAGAGATTAGGATGACAATGTAACTGAATCTTGGGGATGAAATTAATACTTTCTCCAGTCACGGAGGGCCTGGTTTTTTGTTCCCATGACCTCGTTTCCATCATTCTCATGTTTCCAGGACGACGAAATAATGCTTTTAAGATTTTAACATATCCATGGTAGTAAAAGGGTCCTATTTTCCAAGGATACGTTAAATGGGAATTTCTTTATGTTTCTGAAAATATTTCTAGGAATTTACCCTTTTCCTCCCATTTCGGCAATAAAAGGAAATAGAGGGCGATGATCCATATTCAAGAAAGGTTGGGGGTCTAACATTATTAAGACGATATACGCTTCATACATAAACAATCCCTGTCATAAGTCTGAAGATGATAACGTTAAAATGACGATGATGACGACGACGATGATGATGATGATGATGATGATGATGATGATGATAATGATGATGATAATGTTGATGAAGATGATCATGATGAAATAGGGTTGATATAGGACCACGAAGACAAAAACGATATAAATTCTAGGGGAGATTACCAAATGACGAGGGCAAAGAAGGGCTCCGGAGCAAACCACAAGAGCACTGATACTGAAAAGAGAATGGAATGGAATTCGACGGGTAATGATGACAAGTGAAGTCGCCCTATCTGTCGTTCTCATGACCTGCCTACTCATTACGGGTCAAAGGAGAAACATAAATCGCTCTTAACTTCAGCAAAGTCTCTCCTTTGGTCTGACTTTGAGAGTCTCCCAGAAGCAGGTCGTGCTCTCGTGAAAAAAGCGAAAAAGTATTATCGGAAGGTGGACCCTGCTAGGGTTCATGTTCCGAATAACCGGCGCGTATCGTATAAATTTGTAGCTCCTGATTGACATGAAGGAAATACTTATTTGTGATATTACCAAAAAAAAATTAAGGAAACATCTACTTATGCCATGATTCAACACAAGAGAAGAATAAAATTTCTCCTAGTTAGGATTAGTGACATCATGGCAAAATTATATATCTCAGACGAAAAAAAAAATCTTGATAACTATACTCATTCTTATACCTGTATTCTGGTCATTCCTTAACATTTATTCTCAAAACAAAATCTGGAGGCGCTGTGCTTCGGTGGTAGAGCAGTGGTCTCGTAACCGGGAGTACCCGGGTTCGAAACCAAGTGGATGTGCTGCGGCCCTTTGTTAAGGTAAGGTATTAATCCTCATTACCAAGTCCTTCGGCATGTTGGGAGGGGACTTAAAGCCGTCGGTCCTTGGTTGCTTACTTACAAGCATACACATGCTTTCTTAGCAGTCAGGTTAAATAACCAACCATTTAACCAACCAAATGAATGAATGAATGAATGAACTCCATGTCCGCTTAATAACCAACATGCTTTTACGAGATCAGGTGCAGGATTACTGGTTTAAACCCATTCGTGACAGAGGGATCATATTGTGTGGTTTGGCTTGATAGCTTTCGATACAGAACCCTAAAAATCATACCAAATACATGAGCAGAGGGAACAAAAAAATTTTCCGGGCTATCGCGAGCCTCCCTGTAGGAATAAAAGGGAACTCAATTCCGAATCGTAGTGACGTCACCCGGTGACGTCACAGCAATCTGGCCTTTATTCCTAACCAAAGGATTGCAGTTAACCAAAATTTCGATTTTTAGTATTCCTATCATTATTCAGAACTTCAAATAAGATCATTTTACAGGTTTAAACTTTCATATTTAATTCAAAATGCCATTTGTTCGAAAATCGGGTCGCAGTCGGATCGTGTAGTGTGCGGCGAGCTTTATTCTTTTCACCACTTCCTCAATACGCAGAAGTCAAAACCTTGAATATGTTTTAATCAGTTAGAAAATCACATTGTTGCAGTATTTAAATGAATAGACAATGTCTATGCGATACATGGTAATGATTTTTTTAAAAATACTTAAAACCTTCTGCCAATACTTAGTCCACTGCCTGGACTGTTTAACGTATCACGCATTCGATCGGCTGAGAATGTACGCTATCAATGGTCATAACGGCGACAGTCGCTTTTTTTTTTTTCTTCTTCTTTTTTTTTAGAGAGGTGAATTTTCGGGGATCGCGCGATTCGTGGAGTGCAGCGCTACGTGTGGAGAGTGCGCCAAATGAACAAGGTTAGCAAAGGGCATATTTTTTTTTAAATGGACAGAGTCTGGACTAGCCAATACTGAGAATTTCATGTGATTTCATTATTGGAAAATAACTTTGGTGTTGCGTGTTCGCTTAATTTTACACTTTTCCTATACGTCAGCTAGATTTTTTTTTGTTCAGTTGATATTTTGATTTCGTGGAATATGTGTGCAATATTTCGTTTGTAATCCGAACTCTAGGCATGTACGAATGATTTCATCATTTCAAATTCACTGATTATAATAAACAGTCAAATACGCACATGTTTGGATACGAGAATGAAATGTATAGCAGGCATGTTGTATTCATTTCAGAGGGAAAGAAATAAATGTTTTAGCTTTCAGTGCCAAACTTGATTGTTGCTCTAACAGAAGAAAAAACTTTCGATGGGGGATCGTTTTCCCCAAATACTTGTAACCAAAGACGAGAGAAAATGTCTCAAGAATGAACCGATTCTTTTCTTCTCTTCTCCAAGCTTTGTCAGTTTCTATCCTCTTTCGCTAAGAAAGCCTGCAGGCCTCCAGTTATGGAACTATTGTACAAAAATCAAAACGCCCCCAATCCTCTAGGTTTTTGCATCAGCTTGATTTTGGTAAAGTCTAGCCCCCCCCCCCCCCTCCGAAAAAGAATACATCTACGTGATGTGATGACAAATAAAATTCTCGGTGAAACAGGTGAACTTCCGAGCAAAAGACAGAAGGAAATCAGACTAAAACAGAAATGAAACTTCATTTTCCTTTCCAACATCGCTTTTTCTAAGTACTATTCCTTTTTATCCGATCCAAGTATCTCAATCATCTCTTGTGTCTTGGCATTACAGTGAAAACTCGGTATTAAGAGATCTGATATAACAATATTCCTAATATAACAAGGTAAAATTCTGGTCCCAGCTCTTTATATTTCATTGTTTTTTTACCCTGATATAACAAGATTCCTGCATATAACAAAGTAATTTTGATGGCCCCAAGAACCTCGTTATTCTGAGTTTCAACTGTATATTGCTTCTCCCTCCCACCTACCCCCTTCTTTCTTTCTCTCTCTCTCTCTCTCTCTCTCAATTGAATTTCGTCAATGCACACCGATTTTCTCGATGACGCCACAATCCTGACAATTTAAGTGGAGTGTTTGACTTCCAAGCTCGACGAACTTTCCTTCCTTGCGCTAGCCGGTAAAATCTCTTAAACAGACATCTTGAGTAGAAATTGAGCAGAAAATGAGGGGGACTAAGGAGCCGCAATTTAGTGAAGTAAATTATAAGTTCAAGGCTTAGTGTATGCCGAAAAGAAAATATATACGAGCCGCATGAGGCTCTAGGGGGTCCACTTGAAACCGTACGCCCTTCACCTCGGCTCGCAATTTACCCATGCTCGGTACAATCGGGGGCGGAACGCAGGGCGGTTACTTTTTTATGTTGTCTCCATGCAGTAGCGAATCGAAGGTACATAGGGGTAGGTGTCCCTTCATTCTTGGCCGAATCCAAAGAGCGTTATGTGTACACGTATCAAGTCTTGGGCGTCGGAGATGAGGCAAGCTCTAGCCCTATGCTCTAGCCCCCATCCATTTAAAAACTCCTGCATTCGCTACTGCTCTTTCTTTGCATGAAGGGAAACTTCCTTCCCACGCTTATTTTCAGTCAACCTACAATCTAGAAACTGCCATCAATTTTCAAGATAATGGATTTCTTTTCAATTCAGTTCATGCGGGGTTGACAAAATTGATAGAAAATGCCAAATGGAATGGTCAGTAGTCAAATGTGAAAAAAAGTTTATGCTTATAAAAAGTGCGCATATTATCGTTATGGAGATCTGCAAGCACCTCTTAACCACAATCAACATCAATTTGGAATATATTGTACAATCAAAATCAGTGAGGCAGAACTAAAGCATAACGTTATGTAACATTTTAATTGATATGACGCAGAGACATGAGATAGAGTGTAATGTACCATCTGAGACAAAATCATTTCATAGAATCTAATGATATAAAATTCTTTATACAAATATTGCAACTTAAAAAGAAAATATGAATGGATTTTGAGACAAAATCATTTCATAGAATCTAATGATATAAAATTCTTTATACAAATATTGCAACTTAAAAAGAAAATATGAATGGATTACACGGCTTAACATTGAAACATTTACAGGCCTGTAATTATCATGAATGCCTGGAAGCAAACAGTTAACTTAATAATAACATGTATTGTTCAACATATTATTATCAAATTTTAATACCTTTAAACAAGTACGACTTTCTACGATATTCTAAAAATACATATTTCCACATATAAAGAAAAATACAATAATTACAAGGGCAGATTGCAAACATGCTTAAAAAACCCCACTAAATGTTTATGAGATAATCATGGGTGTCGATTTGAGTTCGCGGTTGGGGGGGATAACGAATGCCCAAAATCCTCGACCGCTGAGCAAAGCGACCGAGCGGGGAAAGGTACGTGAAAGATAGACTAAATAAGCGGGGGGGGGGGGGGGGGTTAGGACCTGTTTTATCAGCCCATATCTCTGAATTATTAGTCTAATCTACCGTTACTCCCATCAACCGCACAAAAATTGTTTTCAAACAATATCGCAGAGGTACATCCTCATTACTCGAATGAGAATTTAAGGGGATTTGAACCTTTACTTAAGAGTATCCCGTTTTTATTTTGCGAGCGAGCGAAGCGAGCGAGCCGAAAATTCCACTTTCTAGTTATGAAAGAAATGTTATTTGTCCTCAAAGTATACACTCAAGCGATATAAGATGTTTGAATAAATCAGCACCTCGCTGGTCCAATTGTTTAGTTTCCTAAACCACCCTATTTCAAATATTACAAGCGAGGGAGGGCGAGATAAGGGAAAACACACTCTTTTAGCGATGAAATGTTATTTTGTCATCAAAATCCACTATAGGTCTATAGAATATTACACATTTGAGTGAGCGCTGCGAGCGAGGAAAAAATTACATTCTTTGATAGCCTCAAAGATATCTAAATAGTATTTGATCACCTTATTGCAAATATGATGCCTTTTGGCGCATCGCTTGCCATCTAAAACCATTTTGTATGAGCGAGCGAAGCAAGCTGCCGACAAAAACTCTGTTTCTTTCTAATAAAACGTAAAATTTCCACCAAAATGAATTAGATGAATTTTATGATGTACCATTTCCCTGTATTCGAGAAAAGCTTCAAATCTCGCTGTAAAAACAGTACAGTATTTGGACATGTTGCTGAGGGAATAAGAGCGCTTGCCTCCTGATTTCGTTTCTATGAGCGAGCGGAGCGAGTGAGCGAGAAAGGGTTATTTTTTCAATACTGAGAACAGCTCGGTTCTGTAATGTACTATTACTCAAATTTTATGATTTTGATACAGTATATTATTTTCATCAGCATCCCCCTTTCTGTTTCTCTTATTTGGTAAGATAGGAATAGGCTATCGGTCACAGGCCGTTATCTCATGGAAATTCTTGTTATGGGTCTTCTTCCCGTTCGACTCCTTGCAGTTATATCACAAGAGTACATGTATAATATTGGATAGAAAGACAAGATGCAAACCAGTTTAATTTCAAAATAAACCCTCATGAAAATATTAACTGCATGGCATTGGTTAAGATAACAAAAGATATTAAATGCGAGTAGAACAATAATACCATACTATTTGATAGAAAGACAAGATGCAAACCGATTTGCTTTTATAAAGACAGTATAATAACCTCATTGGTTGGGATACATAAAATGCGAGCGAGCGAAGCGAGCGAGCACTGAAAGCCTTTTTCTTTTCCTTTCCTTGCTCTTTATTCTCTTTGTCTTTACTTTTTTTTTAGGATTATAGGAGGCAATGAAAATTTTCATGTTTTTCAAGTTGAATTATTTGGGGGGGGGGGGGATGATTGTACAGGCCATCCCCCCTGACCAAAATATTGGGGGTATATATATCCCCCCATCCCCCCCCCCCCCCCGGATCGACACCCATGGAGATAATGTATACATGTAGCCTTGTGTTCACAGGGTATTTCAGATAGTATAGAGTTATAAAGACTACCTCATTATCAAAGCAGCTAAGAAACATGAAAAATGTTTTCCCCCGATAGAAATTTGCCTGAAAGACGACACATTTTAAAGCTCACACACCTCCATGATATCAGTATAAATCAAGAAAGAAAGACGTTTCTCTCAAAAAGACTATCACATCTTCCTTTAGACATGAGTATCATTATAAAAAGAGATATTTTGGAATCTAAAGCACATTGTTTTATACTCTGCTCCCTGTTTTTTTTTTTTTTTTTGTTGTTGAATTACGATACGATGATCGGTGTTTGGCCCAACAGATATTATTGGGAGGGCCAATGGTTAATGTTATACAGTACTAAACGTAAATTTTCACTTGTAATACGGAGGACATGAGGAATATTCATCCTTCTCCTGAAATATAGCCCGCTATTAATTGTAAATGATCCCCCTTCCCCGCGGGGAGGGGGAGGCTGCAATATATCACAAGCCTACATTACTTTATAGGCCTAATGCTGTGCCGTTTTTAACAAAACTTTAAAAAAGGACTGCATTCTTTTTTCATTTAAATTATCTAGTTTTATTCAGAACGCTCATGACCTATTGAAGACAACATTTCATAATAATGATAATAATATCGCGCCAAATTCACTGTGTGGAGTGCTCAAGGCGCCTGTACATGTAAATGATCAAGAATCCAAAAGAAATGTTTTGAGATGATTTTTAAAAGCGTCAGAGGATGAACACTTTTTGATGTCTTCAGGAAGGCTATTCCATAATTTAGAACTTGAGTAAGCAAAGGATCTCCCCCCCCCCCCAATCTTTGATAACCCTCAACATTGCACTTTCTCCTCAAACATGGAAAACATGAAATGCTGGGATAACCCCACATCTTTTAGGTGACGTGTATGACCTTTTGACCTGGGATACGATGCACGTAACCTTTCAATTGATACGACCTTTCCCATTATCACCTACTTTGGTCGCGTTCTGCAGGGACAAAATGGTAATGAAAGTTTATGATTTGTGTTCATACCACAAACTCCGATCTTCTCTCTTTTTTGGGGGGAAGAATACCTTTGGCGGTGTCCGTTCACTACAAATTCTCTCTGCTGGCTGTACGTAGGATTTGATAATCAAATTCAAATTCAAATTCAAATTCAAATTCAAATTCAAATTCATATTTATTAATTTCCAATAAAGTACTGAGTCTCTTCCCCTCCCCCCCCCCGAAAAAAATCACTTTCAACCAATCAAAATCATGTGGTTGCGTTTTAAAATCATTTTTTTTTTAAAGCCAAAGTCCAGGGAACTTGATCATAGAGTACAATGTTTTTCAAAGGACACACATATCAACAATCAAATGCCATGATATTTCAGTCAACATCCAAATATTCTATCCACTATGCGACTTCGCCTCCTACATTATATTCTACAATATTTCTGTCGCGGCAGCGTTCCTTCATTAATCAGTAAATGTCAAATCCGACATGAGCATAAATAATTGTCTCTCCACAACATCCTCTCAAACTTCACTGAACTCTTTTTTTAAATTCATTTTTCACAACCTTGTGAACAGAGCTTGTAAAGTTTGTGTGGCTTATGCGTCTTGCGTATCAAAGTACGTCCCAAAAGTGTTTCTAAGGCGTGAATATGAAAGAGATGGTTGTTGTTTGGGGGCAGCCTGAACGCAAGCACTGATGTTGCGACGTCCTACTGCGAATGACAGTGACTTAACTGAGTAGCATAACAAAACATATTGGGGAAAGCCATGTTGATGGTGCACGTACCACAGGAAGATATGAGTTTAAAACTTAATGCAATAAACGTTCATATTTTCACACGCCCACGTAATAAACATTGAAAAAAAACGAAGCATAATACAAGAAAGACAAGCATAATAAAATCGTACCATTATACTGGCAAGAAAAATATCAAATCTGCTCGATCAGCTTAAAATCTCTAATTTTTGATGAGTTGAAGTTGCAGTCGATCAGCTTTAACTTTCATTGGCAAAAACCTTTTGAGTTGGAACAAGAATGGACAAACAAACAAAACAAAAGATAAGCTCTCTTGTATTAGTCCGCATGTACTACTTTCCGATAATGAAAAATTGGAGACAGCGCATAATTTTTATCACTGCCAGTAATGAGAACACTGCAAAAATAAAGTGTAACACACTAATAAAGATGATGAATGATATTAAACATCCAAACGACATGAGCGCCCAGCAGAGACGGATACAAAAAGTCTTCATCATCTTCGTCATTATAAACATTGATTTACACTCCCAAAACCTACCTGAATGTTGAAGTCATATAATAGTTGGTAATTATTTCAGCAATGCTTCCTAGGTACCAATCCACAATGTCATCAAAGTTAAAGGGGTGTCTCCCTATGAAACTATATGAAAGTTAGATGTTTAGAATACATATATTTTGTTAAAATCTGTGAATAAAAATTTTCAAATCTTATTCATTGCATTGCTATGCCTACCAGAAAGTTTTAGGAATGATCTACAAAAACTTGGATAAAAGGCATGATTTCAGGCAGTTATCATCATGTTTTACATGGTGTATTTTCATATAGTTTATAAACAAATAGAAATGCAAAATATTTCTAAAATATTAAACACTCGCACAAAACGGCGTTATGTGGATCCATTAATGCTTGTAGCCTGTTTCCCAGCCGGCGACCATCTGCGGCTCTAAGAAGCCTCGAAACTCTGTTCCATCGGGCGACCAGCGGGCACCGTAACCTTCGGTATTCCGAACCTCTAATATCGCCAGGGCATGCTGTGTAGGGCAAAAAAAGCAAATAAATGAAGATAAATTATAGGAAAGAATGGTAATGGAATAATCGCGAGAAATCTAAGTAATTTCATTCCTCCAAAGATACAAGTATTCTTTTTTTAAAGGAATCAATTAGTTTTCTGTGATTCCTCAACACGCCCTGTAAAGCTCATTCTTTTCCTAAAGAGCAGTCCTTTAAACAACGGCTATCACATCATACCGTCACCAAAAAACTTTAAACTGTGGAGTGTGGACCATTGGTGTCGTCAACGTTCCTACTTTTTAAGTTTGTACATCACTGACACAGTGAGCAACTAGCCGTTTTGTAGCCCTTTTGAAAACGGCTGGAAAACGGCGAATTTTGTCCAATTAGATTTCTCCATAGGGAATTGTACATGAAACGGCTACAAAATGGCTACAAAACGGCTAATTTTGTGCACTCTGCACAGCTTGGTTCACTGTGTGACACAATGAAACTATTCGAGAATAATAGGAGCAGGCTGGATGAGAAATCACATCATCACAATGCTCAAAACATACAATATACAATAAAAACATATCATTTGGGAATTCTTCATATCATTACAAGTATTACAAAGTTCAAGAATTAGAGCCATTGTACAGAATTCAAATCAGAACCAGGTGCAGGTTCGAATCATCAGTTTTATTATTTGAAACTATAATAATTTCAAGATAGTATCTCAATTCCTTGGCACCACCAGAGATGAGATAAGAGAGAGATAGAGAGAGGGGGAGAGAGGGGGGGAGAGAGGGGGGAGAGAGAGGGGGAGAGAGAGAAAGAAAGAGAGATAGGGAGAGAGAGAGAGAAAGAAAGAGAGATAGGGAGAGAGAGAAAAAAAGAAAGAGAGAGATATCGATGAGAAAGGAGGGGTAGAGAGAGGGCGGTTGCGGTTGGGTGACACAACACAATGCTCCGCCATCAACTATATGTCACGACAGATTTCTAAAAACACTAACCGAGTTCATAATTTAGCCCTAACACTGTTCTAACCACAAGACCATTTTCTAAAACTTAAACAAGACACAAAACTTTGATTTTATTTATCCAGAGTACTCATATCAGTATCAATACTGCCCTTCCTGAATGTTTCGCAATTCTTATCACCCCAGCATTGCCAGGTGCCCATTTCATACACCTGGATCGTGGGCAAAGCACCATGAACAAGGATGTAGGCCTAAGCACTGAGCAAGGATCGAACTCGGGACCTCTCGTAAGACAATCAAGAGCCTGACCAACATACCACGGTGCCACAACAATCGAAATACAACAATATCATCGGAACAAAAGGTCACCGGCATCGCCGATGTTTGCCGGTAATGCAAGGCAGAAGATGTTAAAGGCATTGGCTAACTTTGTGAGTAGCTGATTAAAAAAATTCTCAAACTAAGATGAAACATGTGTATGAGTACTTGTATTTGTACTCAAAAACCCTGAAACCAACCATAATTTGGAATGAAAAAGTGTAAGTTAGACGCAAACGGCAATTTCATTATCCTTCGTCTCACGAGACAATCACTAAGAGGACTACTTTGCTTGAATTTGAAAATGCCGTTATGTGCCTCCCGCCGCGTGATACGCCAATACACACAGTACGGTAAGGTGAGTCATACGCGCATGCGCACTCCTTATGTCTATTCTGTGCAACCGACCCTCGTATATATTTTTCAAACATTGGCTCACATTTTTGATATTTAAAAATACTTCCTGTGGATATTATACTTTGAAACTTTCAGACTGGTATTTTTCCACTATAACACTTATGTTTATCTCATTTTCAAGTAACAAAACAAGATTTTTTAAAATCATAACAATGTTGACCAATGCCTTTAATCATGGAGTAACAACACACTCCATGGATGAATTTTGCACACGCTCAAAAGAACATGATGTTTTCAAGACCATTTCAGCATTATGATGGTTAGGAGGAGGGGTAGATACTGAAAGTGGAACGAGGTTACTGGAAGTCAATAATCCACAGCAGTGACAAATTACATTTCAAAGTTCACTTGAACTGGAGGAAATTATTGAGATTACATAGGATTGCATCGGTTCCTTCGCAGTTTCCGATCGTCTCATGATGCCATGTCAGGATCATTCACACTGACCACTTCATTCAACCCACGTCCACGTTACGTACACGTACGTGGAATTCGCGTACAGTAATCACGGGAGAAACGAAAATATTCTCAAGTGTTGTTGATATGAAGCAGTCGGGACAGAGTCGGATGAAATTCATTCAAGATTTTTCCTTGACAATCAGAAACTTGAGGATGATGAACTTCTTTCGTAATCCGACACTATAAAAACTGTCATCAAATTCACGCAACCAGACTAAAATCGTTACAAGAACTCGCTGAAATATTACAGCACTGATCATTATCAGATTATTATGGTTTCAAAGAGAAACTCTATATACTTCAGAGGAAAACGATTTACTTCAAATGCAATATCAAATCATATATCTTCTTTTTTTTTGTATGTTTTATTAACCCATTCGTGACAGAGGTCCACATTTTGTGGTTTGTCCTAATATCTTTGATGCAAAGCCCTAAAAATCATACCAAATACATGAGCAGAAAGAGCAAAAAATTCTACACAAACTGTGCCCATTTTGATTGCGTCAATATTCGTTGTTTGATGCTGAAATTTTTTTAAAAGGAAAATAAGCATTAAAATCCTTAAATTGGCAATGTGATAGAAAGTTTAAAATCACCGTTTTCCCCTGCAAATTGGCAACTTTTTGACTTCTCATCATAATTTCTGTCAATTTATATTCATTTCAGATACATGACGTTTTATAAGAAAAATGTAGCAATAAAATAAAAATGTTGGTGTTGCCAATTTAAAGAATAAAAGCTGATCAAATTAGGCTTTAAATAATTCCTGTCACGAATGGGTTAAAGTAAATCAGCAGAATCACATATTTCGTAGTGAAACATGAGAAAGTATATCCTCGCTTGTCCTGGTGACTTATCCGTCATAGTTAACGCATTAAATCCATGACAAGATGAAACCAGTAACTTTTCCTGGTCAAAATGATAGGTCTCAATATTTTGAACATTTTCCTTCAATCTGCAATGAATTTTTGAGCAAAATTCAACCAGAATATTACAAAGAAAAAGGTTTCCGGTTCATTCAGTTGCTTAATCTGCACCTTTAAAAGGAAGACGTTTGGAACATTGCTGAGTTTATACGAACTTCAGCCAAAATATGACTGCCATTATGATTGCCAGTGATGACTAAGCACTTTCACTCATTTTTCGTGAGCTAAAATACAGACAAAATCTTCAGAATGACGTCACGATGACAGTGACCTAGTCCATTTTACAAGTTAGTCTTTAACTACAAACTTGTTAAAAACAAAGGTAATTTTACACACATGTTAAAAATAATGTTTCGTATTCACAGCTCCCTCAGATAGTTAGAAAGCAAATTTCAACCGAAAAATCTCGAATCATTGCGCAGTGGCACAGGTAATACAAAAGTATAAGGCCCGAGAAAGAAAGGAGGTATTCGCTTTCAGAAAAATAAATAGATAATATAACTAAGAATAAGGGCTTTCACGTCTTATTGTTTTAAATATTTAAAGGGGATACAATTCCCAGGACCTAAACAAATTCTTTCAGATAGAAAACAAATAGATCATTAGGCCAAATAAGAATAATTCCTAGTTTCTCGTCCTCTCTTCGTTCCTTTTTTTTTTGGGGGGGGGGGGGGTTGGGGGAGGCGCCTCAATTTTTTTATTTGATATTTTTGTTCTGAAATGAAATGAATGAGAATATGAGGACACTGAGACATTGAGATAACTAAAAACATTAATTGAATGCAATATCTTTTTGTTTTGAGCCTTTGAAGTGCATGTAAAAGTAAACTAAAATTTTCACCCCCCCCCCCCCCCAAAAAAAAAAAAAAAAATGTTTGGAAATTGACCTAATAGCATTTTTGTGTATCGAGGAAAATATCAAATATTGAATAAAATGGCACCCTTCCTTGTTTTTGAAAAATCCGGACGAGAAACTAGGAATGAGAATGCATAGGTGCACTTGGGTGGGGCGGGGTGAAGGAGGGGTGGGGAAATGCCCCTCTTCTGTTCAGATTTTTAAAAAGTCAAAATTGTACAAAAATCTAGAAGTCTCTAAAATTTTGAATACTTCATTCAGTACAGTATTCACAGCGAATACTAATTCTGAATAGTGTTTGAAAATGGAGACTAAATGGAGACGATCGCGTGAATGAGAAATGGCTAGAAAGTGCAGGGAGTACGGACAACCCGGCACGCGATCCCCTTCATGGAGTAAATATCCCGCCTAAATATAAACATACTCCATAAAAAAGAGGGGACAACAAGCCGGGGTCGCCGGAAGGTTAAAAAGCGGAAATTTGCCAAAGGAACTAACTCTTCTGACTGACCAATTCCCGCCTTAAATATTGTCACACATGAGCTTAATGATCTCTGACGCTGGCTATATAGCTGTCGTCGTTAAACGAACCAAGACCGTTCCGTGATTGTCACTTTAGCAAAAGCAGGCCACCATTTTTTTTTCTCTCTCTCTCTCTGTTGTTGATCCAATTAAAGCCCGCCGAAAAATCGCATGGCACGGAATTTTAATTATGTCTGCTTAGACAGCGCACGCAAACTATCAACACACCGCACGCAACCTCGTGACAACGCAACTGGACGATTTAAGGACGCCCCTAGCGCCCCCCCCCCCCACACACACAATTTGTTTGTCCGCATTCCATTTCCTTTTATTCAAGTAGTAATATGAATATTCATACATTTATCCCACAGAGCTTTTCTCTATTTAAAAAAAGGAACGAGAAACGGTATAAAAGTTATTTAAACAGGAATAAATCAAGGAAAAGAAGAGTGATGATCGTTAAAGGGGGTACCCAATGCTGAAACAATGTTAGCTCATTTGAAAGAGCATGATTTTATTAGCAGAAAATCATCTGCCTAAAGTTTTTTTTAAAGTCGTGTTGCCAAGGAAACCCCCAAATGTGGTAAGATTTCAGGATATTTTTGACCCCTCAGCTGTGACCCAGTTTCAACTGGGTTCCCACTTTTACGTCAAAATGACGTCAAAGTGGGTACCTTGTCGCGCACTTATAGCAAAATGCGCGCAAGGTATAATACATATTGTACAGTCTAGCGCGCAGCACAACTGCAATGCGCGAAGCTGGGTACCCACTTTTACGTCATACCTCATCCTCAAATTTTTTTGGGTCAGCTCTTGACTTTTTATGAGAAAATTAGCCAAAATGCATTGATTTCGATCGAAAATCATCATATTTTTAACGTAATGTTTCTTAGAATTCTATTCTCGATCATATATCAAAATATTTTTTACCATTGTGTAATCACTTTAACTACCCCCAGACATGCCAGATGAGAGCTATAAGGGTGTTCACTCTTTTCACGCACAGTTTACCTGTCACGAAAAAGAATTTCCTGCAAGTACGAAAATTCAAAGATAAAGGCAATAACATTCTTTTTGATTGAAAGGAAATCACAATACCCTACCAGCCCAAAACAATACTTTGAAATGCCCCTGGAGCGCAAGAGACAAAGGCATGTAAAAAGACCCCCCCCCCCCGCCCCCTTAAAAAAAGAGAAGTGGATTGACATGATTAAGTTGATTCTATGTCTGTCATTAAGTACTTGCACTCTTGCAAGCAAGGACTAAATCCGGCATCAAAATTCGAAACAGTTTCATGAACCATGGTCGAGGAAAAAAGGTCAAGTACGGTCGTTATCACTGAACTTGAAGATTTCCAGGAAAGTGACTGTCGTTTGGGGGATGATCATGGCTAAGACTCCTCTTTCTCGTTTGACATATCTAAAGCCCTGAAAATCGCCTTTGGCTCTATCGAACTGGAATGTCGGGAGTATTTTGCCTTATGTAAGGACTTTACCGGCACAAGTAATGGGAAACGCCATATACGAACAGAATTATTTAATGAAGAGCAGAACTGAGAAAAAGACACATGAAAGAAGGCATATCACTGGCGGATCCATGATCCGAAGGGGGCGGCTATAGGTTTTGAAAAGAATATTGCCGACAATTAGTGTAAAAGTTCCATTTTACAGGCATTTAAAACAAAAATGAAAAAAAAAAAACCTCTTCAAATGGGGTCGGATAGGAGCCACAGCAGTTGCATAGGGACATTTGCCCCTATACCTCCACACGATCTGCACCTACCTGACCTAAATCTAATTATCTTTGTAACGAATTACTCACGTCAGAAAAATGATGAAATTGAACTGCAAAGTTACAAATTCAAAAGAAATTCAGCCCCATACCAATCCAAAGAGGAACAACATACGGTTCAGAGAAGGATGATTTTTAACCATGCATGAACTAACTTTAAAAACATGAAGAAAAACATTACAGGGGAAAATTTTGTCCTCCTATTCTTTCAATTAACCTCAATATTTAATTGGTTTGTCAGTACGACCATGACGATTCATAGCAATGGCTCCAGTTGTCAAGTGCTTTATTACCATCGTCGTTATGCGATTATGTCAAAATAATAATTGCCAATAATTTTTCCTTCCTATTCTCCTTCCCCCGTTTTTGTGAGGGTGGGGTGGGTGGGGATAAGATCTACGGCTACGATGACTCCTTGAAATATTTTACTGAGGGAAAGTCATACTATCAAACAATATTTTTCTGAAATGCTCTAATATTTCAGAAGGGAAAAGGGAACCATCGAAATTTTTTACCTCCCTCTATCTCCTCTCTAAATTCCCTAGATTGGAAATCAGTCTATTTGGAAATCAGTCTATAAGACTGTGGTTAGGGACCAATCCAAAATTAGATTGAGAAAAAGATTGACTTCTAAATCTATTAGATTGAGATTTTAAATCTAATTTTGGATTGGTCCCTCATTGCAATCTAAAGAATTTAGAGAGTTGCCCTACACCTCCCGTTATCAATTTTCATAATTATTACCTTTTTTGTTATCTCAAAGATCTATCGTAGATGTAGACATATAGTTGCGACAATTTGTGGTCAGTTTGTTTCTGAACAAGCAAGACTACGATGGGGAGGAGGATTGGAGGCAATAATAGGATTGATAAGAGAACGGACCTCCTGATATGAGAACTATTCACACCTTTCCTGTTTTTGAGCGACAGGTGCGTGCGTGAGTTAGTCCCCGACAGATTACGCGTAGTCCGTGACGGTGCACACCATGCATTGCAGGCATTGAGAGTGCAATGCCAGGAAATTATCCATCAAAAAATGAGACCACACATTCATGACATTAGCACACACGGTACGATTATTATTCAGACTTATCAGACGAACTATTTTGAGGGAGAGGGGAATAAGGAGAAGGAGAAGGAGAACGAGAAAAGCACCTGTTAGAAGCTTTCATCGTCGGACCGGCTGCTCGGTGCATGTTTCTCATACCGCTGCACCCGATCAGCTCCGTGACGGACTATTGGTAAGCAAAGTACAAAAATAGGCGCCTTTGAACAAAAAGGTTTGGACTTCATACCTATCATTCCCATATCAAAAGCAATATATCGTCAACAACGATTGCTATTTCAGTTAAGTGACGTAGCTACTCAAGTTTTTGACTTTCAAATGGTAAGACGCAAACTAGTCCAAATTGCTGTCGTCGGAATCACAAAGTACATACACGATCTTATACTTTGTGTGACTGCGAACTATCATAATAACAGTAATAGATAAATATAATCCCATAGTTAATGAATTTACTGGCTCTTTCAGAGAACATCAACATATCCTATAAAGTCCAGACATTGCAAAGTTACAGTTCAATGAAGGGAGAGTTTGACGAAGAAATTTTAAAAGATTGAAAACAACAAACTGGACACAGACAATCATCGGCAGCACGATTGGGCATTTCATTTCATTCGATCATCCAGCATTCTTTAGAAACTTCTGCTAGAAGAGGTTACATATAATTTGTGAAATAAAATAAAGATTTTGCTTCTGACATCTCCCCTTAATAAAATGTATTTTGCTCATTTCTACCCCTTTTCTACAAACAAATAGTAATAATACAAAAATAATTTCTCCTCCCTCTATTTCATTTTTCATTCTTCGAACCATATATCTCATCTGTATCCCTAATAGTCCACATACCAATAATCTAATTATCCTTCGGATTAAAAAATATCAAAACCGGCAGCCACACAACGACCTTGACCGTTCCCAGTCAGATCTTCAATTCTCCAAAATCTCCCAGTCAATTCACGGTTGTCGTCGAATCCCATCAACGACAGAAACTCGCTTCTAATTCATGACCCCCTTTCGCTCTCTGTCACAATGTCAGGAAATTGCTGATGAAACTTAAACGCAGCTCCACACGCAAGCCATACTAATGACCCGCTACTCCCAGTCGCCATGCATCTCATGAGTAAGAGAAACAAATTAGGGTAAGTAAATTCTTCCCTTTCGTTATTAAAATGATCTTTTTTTTCTTCAAACTAATCTTAACGTTTTTTGTCGATTATGATTAAGAGATGAGATGAAAGTGAAACACCTTCTGTCACCGAGACTGCTCTTTCTTTAAGATAATTTTTTGACAAGAAAATATGATTATAAACTCGTCATGTGACGGTTCAGAAAGGGGGAATTCAACACTCGGGATAATGGCGCCATTTTGTAAGACATTAACAGGAGACACAGATTCAGAGAGAGATGCAGTATAAGGAGATGGATGAAAAAGGAGGGGGAATCAGAGGCTATCATAATTATCTGGGGGAAAAAGAAGCAAAATTTTGATGCTCATTTATATATTACGTGTACCATGATAACATTAAGGGTTCTTCAAGTCTTAGATCTTCTACCATTAAACCATTTCAATTTGCATTCCGACCATCCCGACACGAACAACAATTATCAATCAAAATGTTCATTTCTTTTTCATACCCAGAAAACAAAGAGAAAACTGAAAACTATGAGGATATAATCAAACAAATGACTCTCATTTCACCTCTCCCCGTACACCCAATGTATAAGATGTTTGAAAAGGTATATCAAGCTCAGAATATAAAGTACAAGGTTAACGCATTAAAAAGAAATAACTGTACGAATCTAAAAGAAACTAAAATAGGTGAAACAGAAAGAACTAAACGACATCATGATTCAAACATGAAGAAAGGGGTACAAGGATTAATATTTTTCAAAATCTTAAGATTAAAAGGAAAATGAAATCAAGCTCATCTTGCGCCAACAAGGCTTGTAGTGCCAATTTTGCTGAGAAGATTAAGAGAATCGATGGAATGGGTCATCAGCTTACAACCACCGTATTAATCCGAGATTTAATGAGAAACGCACGCGAAAAATGTATGGTATTACCGGTCTGAAATGAGATTGCGTGCGAGGGGGTTAATTCTCGACACGGAAAGGGGATAAATATTGAGCGAAACTAGGTCTTGATTTTTGGCGATTACTTAGATTGACTAACTATGCATAGGTCAGTTAGTTAGTCGGACTGATTTGAAATGATGATGCAATTTCATTTCCGGTTTTTAAAATATATTTTCCAAACCAGGATGAAATCTAAGGATAACACGAGCGTAATCCAATTTTTCAATTTATTTTTCTTAAACATTAACCAAAAGTCTTATTTTCCTTCTGAAATATCAAAATTTATTGCGTGCTTTCAAAAACAGATGGTCTCATTCATATCTCTGAAAATAATGCTTAATTCAATCATATAAATCATGAATACTGCATTGCGAGTCAGATATGTAGAGAAGTATAGTGTTTCATGCGATCTAGAGTCAGAGAAACTAAACGGTATAGTGCAAATGTGATAAGAGCCTAAAGGGATGCGTGGACCTCATCTTAGAGGTTTCATCTACAAATCTTTTGACTTGATAACTGAGGTCATTAAGAGTGAGTAAAATTCGACACTAATGAAGATAATAATTTTTGTAACAAAGCATCTCATAAATAATCGTAGTTGATATTCCTGTCTGACTGGATTTTCTTTGAATGAATGATACAAAACTGATTTCTATAAATTGTATAATCTATGAATTAACACTGAGTATACGACTTGGCAGGCTATGAAAGGATGCTTTTATTGACTACCCCTGTAGTTTCAGAGGTGACTTATATTCTATTATCCCTCATATTCTTACCCTTATCCCCCCCCCCCTCTCTCTCTCTCTCTATCTCTCCTATTCTCTAGCTTAATCATGACAGGAATTATTTATTGGTAGCCTAAATTTGATCAACTTTTCTACTTCAAATTGGCAACACTAGTATTTTTTTCATGTATCTAAAATTAATATCAACAGACAGAAAGTATGTTGAGAAGTTAAAAAGATGCCAATTTGCCTTTAAAAAAACAGTGATTTTCAACCTCCTATTGCATTGCCAAATCATGGACTTTAATGCTTATTTTCCTTTATGAAAATCAAATCAAATGACAAATACTGCTGTAACTAAAATGGGCACAGTAGGTATAGATTTTTTTTGCTCTTTCTTGTCCATGTATTTGGTATGTTTTTAGGGCTCTGCATCAAAAGTTATTGGGCCTAACCAAGAAAGTGGATGCTCTAAAAACATGAATCATACACTCTTAAAAATTCCGAGTCAGACTTGACCCGGAAAAGAGTCCATTGGGGCCACACTCCTTTCTGGATCCAAAATGACCCAGAATAAGGTCAAAAGTAACCCAGAAACAAGTCTTTATCACCCTATTCCGAGTCATTTTTTGACCCTGAATGGAGTTTGACCCCAACGGACTCTTTTCCGGGTCAATCTGACCTGGAATTTTTAAAAGTGTAAGAAGGTGTGAGACAGAATATTACAACTAAACAGGATACAACTATACAGGATAACACCATAAGGATTCAAACAATACATACAACACTAAAATCAAAATCATGCATGCAATAACGGGCAGTTCGTTTTAGTTTCCCAACCGTATGGAATTCACTACCAAAATATGTTCATTCATGCAGTTGTCTCTCCCTTTTCAAAAGAAAACTAAAACAATACTTTACTTCAAAATACATTTATTAAGCAGCTTTGTTACCACTCTTAAAATTTACTTCCTTTCTTGTTTGTTTTAGTTTTTGTTTGTTCCCTTGTCTTAGTTTTTTTTTTTTTTTTTTTTCTGATTAGCTCTTATGTCGATTTTTATATACCAAATAGCCTCCAAATATCAATTTATGCTTATGGAGACTTGTTTTAACAAGGCCGTCTTTGGCTTTATTTTAAGTTCTCCTCTTTCATTTCATGCACTGTAATATAGGCTCAATTGACATTCAAATATTGTATGATTTTTTTCAATGAATGTTTATATGATATACTTGCTTGTAAATACATTTGTCATTGTTTTTAGAGATGAAATAAACGAACGAACGAACGAATTAATAATAATGAACCATGCTTCTAAAGCGCATATCACAAAATCGAAGTCCCTATGCGCTATTAGAAGAAAGAAGAGGAATAGAAAATGACAGAGAGACATAACGGAAGAGAAGAATAAATTGCTTTGACATAAAACATATGATTGTACTATTCTAACAAATTAAAAAAATGTGTCAAGAAACGTTTGAAATTATGTACATATCGTCCTGTTTAAGTTTACTAGGTAATTCATTCCATAACTCTGTGGTTGCCAGTTGAAAGGATCTTGGCAAATTCACCAACAGTCTACTGTGTTCTGAGATTTCATGCATTACATTATATTCATACAAGTACATTCATCATCAGTGGTTCTACATGTGAAGAGTTTATATGCAAAAGCAGATAAACGCCATTTTTGAAAATTTCAAAGTCAGGTCACCATCATTTGATACTAAATAATATCTTTAAAGTGATACATTGTTCATGACATATAAAGGTATATTGTTGAAGTTATGGTCAAAAGTAGAACTTATTTTATTATTATTTCCTATATTTTTCTTGATCTCTAATTGCAAATATCTCAGTTTGACAAAACCGATATATCTGTTTTTGCATACAAGCTCTTCACGTAGTTCATTAAGAGTAGCTTCCTCAAGAGCTTAGGGGGTGAAGTGCCCCCCCCCCCGATCATTTTTTTTTCACTGATATGTGATGATTCTTTGCAAATGGCATTCAGAAAAGTACCTAGAAAATTCCATTCGTGACCGAGGGTCCACATTTTGTGGTTTGGCCTAATATCTTTTGATGCAGAGCCCTAAAAATCATACCAAATACATGAGCAGAAAGGGCAAAAAAATCTACATTTACTGTGCCCATTTGGTTGCATCAATATTTGTTGTTTGATGCTGAAAATTTTTCAAAGGAAAATAAGCATTGAAATCCTTAAATTGGCAATGTGATAGAAAGTTTAAAATCACCATTTTCCCCTGCAAATTGGAAACTTTTTGACTTATCATAATTTCTGTCAAGTTATATTCATTTTAGATACATGATGTTTTACAAGAAAAATGTAGCAATAAAATAAAAATGTTGGTGTTGCCAATTTAAAGAATAAAAGCTGATCAAATTAGGCTTTAAATAATTCCTGTCACGAATGGGTTAAAAGAACAAATAGGGCTATTATATAGATGCATGACCCTGTTCTCTCTTCCCCATACTCTCTTCTTCTTCTTCTTCCCCTTCTTCTTCTTTTTGATCACTTTTTGATGGGCTACCCCCATAGCACTGCCCCTGGGCTGCACATAGTACCAAAGAGGTTACCCTAGGTAAACAAAATATATTATCAGTATAATCATTATCATCATTATAACTATTATCATAATTACCATTATAGTATTATTATCATTATTATTATCAATATTAGCAGTATTATCATCATTATTAAAATTAGTAGTAGTAGTAGTATCATTATCATTATCATTATTATTATCATTATTATTATCATTATTATCATGATTTTCATTATCATCGTCATTTCTACATCAATTTTCTGTCCAACTGCTACAACCTACAGACATTAAATACACTCCAAAATTCCACATTGAACAGCACAAATAACACTACCTCTTTCCATCCTATAATACTTTCTGGACAACCTGCTCTGCAACCTGAAATGCTTGTGATATATTGTCAAAGCAGCTATAGGTATGCACTCTGTACTTTACCAACATAAAATAAAGCTTGTAAAAGACCTATCCATGTAATAGTTTGACACGTGACTCATCAGGGAAAAGCTTTCTTTATATCAAAGGAATTGCAAAATGGTCTATTGCTGAAGTGAAACATTCTTATCACCATTTTAGTGATGTTTCTGTTTACTTTTACAAGTGTAGTATAAAAAATCACAAAGGATCCATAAAGGTGCTTTCACACATGATGCGACAGTGTGGTACCACACTGTGGCACCACACTGTTTCGTCTTCATACATGGTGGGACTTTGTGTTACCACATGTGCTAATGAACGCGCATTAACACATCAACTCTCAATAAGAGAGCATAATGTCAAAACTTGCGCAAGCAATCTCATGGCAACAATTTTTGTGCAAACTTTTTAGAAATTTGATTGGTGTACATTTTTTGTGTATCTAGGCAGCAAAAAAAGTCTGTCCTGCCTCGGTGACATTTTTTTGTCACCCTATACCCCATAGGCTTGTACACAAAAAAGTGTGGCGCCACAGTGTGGTACCACACTGTCGCATCATGTGTGAAAGCACCTTAACTTTGAAACACGAGACAACCAATATCACAACTGAATGAAGAGTCTTCAGACCCTTACACAATCTTTCTTTCTCTCTCTCCCTCCCTCTTATCTCTGCATCTAAATGAATCCATATTACTAGCCCAGCTACAACCTTACGTACTCCAAGATATCAAACCATATATATATATATATATACATATATAGTTTGTGATCAGGTAGGACAGCTCTGGGGAACTTTGATTCATGCTACGCTATTATTCTCTCAATTGTCTCACATATATATATATATATATATATATATATATATATATATACCTATATCATATATATATATACATATATCATATATATACATATATAATATATATAAATAATATAATATATATATATATATGTGTATATATATATATATATATCTTTTTGTGGAGACAGGGCAATTGCAAACAGCCACTTTGGGTATCGACAGAACTATACTTTTAGATCGATAAAAATACATCATTATTGTTACTATTCCTATCATTACTTATTCTGCTAATTATGTTATGCATTGTATTGATTTTTTATGTTTATGATTGAAAATGGTGAATAAATATCTTGAACTTGAACTTGACAGCTGGCCACACCAGCAGTCTCTGCAGTGGCGAATATTCTCTAAAACCTGAAACAGTCTACCCAGCTTTACACAGGATGCTGGACCAAAAAAAAAAAAAAAAATCCACACAAAAAGAGTAAAATCATCCAAAACATATTTCTCTCCGACAATCCAATTAATACCTGACTTCATGCTCATTTCCATGTGTCATTAACATAGCATCTATTTGTCATATTTGAAGGCACTAAGTCCTTTGTTACCGTTGAGGGAAAGGCTACTTAAATGACGGATATCATCATTGTTTGTTACTAATGGATACATAACAAAGTGACATAATCATCATCAATCTGCTATCCACATGCTGAAATTAACAGCAGACTTTCATCTTTTAACATATCAGTCACTATATAAGGCATTTTTTCTTATTTTAATGATTAATTATTATTCTATGGATAACCATATTATTTGGTAATAACCTCTGTATAGCTACCCATGGACAACTTTGCTCCACTGGTTAGTTGTCTGAGTGTACTCGTATTAAACTGAAGTGTAATTATTGCAATTTCTTTAAAACATTGTGATAGATCAGGAAGAAGTTGTCTTGATTCAGTTAAAAGTGTACCACCGATAATCACTTTTAAAAAATAATTTGTGTCAGGCCTGGGCCCCGATGAACAAAACTTACCATTGATGGTAACTCTGCCATCAGTGGTAACTACCATGGTAACATTGCTCAACAGCCAATCAAATTCAAGGTTTCCATGGAAGTTACCAATGATGGCATAGTTACCATCAATGGTAAGTTTTATACAATGGGGCCCTGATTTGTGTTCAGCTGGAATGTATGAAACGAAAACACTATTTCTGGGTTAATTTCTTAGGGAGTATGGGAGTATGAAGAAAAGAAAGAAAAACATTAAAACCCCTTGCATAGAATAAGAGATGGAGTTGAGATCCATGCAAGCCTTACACTATGCAAGCATGTATGGGTGTATCAACAAGTCTAATCAAAAGAAGCTGTAATGTTCATTAACCCATTTGTGACAGAAGGTCCACATTATGTGGTTTGGCCTTATAACCTTTGATGCAGAGCCCTAGAAATCATTCCAAATATATGAGTAGAAAGAGCAAAAATTTCTACACAAACTGTGCCCATTTTGGTTGCGTCAATATTTTCTGTTCGATGTTGAAGATTTTTTTAATGAAAATAAGCATTAAAATCCTTGAATTGGCAATGCAATGGAAATTTTAAAATCACCATTTTTCCCTGCAAATTGGCAACTTTTTGAATTCTCTTCATACTTTTTGCCAATTTATATTTATTTCAGATACATGACTTTTTATTTTAAAAATGTAGCAATAAAAGAAAACTTTTGGTGTTTCCAATTTGAAGAATAAAAGCTGATCAAATAAGGCTTTAAATAATTCCTGTCACAAATGGGTTAAAGGCTTGTTCAGATATGACGCGACAAACCCCTGCAACATTTTTAGTGTTCAGATATGGCGTAGCAAACCACGCCACTTATTTCAATGAACGTGCAATAACGCATCAATGCTCAAATAAAAGAGATTTTTGTCAAAAGTAGCGCGGACAAACTCATGACTTCATATCTTGTGCTAACTTTTAAAGAATTTGATTGGTCCATAAATTCTTGCCACCAGGAGGCAAAAAATGTGCCTCTGGCCTCAGCATTCTTTTTTTGCCGCCTCATATCCCATTGACTTGTTTTGTTGCGTCATATCTGAACAAGCCTTTAGGTGTATTCATAGCTGCTAGTTTTTTAAAAATGAAATCAAAACATGAAGCTCCTTTTCTAAAACAAAGTGTAGCAACCTGGATCTCTATGGCTTGTCACATCTTGATGATTTAGGCAGCATATATTTACCACATTTTTCATACATCGGCATACGCTGGATAAAGTCATGGTGTGACAGCGCCATAATGTACAGAGCATAACGCTTTTGGTGATCAGTTAAATTACTTTTTGTTCGCTGGGCCATGAATCCCTCTGTGCTGAATCTTACTAGCTGTAACTTTTTGAGTAAGGAATGCCAACAATTAAAAGCGAATGCTGCCACCTACGGGAAAATCAATGTTTTGTGTAGATATTACAGGCTCTGTGATTGAGCAAGAAATGCAAACTTCAAAGGCCACTGATAGTGCAGGGCTGCAAACTCTGCATCCAAAGAGTTAACCCATTCGTGACCGAGGTCCACATTTTGTGGTTTGGCCTAGTATCTTTTGATGCAAAGCCCTAAAAATCATACCAAATACATGAGCAGAAAGAGCAAAAAAATTCTACACAAACTGTGCCCATTTTGGTTACGTCAATATTCATTGTTTGATGCTGGAATTTTTTTTAAAGGAAAATAAGCATTAAAATCCTTAAATTGGCAATGTGATAGAAAGTTTAAAATCACCATTTTCCCCTGCAAATTGGCAATTTTTTGACTTCTCATCATAATTTCTGTCAATTTATATTCATTTCAGATACAGGACGTTTTATAAGAAAAATGTAGCAATAAAATAAGAATGTTGGTGTTGCCAATTTGAGGAATAATAAAAGCTGATCAAATTAGGCTTTAGATAATTCCTGTCACGAATAGGTTAAAAGGTTACTATCTATACTCACAGGTAACTGGTGAATATTTAGCCATCCAACCTCATTAAGAATCTTATTAAGCACTCTCTCAGCATTTTCATTCTTGGATTTCTCACCTGGTTATATAAAACAAGCAAGGAAAAAAAGAAACTGTTAGAGAGATGAGACTGTGTTATATGAAAACTCTGACAACTTAATCTGTGCTATCTTTGTCCTTTTTTTCTTTTGGCAATTTTATGAACACTTAATAAGATAAAGAAGAAAATAAAGCATAACCCTTGCAAACATGTCCAGTATGATTATTTCTTTTCACACGTATTTGTTGGCTCCATTATGTAACTTCCTATAGCAGAAGTATTCCCCAGTACTACTAGATCAGAGACTCTTATCAAATTTTGCAATCACTGATCGTCATTCAAAAATGCATCATTTAGGTATGCACCTATATCTTCCTTTCATGTGACAAATATCAAAAGGTCATTTAGATAAAATTGAATCACAGAATTAACTCGAAGATTCAGTATTTGTAATTATCGACTGCAAGCTCTTGGGGGGCAGCAAAACATATTTTATTGGCTGAGACAAACATTGAAGACCATGTGACACAGTGAAGGTCATGTGACATAGTGAAACCAACCAATCACTTGTGAGGATAAAAAGTGCATTGACATAAAAATATACTTACTTCCTTTTGGTCTGCCCCACCAGTTGTTTGTTTGATCTCGATGGCAATGTTTCTCCAGCGCCCTCGCTCCAACCGTAAGCTGACTACTTGCTCTGTTAAAGAGAACATGAAGGGATGTGGCACTGAGGAACTTTCAAGATACTTAGAAGAATAATCAGCTTACAAAATATACATTTCATCTGATGTAAGCCTTGGCTGGAATTCTTTTTGAATCAATTGAAATTTATAAAATGCACATACAGTCCGACCTCACTTATCCGGCCTTCATTTATCCGGTCTCCTCTATTAACCGGCTGCGTCTCCTGGCCAGCCTCCCTCTTTTATCCTTCATCCAATTCACCTAAAAGCCTGGGAGACGGAAACATTGTGGATAATTTTACGTTTTATTTCATTTATTTCATTTTTATCTTGTACAAACAGAAAGATATTAGTGATCATTTACAATCATCCACAACACCAAGGAAATAGATATTTTACAGCAAATAGACCACTCTACCCTTAGGTGTCCCACTACATTACTCCCATATCTGGCCATTTCACTTATACAGATGGGCGCCGGTCCCGACGTGGCCGGATAAGCGAGGTCGGACTGTATTTGTATCTTCCTTGAAATGTACTGTGATTCTCAGTTGGCTTGTTTATTTGTTGGTCACTATATTTGAATGTTTGGTAGTTAATATTTTGCTTCGTTATACTCCGTTTCTTTTCTTCTCCGCTTTTCCCTTTTCTTAATACTTGCTATATGCAATGAATTTGTTATGTATACTTATGTGTTGTTTGTGCCTAAATTGTCTGTGTATGTGATAATCTTAATGTATTTTGTTTATGTATAACCAGTGGAGGCCAATTTACTTTGTTTTTGAAGTATGGATCATTAAAAATCTGAATTTGAATCCGAAGATACAAAGTTGAATAATCAACGTATAAGATTTATGTCTAATTTGTTTTTAAACATTTGTCACAGTTAAAAAATTTCATCAAATATCAATCCAACAATCATTGTATCCAGCACATGCAGGAGCATGAAGTACTTACTTGTTTTGTTCCCTGAAACTTGCTTCTAGAATGTCTCTAGTCGGAGGGAAGACATTTTCTGATCCCACTGTCCTCCTCACACCCAGCAAGTCGAGGAGACCTCTCTTTCCAATGTCCTGGAGAAAACAATAAGGAGAAAGGTTCATGATATTGATATGTTGAAAATACAGACTGTATCAGAGGCAGCGGAACATCAGGCTTGGACTAGGAAAGTGGAGGGGCACCTACTGTTTGGCAGACAGGTGCCCCTCTACTTCCTTCGTCTGAGTCCGTCGTTCCGCTGCCTCTGGACTGTATGATACTATTTGAAAATGAATCTTACTCCAAGAGCTGGAAAGGGGATGTCAACAATAGGAAAAAAAGGCAATGGAGCAGATATAGCCACGGCACATGTCGAGGGTCTAGTGCAACAAAGGGCTATCTGCATTTTTGGCAATTTTGATAAATCTTGCAATAAAGATTAGTTGCACTGACACACTGCAGTTTAAAGCAGATAGCCATTAGGGTGATACCCAGCTGCAGCAAAGTTTGCTGTAGAAACCACTGTTACCGATGGGTTCCTGGTCTTTACTGGATCATTTTAATTTTGAAACTTATTAAAATAAAAAATGCAGATAGCCCTTTGTTGCACTAAACCATTCATGTATGTAAACATAGGGATGAGAATTCGCACATGCTCCTGATATAACATGGGATAGCATATAACAAGATAAATCTGAGATTGTAACTTCAAAAAGATTCCAATTTTGTTTGAAAGTACCGTTGGAAGTTTCATAAAAGCAGTCATTTCTGATTTAATGCTTAACATGGATCATCAGCATCTTGTACTTCTTGTAAATTCAGCCTTGAGCTCATTCACATTCTGACTCCATCAAACCAAGAACACACACAAGGTAACACTTATTATTTGGCAGGCAATACGGCTGCTTGCCTGTTAAATGGAATATCTAGATCCCTCGATCCTCTCACCTTAAACAGCTGGCTTATCTTGTGTTTCTTCTCATCATCCTGGAGCCCTTCCCATGATCCTCGGAATCCCATAATGTGACATGCCACATTGTCCAGAACCATTTTCCTTCGGAAAAAGAGAATGTTGGTATGGAATCACTGTAAATTATGGCATTTAAATGTGAAGGTTGATATGGAATCACTGTATATTATTGCAATTAAATGTGTACTGTACAAACATGAACATCACAATGATGATGATGATGGTGATCATGATCATCATCATCATCACCATCAACATTTAAAGATAAACTGGAGTTCTAGTCATGCGATCATAATGTGAAAAAAAATGTTCCAAAGCATTTCAAAATGTTAGATTAGTTGTATATAAACAGAGGTGTCTAGTGTGAGTTTTGGATATTATCAAATTGATAAGAAATTCACTTACTTTCCTCAAAAAGTACTTGCACTGCACAAAGAAATGAGTATATGGGACCACACACAAATCTGGCATGAATGGTATCCCTGAACTTTTCAGCTTTTCTTGTCATATTTTCAATATGAGGGCATTTGAAGAACAATCCTTTCTAGGGGACATTTTTACCATGATATTCTTCCTAACTGACATGGAAAGTGACAAAACTCACAAATTATTTTTCACTTTTCCCAGAACTCAAGCTTCTCTTTCATTTCATTTCATTTATTTCCACATAAAAACACATGATACATAATATACATAAAGCTGAACATATTGTGGGGGAGTCACTAAAAGCCAAGGGCTGGTCAAGAGTGACTCCTACTGCGGAAAGTTTACTTTTATATAATACATATACATAATGCAAGTATCATATTATTACAAGGAAAGAATATTACTACAAAAAGAGAGGGAAAAAGAAAGGAAAGCAAGAAGGAGATTGATAAAGTAATAAAACAAGCAAGTTATGAGTTGGTTATTACATTACATATTCTCTAGTAGCAATTGTTTGTATTTTCTCTTAAAATGGTTTAAAGATTTACTTTGTCTTATGCTATCAGGTAGATTATTCCATAACAGTGGACCTTCATAAAATATTGATGATTTAGCAACCTTTAAGCATATGTCACCATCAATAACATCATCACCTCATTATTATGGATAATAGCAGACTAACACTTTAAGAACCCACTGCAAACCCCCACTCAATTATATCAGAAGGAGAATACAGAGGGTTACAGTGATCTACTTCACTGTTTGCCTCCCAGGCACAGGTGATGCTAAACAAATAATAATACTAGTAATAAAAATAATAGTAGTAGTAGTAGTAGTAGTAGTAGTAGTAGTAGTAGTAGTAGTAGCAGTAGCAGTAGTAGTACTAGTAGTAGCAGTAGTAGTAGTGGTAGTAGTAGCAGTAGCAGTAGCAGTAGTAGTAGTAGCAGTAGTAGTAACAGTAGTAGCAGTAGCAGTAGCAGTAGTAGTAGTAGCAGTAGTAGTAGTAGTAGTAGTAGTAATAATAATAATAATAATAATAATAACAATAAGACAACGTCACAGGGAAATTTGAAATCTTCTCACACCTCTTATCAGTGCCATTCCCTTCATCCAGATGTGCATATGTAATGAGGTCCTTGGCGTAGCATGCTCTGAAAGACAATGAAATACAGAATATCAGCAATTAGTGCTTAAAAGAAAAAAATAAGGCATCATTCATTTCTTTGGCAGTAAAACCTTGCAAAATTCAATGTTTGTTTGTTTACAATCAAATTACAGATTATAATCATTCAAATCAGTTCAATATGCATGAATTCAAGATGATCTATTTCTTTCTTTTACAGATACACTGTATGTATCAAAACACTTTTATTATTTAAATTTGGGACCGACATAATATGACTAGTACACAATTATCTTGGGCACTAGATATGCTTTCATTATGCAATTGCACTTTCATCAGACCAACATTTCTATGAAGGGCACCATTTCATAAAACTTATTATCAGTAACAAATGCCACATTTCTATGACAAATTTGCTCTCAGCCAATCAGATGTAAGGATTTCAGGAGCTTATAACAGTTATTGCAGCTTGTTACTGATAACAAGTTTTATGAAACAGGGTCCTGTTCTTCTCTTAACACTCCTTGGATCTTTTTCGCCTCAATCTCTATTTACCTAAATCCTGAAAGGGCCAGTTATCCATGTCATACTGTAGAGTCTGAATCAAACTAAGAACCAGGCATCTCGAGATATTATTTTTGTTTTCATCAGCACATGGTCTTCACAAAAAGATTGCTATAGGCTCAGGTTTTTATGACGGACTATGTTAAAGGAAATTGGAAATACATGTATGTGGTCTCTCAGACTGATCTTTGCCTGTAACTCTCGCCAAAGCTTTCAATAAGAAGGAATTTTGCAGGGGAGAATATATATGTTCTTTAACCCATTCCTGACAGGAATTATTTAACGCCTAATTTGATCAGCTTTTATTCTTCAAATTGGCAAATCCAACATTTTTATTTTATTGCTACATTTTCTTATAAAATGTCATGTATCTGAAATGAATATAGATTGACGGAAATTATGATGAGAAGTCAAAAAGTTGCCAATTTGCAGGGGAAAACGGTGATTTTAAACTTTCTATCACATTGCCAATTTAAGGATTTTAATGCTTATTTTCCTTTAAAAAATTTTCAGCATCAAACAACAAATATTAACGCAACCAAAATGGACCAAGTTTGTGTAGAATTTTTTGCTCTTTCTGCTCATGTATTTGGTATGATATTTAGGGCTCTGCATCAAAAGTTATTAAACCAAACCACATAATGTGGACCCTCTGTCACGAATGGGTTAAAGGCTTTACACAAGGATGGACCACACAGCAGGCTGAATGCATGATGATACTCTTAGTCAAACTTACCCAGAATACAGCCACTCTTCCAATATCTCTGCCAATAGACTGTAGAGGGGGATAGCTGGGTAGAAGAAGCTCCCCTCTGATATTGGAGGTTGGTAGGGGAACGTCATGGGTAGCTCGTGCATCAGATGAACCTGGTCCTCGTCAGTTATCATCTTCATCTTACGCAATTCGTTGATGGCCTGAAAGAGGGTGAGATCAAAAGTCTGGAGAACTTAACCAGGCCCCTAAAGCTCTGCCATTTTGTCCAGATCCATTAGAAGGCCGACCTAAGCATCCATCAATATTCATGATCAAAAATGAACAATTCATTCTGTAAGATGCTTCCAACTAGTAGCATTTGTTTGTACGCGTTATGAAACATTACACGCATCAGCTTACTGCATGCGCAGTTAATGCACAATAAATGTGCAACAAATGCGCATTAAATCAAAGTGTTAAAATAAAACTGAAAAGCGCAATAGATATGAATAATACAACAGTGTTATCGATATCGATATTATGGCGATAACAGGTGCTTAGCAGCCCCTTCAAATGATCCGAAAGAGGCAGGGCCTAATGCCATTCGCGTAATGATATTCGCGTGTGCTGCTTTTCGTCTAGTAAATTCATTATATGTCTATGATCTTAACCCATACCTACCCAAACATGGATAAATCCATAGTTCACAGAAATGTTGAGACACCCAACTACAGAAAATCCCATAGTGAAAGAATCGCTGTGTAAATGACGTCATACCCGGCCGAGTCATAAAAGACTTAAACAAGGCAAACGCCAAGCGTTGTCTCGCCTGCATATTGCAGTCATGAAGAGACTGCATGTCAAAACTATGCTATATGACTTCTGAGGCTGTCAGCAGTTTAGGGGGTGAATTGTGGTTCTGACAGTTTACATATGCAATAATGGTATAGGCCTACTTTATCCCTAGGAAATCAGATAACACTAAGAATGCTGTTAATACTATGAAGCTATAATTATTTCCATGCAAGTAAGGAAATGAATGTTAGTGAAAAAGAATGTAACTGATAATAATGTGAGTAAAATTGTAAAATTAAATTAATTATCAAGGTGTTATGGCAAACTTATTGTTTGAAAAATGGTATGAATTTGGTGATTCCACGTCAAAGCTATAGAAAGTTATTAGGTGTACAACATAGCACAGTGCCAGTTATGAAAAGTTCATTGACCTTTGACCTTTGACCTTAATCAAATTCAACTCACATTCGAACTTGACCTGCACCTTCAAGAGATGGACCTCTCATATGAATTTGGCAATCCTACCTCGAAGGTATAGAAAGTTATTGTGTGTACAACATAGCACAGTGCCAGTCATGGAAAGTTCATTGACCTTTGACCTCTGACCTTATTCAAATTCAACTCATACTCAAACTTGACCTGTGCCTTCAAGAGATGTACCTCTGGTATAAATTTGGTGATCCCACCTCGAAGCTATAGAAAGTTATTGTGTGTACAACACAGCACAGTGCCAGTCATGGAAAGTTCATTGACCTTTGACCTTAATCAAATTCAACTCACATTCGAACTTGACCTGAACCTTCAAGAGATGGACCTCTTGTATGAATTTGGCAATCCTACCTCGAAGGTATAAAAAGTTATTGTGTGTACAATATAGCACAGTGCCAGTCATGGAAAGTTCATTGACCTTTGACCTTTGACCTTATTCAAATTCGACTCATATTCGAACTTGACCTGCGCCTTCAAGAGATGGACCTCTGGTATGAATTTGGTGATCCCACCTTAAAGCTATAGAAAGTTATTGGGTGTACAACACAATTGTTGACGACGACGCCGACGACGCCTACGCCGACACCGGAAATAGTGATACCTATGTCTCGCTCCGCTACGCAGGCGAGACAAAAATGAGACTTCTGCCTTCTAGCCAGGCGCTCGGCATAAAAAGAATGGAGAAGGATAATAGTAACATATTATGTTATGCAGGGCCCGCTAGTAGAGCAGTTGAAGAACTGAAGTGGCCACCCTGTGTGAACACACGTTATTATTATTATCATTATTATTATTTAGAAAGTGCTTTTGTAATTTGACATTATATCTCAAAATACACTGCAACACTTATTAGCTCCATAAATTACATCTGATACCTTTCAAAGCTTGACATATCTCAATGATACAAAATTTGATTTGATTTGATTTGATTTGATTTATTTTTCTTCTGCATTTTCACATAAGTACAATATTTTGGTAACATATACAAAATAAAATACAACAGTACTTTTTGACAATAAATCATAAATAAACAGGTATTTGTTACAATCATTTTTCAAAAACAAACAAGAAATGATAAAATGTCAAAGTATTGTAATTCATCAAACATAAAATCGTTTGCGGAAGAGAGACTGCCATTGTAAGCAATTTGCTTGAAAGTATGGCAACCCCATGAAATAATTTCTATATCTGCTATTCTGATTGTGCTTTGAGAGCAGTTTGTCAGCTATGTTCTTATAATTTGCAAGTATCTGTAATATGCTTAAGCATGTAGTATGTGAAAATGCAAGGGGCAGATATGGGTTAAAAGAGGTTTTCATTACAATAATGGTCTAAAGCATATCTAAAGCCTCCATCATGGACTAACATAAGTACATATAAAGTGTAATGCTTGTTCACTGGGCAAGAGACCACACCCATTTGCTAATGGAGGCTCAAACCATTATTTAAAGTGTCAATTTCCTCCTTAGTGAAAACAGGAAAAAAAAAAGCAGGATCAAGACGAGAAGAGTCACATTATACAAATACACAATTCAAGTAAAATGAATTTTGTTAAAGTTACTCAGATATGAAGTGGAAAACTTAACCATATCTGCACGTGGGGGGGGGGACTCCAAGCCCCCCCCCCAACAAATTTTGGTGTGAATTGTGAACTAATGCATTTCATGCTGTGCCACTTACTAACATTTTTCTTTCAAGTCTTGCATATCTTTTATGACCAAGTTTACAAAAATAGGTCATATCGCTATCGAATCACATGACCTTTTGTGACCTCATGTCAGCCCCAAAACAGAGAATTTTTTAGCTTTGTATGCACTGTTTACACACCTACAAGAGCAAAGTCAAAATGAATTTTAAAAAATGAATAAATAAATGCTTACCATCACCACTGCCAGTTCCATTTCTCGTAGGTCTGTTTGGCTTTTCAAAAATTCATCTAAATTCTGCATACAGTAGGGAACAACAATAAAATAAAGCATACTGCAGAATAAAAAAGAGCATTACTGAAAAGTTGTAAGTCACATATTCTTTCAATGTTATTTCATTGATTTGCAATGAAAATGGAATGAAGAAAAGGCCTTTCTGTTTTTACTGCTATCTTGGAAAGTATGCCATTCAAAGCTACATATAAATGATAGATTCTGCATACACTAGTACATGTTATGTATATGATATTCCTATGGCAAATGGTCAGTAAGACCAATTAAAATAAATCTTGCATATGGGCCTGTTTCATAAAACTTGTTATAAAACAGGTTTAAGGATGTAGCCAATAGCGAGTACGTATGCATCTCACGTGTTCATGCTTTAAGTCTACGCAACCTTCCAGCCGTGCATTTTTTGTGCAGCACTGTGCATTTTGAATGCATCACTTTACCTCTAGCGCGTAAAAAGTGAGACGTGTGCCATGAAATACGCGGTCTTTCTAGAATCTATCACAAGGATTTTGATGCGCTTACTCAAGGGCGCATCACAGTGGCCACGCTTGTGATGTAATAATAGAAAGCAAATGTTGCCTCTTTGTCTGTGCAATCTGAGGAAATTGGGAGGAGTTTTAACAAATATTCCACTACAAAGTCATTCTGCCGATCCATTTTATAAAACAAATAACGCACAGATTTAAATTCATGATGTTAGTGGCCATGCAGGCTTCTCAGGTATTCACAATATTATGCAAAAGCATTCGGTGCAAGCGCCTCATGCTTGTCGCACATTGTAAATATCCTTGAGTGCGCTGCATCGCCACTAAAACACTCACATCTGTGCATTATTTGTATATTACCAGTAACAACTGCCACATTTCTATGACAAATTTGCTCTCAGCCAATCAGATGCAAAGATTTCAGTAGCTTATAACAGTCATTGCAACTTGTTATTAATAACAAGGTTTATGAAACAGGGCCATGGTACATAATTGTAAGCACAGTATAATCAAGTATATATCTTTTCATATGATCTCTCCCCCCCCCCCC
Organism: Echinometra lucunter; assembly: GCA_029962745.1. Taxonomy (NCBI): domain Eukaryota; kingdom Metazoa; phylum Echinodermata; class Echinoidea; order Camarodonta; family Echinometridae; genus Echinometra; species Echinometra lucunter. Next base: position 30,922,335 of record CM057155.1, read on the forward strand.
CGTCCCCCCCCCCAAAAAAAAAAACACCCACCACCCAACAAAACAAACAAAAAGTGAATTAATTCACTCTAAAGTGTTTTTGCAAAGAACTGACTATTTAACACACAGATTATTTCAACATGCCAATTTAAACTATTAGGGGGTGTATAATGAAGGATAGCTTACAAATGTAGCAGTCTTCTTTGTACTGCTTTCCCCCACTTGCACTGTAGTGGGCTTCTCTGGCGGGGGTGCCCACTCATCCACAGTGGTCTATAGAAATGAAGAAAAATATTTATAATTATGATTTTAAAAGAATGAAATGCATCCTTTCATACATGTAAAAATATTTCAGTATCTTTGTTTTGTTTTTTATCACATTTTAGTTATATTGCTAATTTATTTATTTATTTATTTTTTCAGATATTAATGACTGATTTATGAATACAGTTAATAATAATAATAATAATAATAATATTAATAATGAAGATAATTATGCACTAGATATCCACCCCAAAGGGTGCTCGTGGCGCTTACCATGAATTATCTAGTATAAATATTAGTATTATCCCAGGTTACCATGAATTATCTAGTATAAATATTAGTATTATCCCAGGTTACCATGAATTATCTGGTATAAATATTAGTATTACCCCAGCTTACCATGAATTATCTAGTATAAATATTAGTATTACCCCAGCTTACCATGAATTATCTAGTATAAATATTACCCCAGCTTACCATGAATTATCTAGTATAAATATTAGTATTATCCCAGGTTACCATGAATTATCTGGTATAAATATTAGTATTACCCCAGCTTACCATGAATTATCTAGTATAAATATTAGCATTACCCCAGCTTACCATGAATTATCTAGTATAAATATTAGTATTACCCCAGCTTACCATGAATTATCTAGTATAAATATTAGTATTACCCCCAGCTTACCATGAATTATCTAGTATAAATATTAGTATTACCCCAGCTTACCATGAATTATCTAGTATAAATATTAGTATTACCCCAGCTTACCATGAATTATCTAGTATAAATATTAGTATTACCCCAGCTTACCATGAATTATCTAGTATAAATATTAGTATTACCCCAGCTTACCATGAATTATCTAGTATAAATATTAGTATTACCCCAGCTTACCATGAATTATCTAGTATAAATATTAGTATTACCCCAGCAGTGCCAGAAACCCATTTTTACACCTGGGTAGAGTACAGCAAAGGTGGATTAACCCATTCGTGACAGGAATTATTTAAAGCCTAATTTGATCAGCTTTTATTCTTCAAATTGGCAACACCAACATTTTTATTTTATTGCTACCTTTTTCTTATAAAACATCATGTATCTGAAATAAATATAAATAGATAGAATATATGATGAGAAGTCATAAAGTTGCCAGTTTGCAGGGAAAAACGGTAATTTTAACATTTTCATCGCATTGCCAATTTAAGGATTTAATGCTAATTTTCCTTTTAAAAAATTTCAGCATCAAACAACAAATATTGATGCAATGAAAATGGGCACAGTAAGTGTAGAATTTTTTGCTCTTTCTTCTCATGTATTTGGTATGTTTTTAGGGCTCTGCATCAAAAGTTATTAAACCAAAACACATAATGTGGACCCTCTGTCATGAATGGGTTAAGCATCTTGCTGAAGGACATACATGTAAGGAGCCAGGCATCAGTGGGAATCGAACTCATGACCCTTTGATCAAGAGAGTGCGCTCTTACCAACTTTGCCACAACACCTCCAAAATATTCCTCACATCAGATAAAGGAAAACCCAAGCAACTAAAAATGGAAATCCCTCCCTAGCACTGGTGACAACTTGCATTCATGTGTAACTTGTGAAAGCTATTACATGTAGTTCAGGGGGGTGTTTCATAAAGCTGTTTGTAAAGTTACGAATGACTTTACGAATGACTTGAATATGGCACGCCAATTGGAATTCTCCGTCATAAATCGCATCAGCTAAATGTGAAATATGCAGACGTAGATTAAAATTACTTTTGTTTATGAACATATTTATTGCAAAGTACATTTTTGCCACAATTTAATTGAGATTATGGGAAATGAGAATTATACAAAGCTCTTCATCCCTAAATGTCTTTAAATCCAAGTTAAAATCATATTTGTTCAGTTGAGGTAATATATTTTGTAGAATTAAGTAAAAAGGAGCACTGAACCAGCGCGGCTGAATATATCTTGTATAGTAACTGCGCTATATAAATTTATGCTTTTTATTATTATTATTAAATGTAGTCACACTCAGGAAATGCAGTCACACATCCCCAAAACCTTTGGGCATCCCATTTGGCACTTCATATTCAAGTCGTGAATAAAGTCATGCATAACTTTACGAACAGCTTTATGATACATCCCCAGGCCTTGGAATGACAGTAATTGGCAAGTCATTAGTCAATACTTGCCACTTTTGACCCAGGTGTAGAAAAGAAGTACATGGTAGGAAAAATCTTCTCTAAATCCTTCAAGATTCATTGTTTGCATTTTTTTTAATTAATCCCTTCTAAAGTGGGTCATATTCTAAAAATTGTCTTATCCCTTATATAGTTGTATCTTTAGTATTTACTATCAAATGGCTAATAATGAAAATTGTCTCAACTTTTGTTGTAACTTTTGTTGTATCTCTGTTCAGTCTGTGCAGGATTCTGATTTATACAAATGCGCGGTAGATATCTTGAGATAACAGGTATTCTGAAAATTGTTGTATCTCTTGTTTATCTTCTCTTCCATGGTGATTAGAACAAGAATTTAGAACAGCTAGAGGCTGTTGTATCTCATGATGTGGGCAATAATTTCTAGCTCAGAAACAGGCAGTACATGGTCGACCAGCAAGATAAAGACTGTTTGTAAGTCAAAATGTCAAAGAAGAGACATTCAGAGAAACTACAGGATGGGAATCGACAATTTCACATCAAATTGAGATTTTGTTCGAGTGAGGACAGGCATGAGCCATGTGTTTAAATTAAGTGTAGTCAATCGCACATAGTACATACAGCTACATAAATTAGTCAGTGGTACCTCTCCATCCATAAACATCATTGTTGGGCTTTCTTCTACTTCTGATTTCTCCTTTGATGGGGTTACAGGTGCTGCTGGCTCACGGTTGTCTACTGAATGGTCTGCTTCTAGCAATGTTGGCCACTCCTATTGAAATGAAATATATGAATATATGAATTTGAACGTTTTTACAGATAAATGGCGCTATACAAATGCTGTTCATCATCATCCTCATCATCATCCTCATCATCATCCTCATCAAATGAAATTAAACAACGATTAAAGCATATCATTTGCTTTAAACAAAAATAACAATTTTTCTTTCAAGGTACTAAATATGGTGCCAGAAATTTTTCAACCAAAATGAAAATTTGATTGAAAAAGTGATTCCAAACAGGAGTGCATGCTTCAATATAACAAATTTTATGGTTACCATACATAGCAAGTTCTATATTTGTACACGCCATCCCCCCCCCCTCAAAAAAGTGGGGAATATACATGTATTCCCCCATTCCCCCCCCCCCCCGATTTACGCCAATGTCTCACATACTACAACATTCAGTGTATTACAGTTATTCATGCAGTGATATATTTATTTATGTATTTCTGATATTTATACAGGGTAACACATTTCACCAGTAATGGTGGTCTTCCATGAGGTCCTGTTTGGAGCAATGCATTCTATGACAATCATCAATGAAAACAAGATTACAGCAACAAAACCGAATAGAGAAATAAATACACACACGTAAATATACAAATCTACAAATCAGTTCGTATCCTCATGATGTTGGAACCCGAGGGGGGGGGGGGGACACCATGCTCATACACAAAACGCGTAAAAAGTGTTGTTTTTCACAGACAGGCGGCGATGTACGCACGCACAGTGAAAATGGTAACCAAATTGAAAAAATCAGGGAAAATGGGTATACTTTTACATCAGCTTGATTTGAAAATATTTATTTAGGGTGGGGAACACATGACAAAATACTTGTTTTAGGGTATTCTGAGATTGAAGGATAATTACTTGCTTAGGATCCATTTTGGGCATGGTGTCCACCTTGTAATGACAGTGCCCCCCCCCCCCCTTGGGGTCGGAACTGAAAACAGATACTGTACGTCTTCAGAGATCATATGAAGGTTGCTTTACCTGTTGAGCATGATTTAATTTCAATATAACATGCATTTACCACAGACTCTAGCTCGACCTTTCTTGGGCTTAGAGTTCAACGGGTTAACCCATTCATGACAGGAATTATTTAAAGCCTAATTTGATCAGCTTTTATTCTTCAAATTGGCAACACCAACATTTTTCTTATATTGGTACATTTTTCTTATAAAACATCATGTATCCGAAATAAATATAAATTGACAATGTGATGAGAAGTCATAAAGTTGCCAATTTGCAGGGACAAACAGTAATTTTAACATTTTCATCGCATTGCCAATTTAAGGATTTTAATGCTTATTTTCCTTTCAAAAATTTTCAGCATCAAACAACGAATATTAACGCAACCAAAACGGGCGCATTTTGTGTAGAATTTTTTGCTCTTTCTGCTCATGTATTTGGTATGATTTTTACGGCTTTGCATCAAAAGATATTAGGCCAAACCACAAAATGTGGACCTCTGTCATGAATGGGTTAATAGAATATATACCCTCCTGATAACTTACCTCACTTTCAAGGGGATACTGGATTGGGCTAGGCTGTGGTATTGTTGCTGACACATGCCCTCCTCTCCTGTTTCTGTTATTGGAACCTCTTCCGCGTCTTCCCTGGAATTCCTGAATAGAAAACAAAAGTCATAATTTTACAGAATGATATTACACTGCATGTAGGTACTGGGGGCATACATGTACATTTTTATGTTACCTATTTTATAGAAATACAATGATGCACCATCAAGTTATAGGGGGCTGCAATCTACAAACCTAGCTTTTCAGCTGTCTCCTACATTTTCAACCTGATTAAGTTGATGTGAATTCTTATGACATAGAGTGTAATGTTAAAATGCTTTACACAATTATCATTTTTAGGTTTCAATGTTTTCCCATGTACATTAACTTTGCGTTTTGGGGTTTTTTCATTTGTTGGAAATGGAAATACATGAAATGAAAAAATGAAATGAAATATTCCCAGCCTCCCCCCCCCAATCGATTGACAAATGTACCACTAATTTCACCTGACTACAGAGAATGCTGATATTTGCTAAAATGGAACCAGTGGGATCTATCGGTATTGCTTTTTAATTGCGGGAGCTGGACAAATGCCTGACAATTAAGTGTATGGTCTGCTTTAGAAGTGGAACTTCCTGGTTACAAGATTATTGCTCAACTGCACACAGGAGAGCATTCGTATGTTGGGCTATGTAAATTTCTGTGGCAGCTAACCTTTAACTTGGAAATATGAATGACCACAATAAAAGCATAATTCTAAAAAAATATTTGCTTTTCAAACTACAGAATGACAAACATCTAAATTCCATACTGTTCCTTCAGTTGGATCTCAATCATCTTTATCAAGTGAAATTTTCACATTGTCAGGGTTCATACACTTACACATTTTCTTAATTCCATGACTTTCCATGACTTTCCAGGGCAGAAAAATGCAAATTTCCATGACTGATTGATCACATGTGATGTAAAACTTACATTAAAAGCGCACTGATTAAAAGAGTAACAAAGCTGATCTGACTACCATGAATGCAGGGCCGGCCCAAGAGCGAATTAATTGAACAATATCTTCAATCAAATGATTTTCCATGACTTTCCAGAAGAAAGTGACAAATTCCCTGACTTTTTGCTCCTGAAAAGAATTTCCAATTCCTTTACTTTCCAGAAATTCCCTGACCTGTATAAACCCTGATTGTTTTTTATCTTGCTTCTCAAAAACTCACACATGAGCTTGGGAACACTACATGCCTTTTGCCGGCAATTGTCGCGCCCCCCCCCCCCCCCCCCCCATAGATGTATACTGATGCAAGGTATAACCTTGGATCTATGTGAGTGGCTCAACCCATGATGTTGTTGTTGTTGTTGAATTGGGCTTTTACAGACATGCATCAATCAGATATGATGATTTAGCTCTGGGACCGACTTTTTACGTCACCATCTGAAAGACGTGACTCTCACTTGAACCTGGGTCCACTGAATCAGTTTATAACTTCCACTGTTAGCTGGATTACAGGCGCATGCCACAACGCCTAGTTGTGGAGTCATCATGCCTCCTTTTTATTCATACCTCATTCAAATTTCATATTAAGCTACATGAAGCTGTTAACTTGTAAACTGCTTCTATTCAGTATAAAACAATTGTCTTCTACTTTCATATTAAGCTACATGAAGCTGTTAACTTGTAAATTGTTACTATTCAGTATAAAACAATTGGCTTCTGCTTACATGAACTTTACGAGGTGAATTACAAACTATCTCCCAGTCATCAATACTGTGCTAGAACACAAAAAACAAAAGAAAAGAAAGGCATAACTTATACATGTAGATATGAAGATAAAAATTAGTATTACAAATTCATGTCCCATGTTTCTTCTTGAATGGTAAAAGGGTTTCTTAACAAAGCCAGTTATTATATTTTCTTAAGTGTGATATAGATCCTTTCTTCATGAAATTAGCACAGCTTAATTTCTGAAGAAAAAAATATACCGAGTATTTGAAATATATATAGAAAGAGATCAACAGAAAATATAGTACCAGAAATCTTTTCCTGATTAATTCAAATTTACATTACATACATGTACATGTAAATGAATTTCTACTCCTCTTGAATTATTCTTAAATAATCAAGTCAGCAAAGATCAAAGATAGATAGAAAAATTAACCAGTTATGCACGATTTGATTTCAGTATAACAAGCATATTCCAAAGATCCCAGCCAGAATTACATGTATCTTGGGTTGGGTGTTCTATGGGTTAAAGGCCAAGTCCACAGCAAGATTAAATTCATTTCAATAAAAACATTCCAAACAAAACATGATGAAAATTGGATCATGCAAAATAAGAAAGTTATGATTTTTTTTAAATTTTCGCTATTTTTTCGCAAAGCAGCTCTTGAAGTACAGTCGATACGAATATTCAGTGAGTTGATGATGTCATATACTACCTATTCTCCATAATAATCTATACAAAAATTTCATAAAATTGTCATTTTTCCCCACTAAAACTGAAAAGTCATCCATCACATCTGTACACATATTAGACTAAATACCATTTTGTAAGAATGTAAGGAGTATTTAGGACAACTTTTGCATTTTTAATGCTAAATATGAAATTTTTGTCATTTCTGTATACATAATGTGTGAATAACTGTGAGTACATGACATCATCAACTCACTCACTGAATATTCATATCGACTGTTCAAGAACTGTTTTGCGAGAAAATAGCAAAAATTCAAAAATTCATAACTTTCTTATTTTTGCATCCAATTTTAATCCAATTTTCACTGTTTTGTTAAGAATTTGTTATTCTTTTCATTGAAATGAACTTCATCTTGCTGTGGACTTGGCTTTTATTAAACATGTATACCAGACTGACATCTAATGGAAGTGGACTGAGTCAGAATTCAGAAGTCAAACATCACTAGTTGGAGTAAAAGAAAATAAATTTTATAACCTCATCTTTTACCAAGGCTATATAACTTTTAAAAGTCAATCATCCTAAAGCTATCTTTGCTCAGTGTGGATAAGTTTCCTATTTTTCTTTAAATGGGGCATAATGATCTATCACTCACCTTTGCAGTTGTTCTTCCACCTTTTAAATTAGATTTTTTGAAACTTCCGCGGATCATCTTTTCGAGCAAATGTTCAGCAGTCTACAAATTCTGATGTTCTCTTAATTCACACAATTTATTAGTAGTAACATGCGGAGCTCCCACAATTATCCAATCAACCCACTGACCAATGAATTCAAACAAGGCTCATTATGTTTCCAGCAGGCAATGGGTCAAGACCTTGTCTTGATGTGCAGACTGCAGATAGAAGTTCACCAATAACTGAACAGATATCAAGATAGCTTGGGATTCATGCAGACCTTATTACCAATCTTCACACACAGTTATCTTTCGAAGGCGGCATCTGAAGCTTGTAGTTGACTCACAGTGGTTAACTAATCATGCTTCCCTGGTCATTAGTCTTTGAAAGAGAATCAGTTTTGAAGATTTACTTAGTAAAGGTCTAACAGATTTGCATTCTCGTTGTCTGCCTATATCAAATTATATTTTTTCAAATCATTTACCTTCTTTAAAGAGTTTTCTCCCTTTAAAAATCATAAAGAAATTCAACAGCTAGATCTAGCAAATAAAAAAGAAAAAAAAATATCTAAACCGAGGCAATAGTGGGGTGCAAAATCAAGTCACTTCCTGCATGTAAAAAAAGGAGCCCGATTCATGATGTACATGCGCACCGCCATGACCGCTGACTGAGCTGACATGAAGAACAAACTTCCAAAGTGTGCCTGTAAAAATCTTGTTAACCTTACTTATACTCTATTTCTTGCTCACCTGTTTTGATCCTTTGCTTGTGGGAATATGGTGCAATCACAACCAGTCAAGTTCCTATGTTGATCTACATGAATCGAGAATATTCTATACCACATAGACTACACACGCTCTATCAGCGAACGATTTGAGCATGGATGCGCACGCCGACATCCAGGGGCGAAGTGGCGAAGTGCATGAACCACAGGCCAGGAAGCAGACAGCGACCAAGGAACGAAACTAGTAAACAAAATATATTCTTATCTGAATTAAGTAGAATTTATCAATTAATAAACTAACAAATTTCTCTCCCGGTAATGATGATGGTTATTAACCAAAGCTTCGAGTAGAACTATGCTACGTCGTGTTGAACAGCTTCTAGAACGCGGAATTTTGAGTTAGAGCGTGATGAAATAGTTTGCAACCGGAAAAGTGTTGCAATCCCATATGTTTACACGTATAGTCGCATTTCAGACGATTTGTATTACAATGGAGATCCATATTGCGACATTCAAGAAAATTATTTGCTTGACTGAAGTTTAAATTTTGATTATTATTGTCCTACCAGATAGTGAGGCAACAGTGTTTGACTTTGTCCATAAAATCTTGAAACCCCGACCAATTATTTCGGTTGAGACTATTATCCGGCTCCGCCCACTGATCCTACTTCCTACGCTCCATCGCATTACCTTAATCCCTCTTCATCCCTTCGGGGAAAACATCAAATCCGTGCGAATTTCCGGGCATAGGCCGAGAGAAATATCCTTTTTCTTAAAGCCTTCTTGAATCTTGATAAAGAAAAAAAAGGGGGAGGATAGATGAATTAATAATGGGCTGCTGCGGAACTTTAAATGTTTTGTATTTGTATTCATTAGAAAAACGGGGAAAAACATCATTCACATGTAATGTACATGAATATTCTGTTTTACATTACATAGGCATTATAACAATATGAAGAAAACAAAAACAAAAAATAAATCATGAAATTAACAAAAGTTACATACGGATAACAAACAAAGAAATGGTTTTATAAATTAATTGAAACAGAAACAAAATTTACGGTGCCTTCAGAATTCATCTCTTATGGGTTAACAAAAGGAAGAAACCTTGAGAACTGATCTTGTTTTCTTCTTCTAATTTCATCAGGCTTACAAATTGCTCTACCTTGTCTAAATCCTTAGACTCTTCAGATATTTCTTCTTTTTTTTATGAAAGCGGGCTTTCCTTTTATTTCATATTTTGTATAGTCGATTATGAAATTCACCTCCCACATTTCCCATGTTTTGAAGAGGGGGACTTTATAAATATTACCAGGGAACTGTAAGTAGTTACATTTCCCTGATACAATCACCCGAGAGTCTTGCAACAGGGGTCAGGGGGCGACCCCCCCCCCCCCCCCCCATTATTTTCTCTCAAGTGAATGAAAAAAGGGGGAAAAAAGAGGAGAAAAAGAAGAATAGAGGAGAAAGAATAGTATGGGAAAAGAGAGAGTTGGATCATGCAACTATATTGTACCCCCATTTTTCATTTAAAATGTAAATAAACTCACCTAAAAGTTGTCTTGCCCCCTCCCCTATCAAAATACCCTGGCACCGCCACTAGCTGTCATGTAAACACACACAACATTCAACATTAAAGGAAATGGGGAACAATGTTGTACAATATTTGTTGACAAATCAGTACCTTTAGCTTAACAGCTTCCCCTCCCCTCTCAAGTGTCCTAATCTCTCGTGTGCCCCTATCTCTCTCTCTCTCTCCCTTTCGTTTCATCCCCCCCCCCTCTCTCTCTCTCTCTCTCTCTCTCTCTTGACCTCTTTTACACCAAGCCTTGTCTTCATGGGCCGCGGCCCGTGCTTGGCCCATGCTTGGTGTAAAAGCTCAAAAATCAAATGCGGGGCCAAATGTGGGGCCAATTTCAGACCAGCTCACGAGGTAGTCTCGGCCGTGGCCAGTTTTGGTGTAAATGCGGAGCGGGGCCAAATGTGGGGCCATCTTCCGTTTTCAATAACGTCATAAAGCCAGTATTGTAGAATTACAAACCGGGCGTGCGGGGATAAATAAAAAAGGCTTCGTCAAATTGTAGAGCACTCCTACAACGAAACTTTGAAAGGATCTAGATACAGGCCGCGGCCGCGGTCCCGGTGTAAACGCACAAAATTGCGGGGCCCAGCCCCGGCCGGGCCGCGGCCGCTTGGTGTAAAAGAGGCAGGTTCAGGATTTATATAAAGGGGGCACAATATATTTATACATTAACAGGAAATAAAAAACACCCTCAAGTCAAGTAGCTTTTAAATAAAAACTAGACAGAATAATCAGATCGGCGAATATTTGAATGGAATCGTACCCACAATAAGAAAGTTAATGAAATTCTCTCTTTTGGACCTTACCATAGTTACTGGTGATATAATTTGTGGACAACAAGGAATAATATTTGGTGCAGAATTTCAATATTTATGTTCTTAAACACATTTTTTCATTGTTGTTGTCCCAAATACATGTATGTTGTGGAGAAAATGCCCTACATTACATAATGATGATAATAATAATAGTAGAGGCTACTTGCATAGCGCACAGGTCCGCCTTTTGACGCTTATGGCGCTAAAACTAAAAAACTCCAAAACATTAAACAAGCATATGAAAAAGAGAACCAAATTCTCCTGAACACAGTAAAATCAAAATATTGGAATAATCACATCAAAGGAACAGCTAAGTTTTCAGATGAGGTTTAGACGATTCTGTTGATGACAACTGACGTATTTGTAGAGGGAGTTCATTCCAGAGTTTTGGACCCATGGCAGAGAATAAATAATATGATCTTTAGTTTGACTCAAGAAAATATTTAATCATGTGTGTGCAAAACATACCGACAGTTGTCCACAAAATGTCATTAATAGCTATGGTAGTGTCAAAGAAATGTCATATAGAAAAAATTTCATATAGCCATAACTTTCTTATTCTGTGTCTGATTTCAATCAAAATTTCGCTGATCTGTTTCATTCCGTCTTAGCTTTGATTTAAAAACTACTTGACCTGAGGGTTTTGGTTTCCTTTAAGTCACAAGCAAACATGCGAAAAGAAAGAAAAAAATCAAGTGCCATAAATATCATACAGGTATATATTAATTCAATAACAATTTCTTACATACAAGTAAAAATTAGCTTTTCACAATTACAAAAGTAAATCAGTTAGTATAATAAGAATATAACACTGCATATGACATGGTAAATAAACATACATTTTTCCATCAATTTGGTCCAAGAATACATAAGAATTAATAAATTCAGTTTTATAAACTTATTGCATATATAACAGAGAATTACTGAAAATATTCTCATCATCAAAATCAAAATGCATTTATGAAGAGAAAGGAGGATAAATGGAGGAAGTGAGATGAAGGGGGAAGGGGGAGGGAAATGACAAGAAATATGGTGATATCAATGACATGTGAAGAAATTCACCGTTTGACTATCCAGCCATTAATTTTTCCTTTAGAGGAAAATGGAATAATTTTTTCAACAATTTTTTTAGCTCTTCACAGGCTATTTATTAGTCATAGATCATTGGTTACATCAAAATGAAATCACAGATATTCTCTTTTGACAACAAAATATAAAAAATTACACCAGCCCTTTTTCTCACATTCTCTTTAAACAAATTATGACTAAGTATGACCCATTTTCTATCAAATTGAACAAGTTTCCTGGAAACAATCTAAGTATATTTCTCATCCTCATAGTATTGGATTATTTTTTGTTTTATCATCTCGAACCTTGGTAGATGAAATAATGAAATAATGATTTTTAATAAGTAAACAGTATTCATAGTATAGTTATTTATGGCATCAAAATGCCAATCCAATTAAACTTTTAAAGCTTTACCAATTCCTGAGTCACAATCTCCACTAGTCGTACCCAGATCTACATCATTTACACACAATACTGTTCCACTGATTTGAATAGTACACTGTTTCTTATTTCTTTCTTCATGAGAGCCATGCAGTATAAATGTCATATGATGGACAGTGAGACATGAATTGAAGCAAATTATTATTTTGTGCAATATTTCAGAACACAATAGGTCCTGTCTTATTTTGGCAAGATTAATACATTTACAAAATTTTGCAACAAACAGCTGAAATTAAAAATGACAAGGCATCACTCTCTCTTTCTGTAGTTAGTAGGCACATATGATCATCAAGTTTAATTGATTAACAGAGGTAGCCATCAAACAGTGATTTCACAGAATAATACAAAGAATAAAAACCTCCTGAAGGTATACATGATCAAATGCTTCAATGTTGTGGACTTTCAGACCACATGATGTCTGATAGTTCACAAGACTGAAGCCAGAGTCTCTTTAAACTCAATTTTCAGAGAGTGAATTAAAGCAGAGTTTCAGTCTAAAGATGAAAACATCCTTAGCCTGGTATACCTTGGATCAACTGGGTTGCAAATCCTAATGATTTATCGGCAATTTGGTATAGTTGACTTGAAAGATGAAAACATCCTTAGCCTGGTATACCTTGGATCAACTGGGTTGCAAATCCTAATGATTTATCGGCAATTTGGTATAGTTGACTTGAAAATTATAGAAGGCTCTTCATTGATTCAAGCCTCGTTTCTGCATCATTCGGTGCGGTCATCCAGTCACCACCATCAACAACAATGGTATCCCCTGTGATATAGGTGGCTGCAGGAGAGGCAACGAAGACAGCACAGTCTGCAATGTCCACCTTGGTTCCAAGGCGACGTAGAGGAACACGTTTGGGGATCGCAGCAGCCAAGGGACCAGCTGAAAAGTAACAAAGAAATAAGATGAAAGACTTTTTAAAAAGAAAATGTAAAGGGATTCTGCTTTTACTTTTTTCTCCTCTTTGTTTCATCATCTTTATATCATTTTATTGAGTATATATGAACATTTAAAACATGCTTTCACATTGAAAACAAAACAAATTGAAAGAAGCTTACAAAAGGATCCAAAACATTGACATATTGTGTAGTAATCTTCAGAAATTTCAAAAATTTACAACTTTCTAATTTTTCAAAGGATTATTCCTCCAAGTATCACTAATCTTCTCTAATTCAACATGATATACTGGACTCCTCTTTGATTCCAAGTGGAAAGATAAGAGTTGACATCTGTTTTTTTGGTTCATCGGTGGAGACTTTTAAGGTAAAGAGGGGGCAGGCAGCTGTAGAAGGCATGTTCGACTACATTTACAAACAAGTTTGCCAAAAACTCCAAACAAGTGTAACAGTACAAGAGGTTCTCACAATGTAAAACTTGCCCACAGGAAAAACATATTCACTCTTTCAAATTTCATGACAAGGGGGGTAATAACAAGGCAAACACTAAGTGTTGTCTCACCTGCACCACACTACACTTTTAAAAAATGTATATTTGTAGTATACATTTATTTAAGAGATTTGTTGCTGGGCTAGCACCATGAGTGTCCTTGGAAAATGTGTGTGCTCAATAATTTTTTTTCACTATTATCCTAACTATCATTATGAAAAGAAGAATGCGAACTTCGGTCTAGCAGCTTTATTACAATATTACAGCAACATTTATGATGTTATATACATTTTCTCCCCGGAAAATGAGACAATACTATTTGTGTTTCTCTCTCTCTTTTTTTTTTTTTGGGGGGGGGGGAGGGAGAATGTCCAGGAACCAAGGGTCCAAGTACCAAGGATTGTAAATGGATCACATTCATCATACTCACAGCAGTGACATTTCACTTGATATTGCAAGTACACATCTTTGATATACAGTGTAACTTTTGCAACACATAAATGTCACTTGTCCAAATCTATTTTGAGCATGTACATACAGTATTACCAGTATCATAAATATCAATATGCTGAAAACGGAACAAAAAATCTGTGAAAAATATATAAGAGTTTTAGCAGCTTTTCTGCTAATCTTTGTCATATATGCCTGTGAATATCATCAATGGTGCCAAGTTGCTGAAAGATTCAGCCTTGTTTAAGAGGTAATTGAATACATATAAAACACACACTAAATTTTGTACTTGGCTAGCAACTTTAAGAGATGTACCTGTGGTATAAATTGGGTGATTCATCCTAGAAATTTATTGTAATTACAGTGATTTTTGCAGAAAGTTCATAGACCTTTTGACCTTTGACCTTGGTCACATTTTTAAACTTTACCTGCAGCTTTAAGGCACCTTATCAAAAGTGAGCGCCAATATGGAATGTAGCCTTAAGCGTCTTTCCCGCTCAGCATCTTTTCCCTTTCGATCCTCCCGTTTCTCCTTACACAGAACAATGAGGGATCGGGAAAGCTGATGTAAAAGAACGGTCGCAGAGAAGATGAACAAAGACGCGGGGCAAGACTTTTGATGAGTGGCCTAAGAGATGTACCTGTGGTATGAATTTATGATCCTGCCTCAAATCTATAGAAAGTTAATGTGATTACAGCATGAATATTGAGAATGCTGCCGACACCACCAAAGGAAATGGTGATTCCAGTGGTATCGCTCCACTAAGCAGGTGAGACAAAAATTGTTCCCCCACCCCTCTCTAGAAATGCCTCCTACTCTGTTGCATCTTACCCAATTTACGCATTCCTTCAGTCTCATCGATGGGACCCGGTGCTATGCCAACCACTCTGATTCCAAGTGGTCCCCATTCTACAGCTAAAGACCTAGTCATTGAATCTATATAAAAAAAAGGGGAGTAGGAAAGCATTCATTGGTAAATGAAAATTTTGAAAGTTATTTTCAATACCAAAATTTATAATGAAATCAATCTATCAATTAATCTATCTATTCCTCAAGTACTTTTAATCATATTTTATTTATATTTTAAGCTCGTAATAATGATTAATACTCTTATCTTGAGAGAAAATAGACTTTGAACTTGAACTTAAAAGTACAAATTCTACATTACAGAGAACTCTGGTGCTATATGATTAAAAATCAACAATACACAACATGCACAGAGATTTTTTTCAAGATTCTGTACAACTTATGTCTTCTTTTAACACATGGCCAAATCTTACTCTGAAGCTGCAAAAATGCGATTAGAAATGAAAGCACAAGTATGCATCACAATCCTATTTCCTTTGACTAATTTTTCAAGGAATTTAACAGCAACTGTTTGAAAATTTATTTCATCAAAATTTTCTATCTAAAGGTTCTGCATAATCACATTTTATATCAAAATCAAATCAATGGTACCAGTAATTGTTCCAGGTTGATGAATAACTAAATCAGCTTTAACATAAGGAAAGCAAAGTGAATAGTTTGAAATTTTCTTTATTCTAGGCCAATTTGGCTTTTCTTCCAACCAAATGACAGAGAATACCCTGCAACTTCAATTTCTGTCACTCACATGATCATCAGGATTTAGCAACCTCTGTCAGCATAATTTAAATATTTTAAATGTTTAATTCTGCACACTCAACAATGCTATTACAACTGTGTCCAATATCAGAACAAATCACATTTAGTGTGACTTGAGAATACAAAGTAATTTTGCTCACCAATGGCTGCTTTGGCAGCTGAAGCATGGCACTGGAAAACAGTAGCTTTGTATGCTAAGGTAGCTGAAATGTTGATAATGACACCACCATTGTCCTGGGGGGGGGGGGGGGATGACAGCATATTGGTAGTAAAAAAAGTACAAAGGAAATGTGAAAAATGAAAATGGGAGTTGAAGAAATTGGTATACATCCCCGACCCTTAAAAAACAAAAGGGAAAGAAAGATGGGTGTAGAAAGTTCTATGTAGAAGGTCTGACGGAAAAAATAACAACAAAGGAAGGAAACAAAGACTTAAATGAAAATATTCATATTTCTAATTTTCATAGCAACATTGCTAATCTGACACACCATACTATTCCAACATTTCTCATACTATCTGAAATTATGTTGTGAAAATATCTTCATGTACTACATGAACCAATTTACTTGAAAATTATATACATGTTGTCTTTACTGAATGTAGATCCTTTATGACCATTTGCAAGCCATCTAAATTAGATTCACATGATCATAATTCTACAAAAAACTGAGATGAAATTGACACATGGTGATGTGTGATTAAGTCACAATTTTTCTACAATCAGGATAAAATGTCAGAGCTTTGCTGTAAACATGGTTCATACCCTCATATATGCATCAAATACAGCTTTGGAGGTGTTGAAAGTCCCCATGGTATCAATATCCATGACAGTCTTGAAGGCATTGAATGACATAGAAGCAGCTGGGCAGACAAAATTACCTGCAGCACCTGACATATCAAAGATTGAGAGACTGTAAATTACTTGTTGTATTCATTATTGTCTTAACCCATTTGTGACAGAGGTCCACATTTTGTGATTTGGCCTAATATCTTTTGATGCAAAGCCCTAAAAATCATACCAAATACATGAGCAGAAAGAGCAAAAAATTCTACACAAACTGTGCCCATTTTGGTTGCGTCAATATTCGTTGTTTGATGCTGAAAATTATTTAAAGGAAAATAAGCATTAAAATCCTTAAATTGACAATGTGATAGGTTTAAAATCACTGTTTTCCCCGCAAATTGGCAACTTTTTGACTTCTCATCATAATTTCTGTCAATTTATATTCAATTCAGATACATGACGTTTTATAAGAAAAATGTAGCAATAAAATGAAAATGTTGGTGTTGCCAATTTGAAGAATAAAAGCTGATCAAATTAGGCTTTAAATAATTCCTGTCACGAATGGGTTAAATCAATTCAATTCATTTCATTCACAATAAAAAGACAGATCAATAGCATTGACAAACTTATTGTGGATGAGGACAACTGGACAGAACAAGTCTTACATGAAAAGCTGCCCCAAAAGAAATTTCAAGTGACATATGTTATACATGCACATAGAAAGGTATAGCATAAATAATCCAAGTATTGCAAGAGAATCAATGTGGTCTGGGTCAACCATTTACTTTACTTCCCTGCCAAAAAAGGGATGTGTGTTCTTGCAAGTCAGCAACTCGAGTGTGCCTTCCCAAAGGACCCACTAGTGCACTACATCAGTTTCTAAATTGGGACCTCTGATGAAAAGATCACTGTTCCACTACTTTTAAATACAATATAGTTTGCTGAAATATCAAACAAATGCCATACAATTAATTTATCCATATTCATTTCTAAAGTTTGCAGAAGTGGACATGAAAGCTTATTTCAAAATTCTTGCAAGAATTACTGCCTGAGCTGGAGGAAAGCCAAAGGTTTTCATTCTGACCAAAGTCCTAGAGATTGACAATTTCAACCTGTTGCCGACATAAACTGGACAGTTCCTGTATTAGGCCTAAGAGAGCATGACGAAAACAGGTAGTTTAAAACCGAAACCCAGATTTGACTTTCGCAATTTCTAGACACCTGAGATTGCAGTGAGCCTAAATAAACAAAAGCGCTGAGCAGCATAATCCCCCTGCCAGAGAAGCGGACTTGACAGGGTGATAGAGAGAGAGAGAGAGAGAGAGAGGAAGGGAGAAAGAGAAACATGCAGGGGCTACAGAACTACTTACTTTTTATGATGCCTAGTACTACGATATCGTGACACAACGGGCTAGCTTATGGAGCCAATTCTAGGTCACTTTGCTTCGTTCGAAGTTTATTTTTGGTTTTCATCTAAATTATGAGTGACTTTTGGACATGGCAATATCTTAAAACAAGTGAAATATATATTTCCTACTTCTCATTTCCTTTCAGGCAGTGCCGTGGTAAGAGTTTGTTTACAGTATTACGTAAGATGATGAAGAGTGCAGGTGTAATCCAAAACCACCACCTCTCGTGCGAAGATGCAAGGTACTGATAAGACTTTAAACGAGGAAAATGAAATCAGGGTCGGTATATCCCATCTGAAATCCATAGGTTCCTGTGTTATAATGGTGGGGTATATTTCAAACGAGAGATTCTCGAAATGGTGAGAGGCTTCAGAAGTCAGTGGATTAAAAAATCTCTTGCTTACCATTCACCAAGATGTTGATCTTTCCAAACTCTTGCATAGCCTTCTGTACACCTGCCATCACTTCATTAGGCTGAATGATACACATAAACAAAACATAAAACAAACAATAAAAAGAAAAGTTCTTCTTTCATCACAATTCTCGCGTTTCGCTAACCTTGCGCCCTCATTCGGTTCACTTGCGCAGTCACTCTAGCGCTTATGGGTCGACAAAGGTACCATTAAAAAATAAAACCTTGCACAAGTCACCTTTTCTGCTCCTATTATAATTGATTCCAGACTTCTAACACTTCATATTTTCTCTTAGCCCTAACTGCTAATTCTATTAACTCATACTTCTTCTTCCGTGCACTTGGGATCCCTCAGTCAGTTAGATATTTCCTAAATCAGTCAACTCTCAATCGTGGCATGCACTATCTACAAAACCGTTGTCGACCCACCGCACACCGCGAGTTGGAAAATATGCCTCTCGTGGTACGGACCTTGGTAGCACATGTATTGTGAAAGGCGAGAATTGATGCAGTCCATATCTCATTAATATATATGTAAACTCATATCATCAACATCATTATCAATATGGGTAACCACAGCAACACTGTTCCTTCATATCTTTGTCATCATAAAGTACCCCACTCATTGCCACTCTATCAACACTTGACATCACCATTGCTAAAACCAGAATCGACTTTCCGTACCATTTTTGTGTGCAATGACATCCTTATCACCACCACCATTTTCATACTTATGACATGTATTTCACTATGAGATGAGCATCTTAATGAGATAGCACTATTCTTTCGTGTTGCATGCATTAATATCTGAATCTGAACTTACATACACAGATTATAAATTGGTATGTCCTGGTGCATGTAATTGGCATAAATCAATTGACAATGCTTTCACATTAACTTCACCTTGTCAAAATATACTAATCATATAACACTAGGAACTAGCAATATATAATAACATAATACTAACAACCAGATGAGAAGTTTTTTTTTTTTTTTAATTTACCTTCCTAACATCCATCTGAATGGGGAGACATTTTTGTCCAGTTGCTCGGCTCAGTTCTTCTGCTGCCTACGAGTAATAAATAATGGATGACATACAATGATCAATATGAAATAACATTTTGTAAACTAACCATAAAGTGAAATGTAATCTGATACGTCAAATAATGAAGACAGCTTTTGTATTATGGCAGGCTCTTTGGATAAGCATCTATCTAGTAACTGACTATTATCATAACTGCAAAAATACACTTCAAGTTGAAACCCCCATTTTTTTTCCTAGACAAAACCATTTAATGTTTTCAAAACATAAAATCATTTTGTAAAGGTGAATGAACTATAGGTACAGTTGAGAACTGAAAACACGATAATAATCAACACAAATTCTTGAAAAATACTTGCTTTTACACTCTGGGATGATAAAATATATCATTTCCATCCCATTACTTCAATTGGATCTAAATTATCTTGATCATGAGAAATTATACATATATATTTTTCGTGTGTTTTGATCACCTTTTTCTTGCTCCTCTATCTCACACGAGTCAGGGAACACTACTTCCCTATTGTCAGCAATTTCTCCTGTATGGGCCTACATGGGTGCTAGGTTATCCCATTCGTGACAGGAATTATTTAAAGCCTAATTTGATCAGCTTTTATTCTTCAAGTTGGCAACACCAATCTTTTTATTTTATTGTTACATTTTTTCTTATAAAACGTCACGTATCTGAAATGAATATAAATTGACGGAAATTACGATGAGAAGTCAAAAAGTTGCCAATTTGCAGGGGAAAACAGTGATTTTAAACTTTCTATCACATTGCCAATTTAGGGATTTTAATGCTTATTTTCCTTTTAAATATTTTCAGCATCAAACAACAAATATTAACGCAACCAAAATGGGCACAGTTTGTTTAGAATTTTTTGCTCTTTCTACTCATGTATTTCGTATGATTTTTAACGCTCTGCATCAAAAGATATTAGGCCAAACCACAAAATGTGGTCCTCTGTCACGAATGGGTTATCTAATATAGCTTATAAACTTATAAATCATTTACTGATCATGAGAGTGGTATATATTCTCCTGTAAACAGAAAATAAAAAAAGGTTCCTGGTAAACAAACCACTTCAATTTCACCTCTGCTGGCAATTAGTTCAACAAATCTAATCTCATAAAGTTTATCTTTAAGGTCATATTTGTATAAGCCCTTGCTATATACCTGTTGCACTCGTTCTAATTTGCGGCTGGCAATCACAGTTGAACACTGGTGTCTGTGGAAGGAAAAAAAAAGAGTCAATTATTGATAGATATCAAACCACTCTGTTATGCTTGTTTTAACATTGCTTCAATTTCAATTAACTTAAAATTCCTATTCCTATCATACATGAAGTTATTCTAATTGAAATTGCATTAAAAAATGAAAATGGTAACCTGAGGGCTAAATTACATTCAGTTTACAATAACACATGAAAATAAATAAAAGTGTATTAAACAGAACCATTGAAAAACATAACAGAATAAACACAGTATAAGGACAGCAATTCCTATGCAAAGTTATTTTTTAGAATTATTTTATTTAATTTTTATATTATTTTATAAAATAATAATTTTATAGAATGTAAGGTTGCAAAATGTGATACCTCATCAGTACTTCAGCAATCGTGAAACATATTCCTGATCCTCCACCTGTAATAAAGGCAACTTGACCTCTGAAAAAGAAAAATACAAGGAGACCATAAGAGGAGAAAACTTGACATACTAATCTAATTCTAACAGGATTACAGAAAGAACACTATATTCAGTGTTGAATTGTTCTAGAATAGTCTGATAATTCATATGGCATGATAAAATAGAATCTCTTAAAAATGGCGACATCTGCAATACAGTGGACGGCAGGGAAACGTTAACAGCGGTGAGTTTTTACCAGCTTCCCTACGATACTTCCCTACAATAAATTTTTTTCTAAATTTTCTTTTTCAGATATCAAATTTTTAGTCCTAAGGTCGGGTTGGTTATGGCCACAGCCGATAGTTACATGGCTGGCAGTGCCATTGGCCCATGGGAAAGTGATTTTCAAGGGGTTGTTTTGAAGTGGTGAAATGGCTACTACGTCATTAGCGGGATAGGGAAAAATGCCAGGCTCCATGGAGAATAAGTAGCATTAGCGTTTTTTTTTTTTTTTTAACTCTTCAGGCTACCAGGGGGGGGGGGTGTGCCATAACAAATAAAAGTTAGAGTAAGCTGCCCGAAATTCGACCGCTTAAAGGGTAAGTCCACCCTAGAAGTTTCACTGTTTCAATAAACGGAGTTAAATTTGAATAGCATTTTAAAAAAGAAATGAGCAAAATCGGTCAAAAATTAAGAAAATTACACTCATTTACATTTTCTAGTAAATTACTCTTGGCTCTGCAAATTGGCAACACTGATGACATCATATGCAAGCAGGTCTCCATTCACTTTGTACATGAAATTTCACATTTTCTCAATTTTCTTGGAAGTAACACATTTTCTTACCCCATAGTCAAAGTATGTTATGTAAAAAGCAATTCTTCTGAACATACATTGACTATGCCTATGGGGGTCTGTCCCCTCTGACCCGGCCCTGTGTGTGTGAGCTGTGCTGCCTACGCCACCAGTCACGGGCCACCAGTCACGGGCCACCAGTCACGGGCCACCCACGCCACGGCCATGTATGACGGCCGGCCGGTGTACGTTGTTTACATTGCACAAAAAGCCTGTTAAAATTCATATCATGTATCAAAACAGAATGAAATCATAATAAATAAGCATACCAAATTTAATCATAACTGTAAAGTGTTTAAAATTAACCAAAATCATACTTAAACAGGCTTGGATTAAAGACATAGTTGTAAGCTTTCATACACTTGTCGACCACGGAGGCTGCCATCTTGGACTTTGATACAGGCTCTTTCAATAAAAGTAAAACTATGTTTAACATGAATATTCTAAGCATTATTTATAAGTTTTAACTTATTGATAATCAATAATATAATTGCTATTCGAATAATTTCAAAGTAAATATCAATAATGGTATTTGTTAAATATATCAATTTTTGTTTAAAAATTTGAATGCACTTGAAAAAATTCCTTAATGTCTAAATTTTGGAAACGGCGTCACTTGCCAACCGAATCCGAAGAAGGTTCTGTAAGTATCAATATCAATAATGGTATTTGTTAAATATATCAATTTTTGTTTAAAAATTTGAATGCACTTGAAAAAATTCCTTAATGTCTAAATTTTGGAAACGGCGTCACTTGCCAACCGAATCCGAAGAAGGTTCTGTAAGTATCCGATGCCATTTAAACCATAAAAAGAAGTATATAATTCACTCATTTGAATCTTAACTGTACCTAGAAGGATTTGCCTTAAACATGTTTGATTCATCAGCAGGATCAGTAGTTTTATATAATTAGATCATCAGGATCATGGTAATCATGTTAAAACTATTCAATGATACTTGAGGCTGAGGCTGATTCAGCTCGGTCACGTCATCCTCGGCCTCGCCAAGGATGGCCGATGCCCGATGGTGCTGCTGGGCCCCTGGCAGGCTGGGCTGCATTTCACAAAACCGTTATAAGTTCATGGACATCCCATTGAAACGCGTGTTAATTCTACAGCACACGTTTCAATGGGATGTCCAAGAAGTAAGACTTATGACGGTTTCGTGAAACGAAGCCCTGGGGCAGAGCGCTGTAGAAGCTGGTATATTTTTTGAGTCACTAACTTGTTAGTGTTGCCTGGCCGTGCTCTAGGAGGAGCAAACTGTTAAGCCATGTTTATTTTGTTAATGTAAGTCTGAGTCATAATTTAGTTGATCATCATCATTATCCAGCATGAGTGGTTGTCATTGTCATGATTGATGACTGTTGATGCTGACACTGTCGGTGTGTGACTTATTTTTGTATTTTTGTAACCCCCACTTCACAAAGAACAATTGTCTATGTAAAACCCAAACAAGGTGATGATTTTTCCATACAAAAAAATACACGAGTTTGACCTGTTTCATATTGATCTGCCTATCAAAACCTACAAATTGAGGTACCGACTGTGGTGTTTGTCCCCACATCATTCCCAAGGCACACGACAAGTTAACAACGGAGACTGATCAACGAAGTACCATTTTAAATTCAACATTTATTAGCACACTTCACAAGGTGGCGCTATACCACATCTCCTCTCCTTCCTCTTGAAAAAAAAAAAATACATATCCATGCATTCTGCATATAAGTGCATGTTTGTTTTTTTTTTTTTGTTTTTTTTTTTGTTTTTTTTGTTTTGTTTTTTTTTGTACAAACAGTTTCAATCCTGACAAGTCCAGAACTTATGGACATCGCAAGGTTATTTACATACAACAATATCTTATAATGAAAAAAAATGACATTCCAGACAAATACATCCTGGCATTAAAGCAAATAAACTGCAACTGAACTACATGTAAAGTCTGTTTAAATTTGAAAAGATGGGTATTGTACGGAAACATTCTGTCTATTTGACTTCAGTATTAAGTTTCAGAATTGTTGACAGCTTATATCTTTGATAATTGCAAACATTTTAAATACAAACTATTAATAGTCACTAGTGAGTTTAGATATAAAAATCTTGATTTGAGATATTATTTTTTTTTTTTTGTTTTATACAGAGTTTGAGAATAGCAGTCATCTGTTACTCAAAGAAAAACAACAATTGTAGAAAACTTATTCTTATCATTCATTAGTGTACAAGTACTTTTCATCCACTATTAATCAATAAGCTAGAATGTACCATCAAAGCTTCATATTTACTGTACTTCCAATATAACATGAAACATATCAAAGGTTAACTAAACAAATTAAAATGTCACAGATTTTGCCTGACACAAATGTATATATATATACACTTAAAGTTACAAATTTAACCGATCTGGTTTTGTGATTTGACGTTTTGAACGACGCAAGATTTGTTCTTTGTTTGGCTGGTGCTCTGTCTGACTGTTCTGTTGAGTTGGAGTGATTTTCTGAGGTGATTGAGATGTATGTTTCTGTGATGTACTTGGTGTGTTTGGCAAGTCTTTGTCTGTTGAGGTGTCTGTGATTGTGATATGATCTCTGTGCATATCTGTGTTTGGTACCGTTGGTTTGAATGGCTCCAACCTCAACCTGGAATCTACATGCTGTACCATCTTTCTGATCTGATCAACATGCCTTTTCCACAGAAAACTATCAACCGCAACCTGATAAGTCACTGGACCAAGGACTTTGGTCACCACACCTTCAGACCACCTATCAGCATTGATCCGAAAATCAAGAACCCTTACTTGTTCTCCAACCTCAAACATCCTCACTCTATCTTTCTTGGGAGCTCTCTTCTGTTGTAGCTTCAAGCCTAAATCTGGTCTCACTTGACTCAGGCGTGTCCTCAACTCTCTCCCCATAAGCATCTTGGCTGGTGTTTCTTGAGTAACCACATGAGGAGTGGTTCTGTATGACAACAAAAACCTATCCAACTTCAGACGCACATCACCTTCATCTGATCTTGCTTTCTTCATGGCCTTCTTGAAGGTTTGAACAAAACGTTCCACTTCCCCATTAGAAGCTGGGTGCTTCACGGCAGACTTGATGTGCTGGATTCCATTCTTCTTCAAGAAGATAGAAAACTCCTCTGCAACGAACTGGGGTCCGTTATCCGATACCACTTCCATGGGAAGACCATGTCGTGAAAATAGACTTCTCAGAACTCTAATGGTATTTGAAGCTGTTGTAGATTTCATGGGAATGACCTCTGGCCATTTACTGTGAGCATCGACAGCTAACAAGAACATCTGATCCAAAAATGGTCCAGCAAAGTCAACATGTACTCTGTGCCATGGCTGTGAGGGCCATGCCCAAGGATTCACCGGAGCTGCAGATGGTAAAGTCTGCATGGCTTGGCATGGTGCACAAGATTGTACCAATCGTTCAATATCCTGATCAAGACCTGGCCAATACACATGCATCCGAGCAAGACTCTTCATCTTCACCATTCCTTGATGACCTCGGTGGAGTTCTTCTAAGATGTATTGCTGCAGACATTCTGGGATAATAACCCTTGTTCCCCACAACAAACAACCTGATTCCACCGTCATCTCATCTTTCTTCCTTAGCCACGCATCGAAATCTGGTGATATCTCGTCTCGACGTGGCCATCCATTCAGGACAAATATCCGAACTCTTGACAAGGTCTTATCCTTCTCCGAGGCCTGTCGTATCTTCTCGGCTGTAATCGGCAAGGACTTCAACTTTGCCTCATTTGTCTTAGTAGCCTCTTCAGTCCACTTGACGACAAACTCATCCTGCTGGCTCTCAATCTTTCCAGAACTGGGAAGACGTGACAGAAAATCAGCATTGGCATTCTGCTTAGAAGTACGATATTTAATTTCGTACACGTATCCTGAGAGCAAAATAGCCCAACGTTGCAACCGTGATGCTGCAAGCACAGGAATCCCTTTCTTTGGTCCCAAGAGAAAGGTCAATGGTTTGTGGTCGGTCAGAAGTGTAAACTTCCTACCACAAAGATACTGATGGAAAAATCTCACACCGTAGACAATGGCAAGTGCTTCCTTTTCTAGTTGAGAATAATTTGTCTCGGCCTTAGTCAACTTTCTGGATGCATAGGCAATGGGTGCCTCAGCTCCTTCCGTCACATGGGAGATAACAGCTCCTATCCCGTAGGGTGACGCATCCACTGCGAGAGTTACCTCTTTGCTTGGATCGAAGTAACACAATACTTGATTAGAGCTTAGGATCTTCTTAACCAAGTCAAAGGCTTCTTGGCATTTGTCTGTCCAGACAAACATCTGCTTACTCTTCTTCAGCTCATCTATAGGTTCCAAAATAGATGCCAAATTTGGAATGAACTTTCGATAATAATTGACAATCCCTATGAAGGACTGTACTTCAGAGACATCTCTAGGCGGGCATGCTGATGCAATGGCTTCAACACGGGACGGGGACGGGTGTAACCCCTCTGCATCTACAACGTGCCCTAGGTACTCCACCGACTCCTGAAGAAATACACACTTGGACTGCTTCAGCCTTAGTCCAAACTGGCTAAGCCTCTTTAAAACCCTTTCCAGGTTGGAGGCATGTTCCTGGTCATTCGACCCTGTGACTATGATATCATCCAGGTAGCAACCAACTCCTTGCAGACCATGTAGTATCTTATCCATGCATTCCTGGAATATGGCCGGGGCCGAACTCACTCCAAACGGTAACCTTGTATACCTAAATAATCCTAGATGTGTGTTAATTGTAACATATTGTCTTGATTTTTCCTCTAAGTCAACTTGTTGATAAGCATTCTTCAAATCAAGCTTTGTAAACTTCTTCCCACCTTGAAGGCTAGCAAAAAGCTCTTCGGGTCTAGGCATGGGGTATTCTTTCACTTCTAACTGTGGATTAATGGTAACTTTGTAATCACCACAAAGCCTAATTCTACCATCCGGCTTTTGGACCGGTACAACAGGAGCAGCCCAATCTGAAAACTCCACTGGTTCTAGTATCCCTTCTTTCACTAACCTATCAATTTCCTCAGCTACTTTGTCTTTGAGTGCAAAAGGAATAGGCCTGGGTTTAAAGAACTTTGGCTCTACATCATTTCTCACTTTCAATTTGGCTTGAACCCCTTTAACTCTCCCAACATTATTGTCAAAGACATCACTGTTAGCTACTATCTTCTCTATTCTGTCTTGTGGTGAACTACACTGTGACGCATGGTGCACAGAAAATATTTCTTTCCACTGCAGACGAATTGTCCACAACCAATCTCTACCCAGTAAAGTTGGACCATTATTCTTCACAACAATTAATGGTAATCTCTTTCTTTGACCATGATAGTTGACATCTACCACACATTTACCCAATACAGGTATTTTCTCTTCTGTAAATGTCTTGAGTTTTACTCCACACTTCTGTACCTGTACTTTCTGCTTGAAATGCTTTTCAAACACAGCTTGACTTATGATAGAAACACCACAGCCTGTATCAACTTCCATCGGTATTTTTGTACCTTCTATTTCAACATTGACCATGATAGGTTGAACACTTCTATTTACCTTATGGACTCTAATGTGATATACATCTTCGTCATCACTTGTGTTTGACTCTGAACTTCCAACACTACTTGTTTCTACCTGATCACCCTCTACATGGCTTACCCCTACTCTTGACTTTCTTCTACTCTTATACTTTGGTTTGTGAGACTTTTCTTTCTTTTGCTCTTTCTCTCTACCTGACTTTGACGTAAGACTACTACTCTTATCCTTACAGACTTGTTTCAAGTGTCCTTTACGATGACAAATTTCACAAGTGTAGTCTTTGTACCTGCACTGTTTCTTTACATGTCCTTTTCTTCCACAACAGTAGCAATCATTGGTAGACTTCCCATAGTTCACGTAGCTGGATCTACTTTTCGAATCACCTGGCTGTAACACTTCAGCGTTCTTACTAGCTGCCTCTATACTAAGAGCCAATTTGACAGCCTTGTCGATGGTCAAGTTATCTTCCGACAGTAGACGCTTCTGAATGTTCCGGTCTGCTAAACCACAAACGAATCTGTCTCTCAACGCCTCACTGCGAAACACTCTGAAATCACACGTCTCAGCCATCTTTTTCAGCTCAGCCAGATACACTGCAATCGTCTCATCATGTCCCTGGTTTCTTTTGTAGAATCTGTATCTCTCAAGCATAACAGGGGGTGTGGGGTTGTAGTGCTCTTTCAATACTGCATCAATCTCATCAAGTGAAAGTTCTGGAACTCTCCTTGGCGCTACAAGACTTTTGAGTAACCCATATTCCTTGGCACCCATGACCGATAGCAAGACAGCAACCTTCTTCCTTTCATTGTTAATGTCATTTGCTATGAAATATTGATCAATACGCTCCCTATACACCTCATAAGGTTCCACATCTGGGTTAAAACTCTCTGCTTTACCCGCTGGAGCCGACGCCATTTTCACAGTCAATGTACGCTTCTTCTCACGAGCAGTAACACCGATAATTGTGCATGGGACTAACTAAGTTCCACGCCACACGAGCACTTTACAGCAAGACGACACCCACATTCACAGTCATATTTCTCCGATTTACCTGCCTGGGAGCTTCTCACACTTTGGATCCTGATAGGGTACGAAAATCCCGATCCTCGTTCGCCATTTGTGGTGTTTGTCCCCACATCATTCCCAAGGCACACGACAAGTTAACAACGGAGACTGATCAACGAAGTACCATTTTAACTTCAACATTTATTAGCACACTTCACAAGGTGGCGCTATACCACACCGACGACCTTTCAGTTGTAAGTAATATGAAAGTTATAGCTATAAAAAGCTCTTGTTGTGTACTATGAATCCCATTGAAGCACTTCCCATCTGTTTGTGCGAATTGTTCTATGTGCGCTTTCCATAATAAATGTCTGTTTTTCAAATTACATCATGTATATTAGTGTAAATGTGTAGCTTTGCTTTTGTAGACAAAATAGTTTTCATTTCATTTGAAAACATACTGTAAGAGAAAAAATTGAATTTGATGACCGAATCGGCAGATTAGCTAAAAAATCGAAATCGAATCGAAAATTGTATTGAGAATCCTATGAAAATTTGACTGGAAAAGTCATAAATTGGACAAATTATAACCCTTAAATCCTAAAAACTTACACATCTTCAATTATCATCTGATTTGAAGGCTTTATAGTGCACATTTGTTGATGTTTAGTCAAAAATTAGTGATTATACCATGCCTCTCAAGTCTGAAATGATTGTAAAATTAGGATATTAGGATAGATATGTGGTGGCCATTTCGACAGGCTCCTCCAACACTATTGATATAGAAAAAAAAAATTAAGGCTTTTAAAACTTTTTTTTTTTCTTTTTTCAAGCTGTAAACTACAATATATTCAGTTTTACAATCATCATAACTTTCTTTATAAATACATTCCCAACAGAAATGAATGCATTACATGTAATTTGTCATTCTTAATCAAAATGACATTAATCAAAAGATAGTTTTCTGTTGTGTTCATTACAGGTGCAAGGACACTTTGTTGTTACAGTCCTCCATTTACCTCGAAGAAAATAATAAGGACATAGCAGAAAGGAGTGAATCGTGTTGGTCACAAAGATGGCCATTTTCTTTGACCATCGAGTTCAGTCCGGGTCAGCTAGCCATGTGGACATTGCATGGCATAATGAACAGCCTTTACTAGCTGTAGCCATGAGAGGGCAGCAAGGAGAAGGCAGTATGATTCATGTCTTCAATGAAGAGGTAAAGGACTCAAGTTTCTCAAATAGTTTTCATCATACACGTTTGATGTAGCCATTTTATCATTTTCATCAGTTTTCAGTGGGGATTTGGTGAAAACACTGAATAATAATCATAATAATGATGATGATAATATTGATGGTTGTTTTATTTGATGATTTTGAAACTTCATCCTTTATTACAGAGCAGGCAAGTTTCCTGAGTGTCATTTTGTTTTATTCTTCATATACACCAATAAGATTAAGGTGATGACACTTGTTAACCTGTTGGATATATGTATGATGGTGTTATGGTATAACACACATTTTCTGTAGACTCCAACCCAAGTTATCTCTTGCTTTGTACTAAAAGGGGTTGATATAAAGTCAGAAAAATTTCACATAATGTGGAAAGAACACGGAATTCACAGAATTTCACAGAAAACATGATTTTTTTAGGCCAAAAAATTTGAATTACGAAAAATACAGCAAAAAACACAGAAAATAAAGCAAAATCCAATTAAACAAAAGCATGCATCAGTGGAAAATCTGGATCAAACCTGTTTGCAGTGTCTGGCATGAGTTCATGAAGCTTCACTTGCGTCTGCATGTGTACTGTAGCGCGTATATATTAGGGTAACTTAAGTGGGTTTTTTTAGATTATTAGTACATGTATTTACAATTGCTTTGTCATAATTATGTTTTGTACATGTCACCAAAAAACACGGAATTTGAAGTTTAGAACACAGAGAACTGCAGACTTTAGATTAATAATATAAGATGATTATATTCTTGAAATCGTACAAAGATTTTGATTTTCCTTTGTTAAAAGCATTGCAGACTTTTAGTCCATACTTTTCTTCTACAAAAAGGAACCACAATTGTTAACTTGTCTCAGTGAGTACTTTTTTTCATCACTCTCTCT
The DNA here is from genome assembly GCA_029962745.1 of Echinometra lucunter. Classification (NCBI taxonomy): domain Eukaryota; kingdom Metazoa; phylum Echinodermata; class Echinoidea; order Camarodonta; family Echinometridae; genus Echinometra; species Echinometra lucunter. The sequence goes on from CM057155.1 coordinate 30,953,014, forward strand.
CTCTTGATCATTCTCTGTTCTTCACCAGGGTGAGCCCCTACCAGCTGCCAACCTCCAGCGTTCCTGCTTCTCCACCTCCCTGGCCTGGCACCCTACCCATCCATCAGTGGCTGTGGGCTGGGAGAGCGGTGAGATCCTCATATGGAATGAGCAGGAGCAGCAGTTGCAGGAGGCCACTAAACTTCACAAGGCTCAGGTCTGCCTGCTCCAGTGGAGTGCCAGTGGTCAGCGTCTGCTCTCAGGAGACAGGGTATTTCCACTCTCTTTTGATTATGTAGTTTCAAGATGAATATCATATTTTTCTCTGTCCAAACCACACCAAAATCTGTCAAGTACACTGTACTACAGAAACAGTATACATGTACAAGCACCTTTGTGTAGTTGAATATCCAAAGTGTTTTGACACTCAGTATGATCATGTGCGTGCAAGATGTAGACAAAAAAAATCTCTGCCTTTCATATATCTAAGTTGTCACTACAATAAAATCCTTTTCCTTTAACAGTATAAAATGCATAGTAATATTTGAGAAAATGTAGGTCAGGAAAGTTAATCCTTGTTTGATATTCATATCACGAGATAGTAAATAAAGTGGTATACATTTGGATCCAAATATCGTATTCTTCACCACTTGAACAACTTGCTTATTGATAAAGAAAATGACCTGTAAGTATTGTGTTATCTTTTTCCTACATGTCTTCTGATGCGAACATTTGTGACTGCTCCTTTTTTTTTTTTATCTAGGAAGGGACGTTAATCATGTGGAAGAGTGATGGGAAGGGACGTCTGTCCAGCAATCCTATAAGTCAGCTGCCTTCCCAGCAGACCCCCACTCAATGCCTCTTTCCTCATGGTGGATCAGCACAGGAATCGGGGTAAGAACTAGACTAGGGCCCCATTTCAGTTGCAATAACTGTTATAAGCTACTGAAATCCTTGCATCTGATTGGCTGAGAGCAAATTTGTCATTTAAATGTGCTTTCCTCATGGTGGATCAGGACAGGAATCGGGGTAAGAACTAGACTGGGGCCCCATTTCAGTTGCAATAACTGTTATAAGCTACTGAAATCCTTGCATCTGATTGGCTGAGAGCAAATTTGTCATTAAAATGTGCTTTCCTCATGGTGGATCAGGACAGGAATCGGGGTAAGAACTAGACTAGGGCCCCATTTCAGTTGCAATAACTGTTATAAGCTACTGAAATCCTTGCATCTGATTGGCTGAGAGCAAATTTGTCCTTAAAATGTGGCAGTTGTTACTGATAACAAGTTTTATGAAACAGGGCCCAGTGAAGCTCAACCATTTATTCTTTTATCTTGTTTTGTCATGTTTTTTTTTTTTATTCTGTAACAGTTAATGGTCAATGAGCATTGTCAATTAATTTAGACTGACAAAGTGCTGCCACAGGACATATGTCTCAGGTCATTAGAATCTGGATGAAGAATTTAAAAACGGAGGTCACTTCATGTTCTGGTCTGTCATGATTATATGAAGTACAAAGAAAAAAGGCAAGATTTCAGAAACAACTTTATCTGTCACTTGAAGGAAATGAGCATGTATTTCAATATTGCAATGAATTGAAAGACATCACATGAATCTCACCTTGTGTGAGTACCATGTTTCATCCTCTCACTTTCAGTTAATGCCTGGCCCCCATGTGTAAACAAGATACAGCGATAAAGCTTTTTCTGTTGCTGCTCCCCAATTGTGGCATAGCCTTCCTGCCTTCATTCAAAATGCCCCATCGCTACACACCTTCAAAACAATGTTAAAGTCCCACTTATTTAAATCTGTATAGGTCAAATTGATTTGCCTCTTTGTAATATAAATATAATCGTGGCGCTGTTGTCCCAGCTTTCCATTTGGTGTAAGCATAGTGCTTCACTTAATGGCTGCTGGGACAACAGCACTACAGCACCTAGAAACGTAGTATAAGGTGTGTTATAAATGTGCTGTATTATTATTTATTATTATTATCCGGAGATGCCAAATGTTCTTTTTTTTGCAGTATTTTATGCTGTTTTTTGATAAAAAATTTTATGGAAAATACTGTTTTCCCAAATTGTATTACTGCACATGCCTATTGCAGAAAAGGTGAAAATACTGTTTTTCCACCGAAAATACTCTTTTCAAACCTCAAAATACTGCAATGCTCTTTAAAAGGTTGGCATCCCTGATTACCTAGCCATCTTCCTTTCTATACCTGTATTTATCTTGCTCACATTGCCTTTGACTCTTTTTACCTACCCATCTTCCTTTCTATACCTGTATTTATCTTTCTCATATTGCCTTTGACTCTTTTTACCTACCCATCTTCCTTTCTATACCTGTATTTATCTTTCTCATATTGCCTTTGACTCTTTTTACCTACCCATCTTCCTTTCTATACCTGTATTTATCTTGCTCACATTTCCTTTGACTCTTTTTCTCTTTCTCTTATTATCTCAGGACTGGTGGTGGAGCTATGCCATGGAATAACAGTATCTTCAGCAAGCCTTCATCTACTAGTCTCATTGGGGATGGTAATGCATGCTTCGTAGGAGGAGAGGAAGGTATGTCAATCTTCTGTCTTCTTCTTCTTTTTCCTTTCTGAGTGCATTCCACCTATGGCATATCATCGTACTGCCGTGTGGGTGCCAAGGGTTGAGTATTCACAGTGAATTTAAAAAGACTACATATTGACATGACAATGTGCGCTAAAAAAAAACAATGCCTGTCAATCACAGCCTGACATTTCGTACCTTACTCTTGAACATGTTTGAGGAGGTGCAGTCTATCAAATCGTGAGGGAGGGCTTTCTATAGTTTGATGGCAGCAGGGAAGAAGGAGATTTTGTAACATTGTGTTCTTGCATATGGGATGATGAATCTTTGAGAGCTTGGAGCAAAGGTTTTTATAGTTTAAAAAATCTTGAATGAGTTTGTTTGGAATGACCCCTCTTTATATGTAGACATTGCTTTCTTGATTACTCTTTATTTCCCATATTTTCATCACCAATATTTGGGTGGAATTTGCAAATTAGCAATTTCTTAAATAGTGGAAAATTTGGCAATTCTGTTTGAAATATCTGCAGAGCTATCATTAGCTCTAATAAAAGAAAACCAGGGGTGGTATTCTGAAGATTGTTTTATCTTTTATGTTATCTTCACTGTGTTAATTGTCATAAAAAATTTAAAGGCGTATGATTGGTTTGAACTGCGCAAATGACCAGCATGCAAGACAAAAGTGCTTGATGTGAGCCAGTGATGTACGCTATTTCTGATTGCTATGGCAATTAAAATAAGATATAAGATAAAACAATTTTTTCAGAATACCAGCCCAGGGTATAATTTATTTTTCCCATTGTGTTTTTCACTATTATGTAGTCAGTGCCACATGCTTCAGCCATTCTTTTGTGGACAGGTTTCAGCACATCCCCTGCCTATCTTCTCTGATAATTTTGTGCTGAAGAGATTTTACTAATTTCAAGTACTTCTTGATAAAGAAGGCACCACATTCCCTTGTTATTTTAAGCTTGTAAGCTATTGCTTACTGAAAATGCATGGTTTCTGTATTTACCCTGCACATCAGAAATAATACAGTCACAGATAGGTTAAATTTGTTTGCTTCATGACATTTTGTTGGAATAAAAAGAAAAATCTTCATCTTATCTTGTCTTCTGTTGTACAGGGCATATTGTCTTCATGGATGACAAAGGCAACATGTCCCAGGCTGTGACTGTGGAAGGCCCTGTCAAGAAACTCCTGTACAACAGCCATAGGAATGTGATGGTGGTCGTTACCAGATCAATGGTTCTTTCACAGTACAGTGTGTCTCAAGATGGGAAACTTACCGAAATGATGAAGGTATGACAGTTCTTTTTTTTTCAGCAATCCAACACACGCTGCAGTAAAATAAGATATTTACTTTGGTTTTATTAAAGATGTGGAGTTCAGGATAGAACTTCTGTTTGTATGTTCTCTATAGATTCACTCAGTCACTGAGTTTGTCAGGACAGACCTCACCAATGAAATCTATGAGCCAGTCATTTTTGATGTGGTATGGGAAATTTACCAAGCAGCAATTTAATGGAGCATTGGTTACAGAATGGATTTATGTCAGGAAATGTGAAGAAATGACCGTGGGGGGGGGGGGGGGGAGACAAAGAGGCAGGGAGAAGGAGAGGGGAATGAAGAAAGAAAGAATGTGTGATGAGAAAGATCATGACATACAACATCCTCAACATGTAGAATAAACAGTATGAAATCCTAACATTTTGTTATTTATATGATGAATTATTTGTTTGTTTATAGGTAAAGCTGAGTGGCAAGACCAATGATAGTGACTGTGACATGGTGTGGGCTGGAAAGGGCTTATTAGCCACAGCATCGGGAGAGTCATTAGTGAGGTAAGTACTGCTTGAGCTATACATCTTGTTTTGCTATGAGACACTTTTCGATAAGTCTCTGCAGGGATGCCAGAGTTCCGGCTATAGCCGGAATTCCGGCTTTTTCATTTTTTTGACCATAAGTTCCGGCTAGTCGCGTTTTCTCAGGCCGGAGAGAACAATCACCGGCCGCCCACAACCGTTCAGAGAGCTGTCTTTGCTCTGTGTGATCGGTAAATAAGAAAAAAATCCCGTCTATAGTTGAGTTAGACAATACAAGCGCAACAAGCCACGGCGAGTGCGCTATAATCCGATACCGACCGTGTGTATTGACATTGGACAGTTCGCCTGCGATCGCAAGGATCCATAGCGCGCTTCATTCAGTGTGTCATAGATGGCAACTGTTAACTACTTAGAAACCCTACAACTATCTTATCTTGTCTGTATGGACTCTTTGTGCTAACATGTACAGTGTATACAAAGTATGCGTGTAAGCACAAACAAAGTACATTGACAAGACAAGGTACTATGCCTGTGCATGTTGTGCATGATAGCAGTGTATGATCGCGAGACTGAGATATCACAGGCCCAAATAACCGGCATAAGTCCTCAGAAAACGGAATCTGAATGTCAGAAATGACTCCAAATGGATTATTATTGCTATTCTTCATGATTCAGGTGAGGGAAAATGTGTTCTTTGATGTTTAATTAGTTGAAAAAAATTGTTCAAAAACCTTGGCTGCATTTCACTTTCCAGCAGGAATGGGAGGCGTTCTTCCCCTGCACCAGCGGCCTACATAACTTGGAAGTGTGGTGGGTACACTGCCTGCACATCATGCATCGGTCGTCATGACCAGGCATTTGCGGTTTATTTTTTACTCTGGAATTTTATCTTGGGGTGTTTGAATTTAGCTGTGGTTGACTACATATGATCAAAATATTTATGGAATGTGCTGAATGCTGGTAGGGAAGTCTTGTGAATTTCTGTTGTGGAAATAGTTTAGTACATGCATTTCAGGAGAGTTTGTGTTTATTTACAAGTTTATCCAAAGGGGCCAGATATGAGCTGTGAATTAAAGACCTTTGGGCCCATACTGATAAATACAATTTTTTTTGGGGGGGGGGGGGATGCCCTGTGTTCATGTCTCCTGTACTGGGCGTTTTGAGCTTAAGTAGGATCTTTGTTTTGTTTTATAAAATTTTGTCATCAAAGGCTTTATTCTTTTTTTTTTTTAAATTTCTTTAAAAAATTGCCTAAAATATCAAATGTAGTACATCTTCTCAATATTTTATATAATTTACTTGTATTTATACTGTATTGGGCCGTACTCTGCCAGGGCGTTACCCCTGGTCCCCACAAGGGGCCGCGCTCTAATAGACGGGCCCGTTGACCCCACCGTAATGATTGTGCCTTTCCTCGCAATTCGTGGACTCCTTTTTCTCATTTTGAAATGTTGGCAGGTCTGTCAGTATAGTACAGCGCTGCGTTGTTCGTTCACTTTGTGTGTACATGCAAAGTTTAAGTTTCTTTAGCGGTATCGTTTCACAGTACATGTATGTGGATTTTACGGGATTATTGATCATTTTCTACAAATATGGATGTCGAAAGAGGATCCAACATCAAGCAAATTGACAGTGGAATAAAAAACATTCCAGTGGAAGTGGTTGGAAAACAAGACGACAGTGGAACGTTTCTTTCGGACTACTTCCACTGAGGTGTCACAAGGTACAATAACACTAAATGTTTGTGTGTTAAACTGTTAATCATCTGGTATTTGTTCCCAAGTGTAAGCCTCATCTTTTGCATAAGTAATTGTATAATTACAAAGTTTGATGCAGTTGAAAATTTGGAGCTGATTTATTTTTACTCAATCCTTAATAACAGTCACTTAGATAAATTTTAAAATAACAAAAAACTCTGAATATTGAATAAGACTGTGCTTCAAACTCTTTGTTTATATTTTTGGCACCATTTCACTGCAATAATAGAGTCTGCAGACTACATAGTACAGTAAATTCTGTTCTTATAAATTTCATGAATACATCAAATTATAAATTATGTGTAAGATGAGGCTGTTCAACATATTAAAATAACCCCAAAACTTGAGCCATATTTTTGGGAAAATGATCCCTGAAATAGGCTCAGATTGAATTAGAGACCATCTAGAACCCCAGAGCTTCCAGGGCCCTTAAGCGGGCCCTGGACCCCGGCCGAAAGGATGTCGCGCTTCGCGCTCGTGATGTGCGCTTCGCGCACATAATTTACCTTCAAAAAAAGTTCAGGCCCTGGAGCCATTTGCCACTGGCATCCCTGTCTCTGGCATAATGTTTGCTGTGTGCCAAGCAGAATTTGGGTGTGAAAGAATACACGGCCTTCGGATTCATTTCTAAGAACATGCATTCGAAAGTTTTAAATTCTTTGAATACATCTACGCAACCTATTTTAGTCATAAGTTTTCTGACTTTTCTGACAATAAAAAGTTATAGCTTCTCTAAACGTATTACTCAATCATTTCACTACATTGCTGACAAAAACAGCGCATCTGACCAAAATGTTCTCTAGGCCCTCTTGCCTCTCACACAACAGCATATTCTCTTCTTTAATTGTAATAGTGTGATATCATATTGTCTGTCTATGAAATTACAGTTATATGAGACTTCTCTTATCCTTAATTTTGCATGAGTTCAAGATGTAGATATACACTTCATCAAGTGCACAATTCTTTTTTCCTCTTCTCTTTTCCTTCTAGGATGTGGGATTTAGACAAAGATGATAACTATGTTCTTGCTCTGGATAAGAACGTAGGTTTTGAGATGGGTGAAAATATAAACTGTGTTGCCTACTCGTCACGAAAGGGTAAGATCTCTACTACTCTATATCAGGCATTCAATGAGGTGATGATTGTAGAGGCTCGATTTCTTCTTTCCATTCTCGACACATTTGTTTGATTTCAAAAGTGTGGGAGTGCAGAAATGAGGAAATTTCTGATGCCTCTTCTGAAAACTACCTCTCACATGTTTTGATATGATATTTCAAATACCTTTTATTCATTGTAAGTACTTAGTGAAAATTTATTTTTCTTCTTCATTAATAAGTGAAGATGTCTTAAAGTTAGAATTATTGCTGATATGATTGGTTTACTATCACTGTAGATTTGACATGGTTGGTAATGATTAGGTAGATATGGCAAATTGGCAACATCTGAACATTATGTAGGTCTTGTCTAGAAAGAAGAAAATATTTCTTAACCAGTGATGCACATAAAATGTACAGAATACTGATTTAAAGTTGGAATGTGCAAAATTCACAGGAAAATTTGTCTTGTTTTTTCAATGCAGGCATACTGGCGGGAGGCACGGACAGGGGTCGAGTGGCCATGTGGCGCTACGCCCCTGTCCCGGGGGTCCTGGGGCGCCGCCAGGAGGGGGAGACTAAGTGGAAGCTGCAGGCTCCATGTACCCTTGAGGGGCAGTTGGGGCAGATCAAGTGGGGGTCTAGGAGGGATCTTCTAGCTACCAATAGCTATGCAGGAGTGGTGATTCTCAATGAACACATCATGAGTGCCAGTATGAAGGATCAGGTCAGTAGTCCATTCAGTTCATTTATTTCCAGTGAAAATATATCTTATATTCTGCATCACCTTAAGAAAGTGGTTTGAATTCAAATATGCCACTTTAGGAGGTTCAAAGAAGGGAGGTTTTTGGAGAAGGACGCAACGAAGTTTAGCATTTTGTGAAGAAGTAGCACCTTGCTTGATGATATAGCTCAAATACATAGAGAGATAGAGTTGAACTTAGATAATCATGCATTGATAAATCACTCCGGGGAATTATATTTTGATGCGATATTCAGATGTTGCGTACCAAAGCAATGTTGACATAAGAGACTCTCTATCTGTGCCTTTCTTTCCATTATTGAAATTATGGAATAGTAAAAGAAAGTCATTTTGTCGCAAATACGTGTACATGAAAGGTGATGTATCTGAAAATCTGACTTTAACCCATTCGTGACAGGAATTATTTAAAGCCTAATTTGATCAGCATTTATTCTTCAAATTGGCAACACCAACATTTTTATTTTATTGCTACATTTTTCTTATAAAACGTAATGTATCTGAAATGAATATAAATCGACAGAAATTATGATGAGAAGTCAAAAAGTTGCCAATTTGCAGGGGAAAACAGTGATTTTAAACTTTCTATCACATTGCCAATTTAAGGATTTTAATGCTTATTTTCCTTTTAAAAATTTTCAGCATCAAACAATGAATATTGACGCAACCAAAATGGGCGCAGTTTGTGTAGAATTTTTTGCTCTTTCTGCTCATGTATTTAGTATGATTTTTAGGGCTTTGCATCAAAAGATATTAGGCCAAACCACAAAATGTGGACCCTCTGTCATGAATTCAGTCATTGGTGTGTATTTGACTTTTATGATTTCAGGTTGCTGTAGTCCAGGCTGGACCCAGTGCTCTTTCAGTGGATATCTTCTCTAATGGTTCTCATCATGATATCAAGACAGATATACATATCAAAGGCATCTGCAACACAAAGGTGAGCAGTTGGATTACTCTTTGCTGTTGATAATGTGGACCATGAACTAAATCATTAAGACTGCTTGATGTTACTGTACCATCATTTGCAAAAGTGTAAGATCACCTGGGAATTTGAGAGTATTTCAATGATTTGGAATACATTGTTTTGTCTCACTGAATTATTACTTAACATGTTTAACATGTTTACCACAGTGGTCAGTAGCACAAGAGTAATCTATGGTATAAGCCCATATGAAAGCATTGAAAATAAATGTATGTCTGAAAAATAAAAATGTTTAATTTGGGGTTTTTTTTTTTAGTTATTGGATTTCAGAAGGGTGGTCTTAAACTTGCAAATGATGGTATTATCCAATAATTTAGTGTACAGCAGTTTGATACAATTTTGATGTATTAACGAGTGATTATTTTCATGTTTTTGAATGATGTTCCTATACTTAAAATGCAGACGTTTATTGAGTGGAAATTTAGCATAGGCATAATCACAAAATTAACGATAATTGGACCACCTAAAAAATTTCAGCTTATACAGCATCAGAACAAGAAGTAAGCTATCCTTTACAGCTCTGCCAATGGTGAAAGTGGTCATTATGATAAGTAACTTCAACATAAGTAGCAAGTATACTAGAATATGGCAGACATTTTGATGTATGGAGTATTACATTTACAATTCATCCAAGATTATAATGCTTGTACCATCAAAATAAACTAGATGTTGTTGGACTTGTTTGCCTATATGATCAATTTTCTTTTGCCTATTTTTGTTCTTTGGTGTAAAAGGACCATGTCGCTGTATGGAATGGCAAACAGGCAGTGGTCTATGAAATCAGCCAAACAATCAGGGCCACAGGTAAGCAAGTACATGTAGGTTAGCGTTTTGGTTGGGTTGGGTTTGCTTTACCTGACTGCTAGGAGAGTATGACTGCTAGTAAGTAACCATCCGGAGGACAGATGACTTTAAGTCCTCTCAGAGGGACCCTGTAATGAGGATTAATGCCTTACAAAAGGGCACTAGTGCATAATTTGATTTTGAACCCGGTTCGCTGGATAATGAGGCCACTGCTCTACTAACTGAGCTATCATACCTTCTCACCGAGCTATCATACAATCAATAACATTTGCAGTGGAAGTGATTGCAGCATTGAAAGCTTGCATTGATATTATGTACATTTAGATTTAAAGAATGTATATACTGTTCCAGTGGAATAGATATAGAAGGCAAAGGAAGGGTGTAATTTTGTGTTAAATGGTTAAATGGTTGGTTAATTTACCTGACTGCTAAGAAAGCATGTGTATGCTTGTTAGTAAGCAACCAGGGGACCGACGGCTTTAAGTCCCCTCCGAAGGACTTGGTAATGAGGATTAATACCTTACCAAAGGGCATTAGCGCATCCACTTGGTTTCGAACCCGGGTACTCCCGGTTACGAGACCACTGCTCTATCCACTGAGCCACAGCGCCTCCTCCTCCAGCAATGTGAATGGAATAAGATTTCGAAAAGCTTTTTATCAAAAAGTTTTTCTCCTTGAGAAATGATGAAGAAGTTTTGTCTCTATCATAAATAAAATATGAGTACTGTCTGTGCCATCCTGAAAAGATGATGTCATAAATATGTTTTGAATGTTTGTATCTATCCACCATTATGTCTCAATCCTGTTTTACTGCACCTTAAAAGAAAATGAAATGCCATTGGTGTATGAATGTATGTTGTGTTTCCATTTCTTCTCATTATTGGTTCTGTTAAATGATATAGAAGGGCAGTAGGGTTAACAGAAATGCATATGAACCTTTCCATTAAGTAGTTGTGTTGTACCTGTACCTGTCTGTTTATGTTGATACCCTCAATCCTCTAATACACCCGGGCCGGTATTCAATTCAATACTTAGGTCAGAAATATGAGTATTTTCTAAGTTTTTTTTACTTAGATAAAATACTTAGCAAATTTCGTATTCAATTCAATATTTTGGCTAAGTATTTTACTCTAAATCTAAGATACTTACCTAGGAGACTTGAGCCAATTATTTGGAGGCCTTGATTGGCAGGCATAGGTTTTTATACGCAGTTATAATGAGCTGAGCAGAATTATATCATAGCGTATTCGAGCGTATTTGATGTGACATGTTAATTGCGCATTGAAAATATGACGTCACAGTGCTTATCAGTAAGAATTTTGGCTTAAAGTTGGCTTACTAAAGTAAAATTCAAACTATTAAATTGAATATGACTTAAGCAAATTTCTTAGCCAAGTAAAATGCTTAGTAAAAGTTTTACTTAATCCAAGTATTGAATAGAATACTGGCCCTGGGACCTTCACAACTGACTCTAAGATGGTTTGCTGTAGAAGTAACAGAAATTCATGAACCTTTCCATTTGAAAGTAGTTGCATCATATCCTTACCTGTTTGTTTATGTCAATATCCTCTAACCTACCAGGGACCTTCACAACTGACTCTAAGATGGTTCGCATCCATGAACAGAATGCCTACACCACAGAACCAGGCAAGATACAAGTCAGGACATTCCAGGTATGTGGTCTGCATAAGTTCTGTTTTCATGTCCAGAAATAATTCCTAAACTCTATCTCAATATGAATTTCATTGGAAAGCTCAGGGTAAGTAGTGTGTGCTTAGGCTGAAAAAGTTAAATTCTTGGAAAATGTTATGCTGAAGTTCATATTACAGGACAATCTCAACAATTAAAAAGTATGCCCATTGATGGTGTATTTGAATGTGTATTTATGTATTTGACTAGTCCATATTTTTGTCGCCACGCTGTAACTCGGGGTACCATCATATTCCAGGGTACGGCGTTGTGTAGTGCCATCTCGCGTTCATCAGCATACAGTTATGCACTGCTGTCAGGTGACTTTTGTGTCACGATGACGTTAACGATCCCAAAGCCAATTTTCCTTCTTTTATGATGAAAAATGAGGACAAATTTCTTAAATCCATCAAAATCTGCATTTTGCATAAAACACTTCAAAATTATTTTTGCATGCTTTTGGAACCCAGGGTATAGTGCTGAAAGGAAAAAAGAAGAAGAATTCAGCAAAACGGTGAATCTTTAGTTGGTGCTAGGCCCCTAAAGCTCCACCATTTTGTCCAGATCCATTAGAAGGCCGACCTAAGCATCCATCAATATTCATGAGCAAAAATGAATAATTCATTTTGTAAGATGATTCCAAGGAGTCGCGTGCGTTTGTGCATGTTTTAAAACATTACGCCCATCAGCTGAAAACATGCACAATAAATGCATAATCAATGCGCAACAAATGCGCATTAAATCAAAGTATCATAATAAAAGTGATACGCGCAATAGATATGAATAATGCAATGATAACGGGTGCTTAGGTCGGCCTTCAAATGATCCGAAAGAGGCGGGGACTAATGCCATTTGCATAATGATACCCGCGCGTGCTGCTTTTTGTCTAGTAAATTTATTATGTCTTTGGTTTGTGCTGATGGGTACCAAGCACAGCATCATTTTACAATTTGTGTCTGTGTTTATATGGTTACAGGGCACTGTGAAGCAACTCATATCCATGAATGAGAATGAAGGGGAGCCCTGCACCATGGATGTTATGGGGAACTATTTAGTTGTTGGAACCTCTGGGGGATTTGTCAAGATGTATGATGTGTCAAGGAGGTGAGAGATCTAGTTTAGTTTTGTATAAGATTACTCCAGCAGTTCTTACTGCTCATGAACGTTTATTTTTCTGGATGAGAGATTATTTGCTTGGAGAATTCTTGATTTCTTATAAATCAATAACTCTTCTCCATGCAACACATTTGCCACCTGCAATGATTTTCATGCAAAGAATAACGCTGGCTCTTTCACATTTTCAAATTCATTTGTTGATCAGCTTTTCTTGAAAAATAGCATCTGCGATGATATTCTTTCTATAGTTTTCATTGATGCTCTTCAATCACACATGTGCTTTTCTTATGTAATTGTGAAAGCTCATCATTCAGGAAATGAAAACATGCAGAAAATCTGTTCTACTCTTGCACAAGTTTCCAAATTAACCCATTTGTGACAGGAATTATTTAAAGCCTAATTTGATCAGCTTTTATTCTTCAAATTGGCAACACCAACATTTTTATTTTATTGCTACATATTTCTTATAAAACGTCATGTATCTGAAATGAATATAAATTGACAGAAATTATGATGAGAAGTCAAAAAGATGCCAATTTGCAGGGGAATTTGAACTTTCAAACTTTCTATCACATTGCCAATTTAAGGATTTTAATGCTTATTTTCCTTTTAAGAATTTTCATCATCAAACAACAAATATTGATGCAACCAAAATGGGCACAGTTTGTGTAGAATTTTTTGCTCTTTCTGCTCATGCATTTGATATGATTTTTAGGGCTTTGCATCAAAAGATATTAGGCCAAACCTCTGTCACGAATGGGTTAATTCCAGTTTAGTTTGTTACTACTAACAGTGACCTTCAGTATAACTCTAGTTGATATTTATGTTTATGAAATGAATGTGAAATTGTACTAAACTGATAGTTCACAGAATAAAATTCATGAATGATTATATAAATGTAATCCTGTCTTTCCACAGGGAGGCCAAACCTCACAACACTCCTAAGAACTTGACGGATGTTATATCAGGCATGGGAAGTATTCTCATGGCTAAGGCCAACTGTAATGGAACCAAGCTAGCCATCATTATCTCTAAGGTATGATGATAATGCAGTAAGCTAGGCAGCTCGGTGTATACACGGCACATATCTGTTTTGATGCAGAAGGACGTTTACCCAGTGTTAGGTTAAAAGTGAATTTCCTCCTGGTTCTAAAAGACTGTGATCATAATGCGATAAGTAATTATTGTTTCATTTATTATTGTGAGGCACTTTGAGCAGGTAAAGGCACTGTATGAATATCAATATATTTATGAATGTGTAATGTATTGTATCGTTCAGAAATTCTAGGCCAAGGTGCACAAAGGATTAATGACATGATGTAAGGTCCAGGCTAAAATGATAGGGGCATATCTCGATGATTGGAAGATGAGAAAAGTTGTTACAGTTGTGACAGAAACAATCACTACCCACATGAAATTGCTGTACATTACGATAAGAAGTTCTTTTTAAAGTGATGTTTTTAAACTATAAGTTTATTTAACATTTTTCTTAATAGTAACAGTTTTCACTCTCAAATTCAAGAAGTTTCTCCAGTTGTGAGGTCATCAAACTTATCCCCTATTTTATTGCAGAGTGATGGCACCACTGACCCCAAACTGTATGTATGGGACCCTGATCTGGATACCTTAGGTTTCTTTGACCTCAAGACAGGTCATGGTGACCAGGAAGATGAGCCTCTGAGCAAGGATGATGACATCACTGATGCAGAAAGGTAATGATTCCTAGCGAACTCTAGAGTCTTCAAATGTTCAGTTAAATCACAGCTTTTTGTTTGTTTGTTTTTTGGTGTTTTTTTTTGTTTTTTGTTTTTTGTTTTGTTTATGACATTCTTTGAAGTTTGTAGGCACCTGAAAATGAGGCTTTGACAAGTAACTTCCTATAAACCCAGGTTTTTTTTTGTGGGAGAGGTCTTGTACACCATCATATTGATTTGACTTCCATTGGGAGAGTTTTGCGATTTAAGGTGCTTTCACACATGATGCGACAGTGTGGTAACTGTGGCGCCACACTGTTTTGTCTTCACACATGATGGGACTTTGTGTCACCACATATGCTAATGAACGTGCATTAACGCGTCAACTCCCAATAAGAGATCATATTGTCAAAACTTGCGCAAGCAATCTCATGGCAACAATTTTTGCGCTAACTTTTTAGGAATTTGATTGGTGCACATTTTTTTAAAATCTAGGCAGCAAACAAAAGTGTGTCCTGCCTCGGCGACATTTTTTTGTACCCCATAGGCTTGTACACAAAAAAGTGTGGTGACACAGCGTTTTACCACTCTGTCACATCATGTGTGAAAGCACCTTTATACTCTGACGCTTATAGAGCACAAGTTCGCCATGTGTAAAATGATGACTTCCATATTGGGCTCAAACAAACTTCATTCAATGGTTAACTTTTGTAGTATGGTATGATATCAAAGTTACATCAACAGGAAAAATTACAATGTACCATATTGGGAAGACAAAATCTTGTATCTAAAAAATGTTGAATGTTCAGGAGAGCCAAAAAGCATGGCTTCCCTAGCATTACAGCCTATGGAGGCGGTTATGTTTTGTTTATCAGTAGTGGCCTAGTCTCTGCAGATTGGGATGTGGACGTTTTAAGTGTTCCTAGCTATAAGATTATGAAAAGAACTAAATTTCACAAAAATTGAGTTACAAGGTTTTGTCACCCAAACAGAGAGAAAGAAGAAAAAGGGAAGAGAGTTTTCTCTCTTCACTCTTTCTCTTTGTTTATATTGCTGTCTGTTACTGTATCTTTTCTTCACTGTCTCACGCTCCATCTTCAATCATTCTCCCTAGGGGTCGTGAGGAGGCAGCCCAGGACGTAGCAGGCCGTTATCCTACTAACATCTTCTGGGACACACACGAACCCAAGCTTCTCGTATGTGAGGCTAAGCTGACTCACAACGAAGAGAGCGCTACCCCAAAGAAGACGTCATCTCTCCTCAGCACCATCGTTAACACACAGGTATGATGGCTGCATACACATCATTATAGTCTGTAGACCTTCTATCTGATGATGTATGAAGGTTTGCATGGAGGTACGGATATTCATAGAAAGGGTTTACGGTTCACCATGTGGTAAGTCCTAAGGGACTATAGATAAAGTGGATAGAGTTGGAGGTGAAATAGAGAGGCGAGAAAGTAGGAAAGTTGGAGGGCAGAGTATCTTTCGAGAACTGGGTGAAGTCCTAAAAAGGACTGTAAACCAGAAGAGGTGAGAGGATTGAGTTGGTGAAGAGATGAGGCTTAGTCGGCGAGAGGTAAGAAGACTTGAGAGAAGACTCGATGTTTCGGGCAGCTTGACTGTCCATCTTCAGGAGTGAGTGTTCTCTAGGCGTGTCCGTCTGATATATTTCGTGTCATTGTTGCAACTTGCAGTATCAGTATATCCTGTGTTGTATCTAATAAGTCTTATTTGTGTATGGTAATGAGAACGAATTCTAGAAAGATGGTGCAGAACAAAAGCAAACAAATCAGTCTTGTTCTTTGTAGTGGATGCTTCACACTGATTGGATCCCACCATGATGGGTTTTTTTTTTTTTTTTTTTTTTTTAAAGATATGACTTGAATTTAGTGCTTATATGAAATATTGTTGATACATAATAATAGGGTATAGCTATGGGGATACAAAACATCAAAACAATTGGCTTTAAAGTGATTACACAATGGAAGAAAAATTTTTGGTATATTCGAGAATCGAATTCTAAGAATAATAACATTAAAAAATTGATGATATATAATTGGGTACCCAGCTTCGCGCATTGCAGTTGTGCTGCACGCTAGACTGTAAAATATGTATCATACCTTGCGCGCATTTTGCTAGAATTGCGCAACAAGGTACCAACTTTGACGTCATTTTGATGTCAAAGTGGGTACCCAGTTGAAACAGGGTCACAGCTGAGGGGTCAAAAATATCCTGAAATCTTGCCACATTTGGGGGTTTCCTTGGCAACACGACTTTTTAAAAAAATTTAGGCAGATGATTTTCTGCTAATAAAATCATGCTCTTTTAAATGAACTAACATTGTTTCATCATTGGGTACCCCCTTTAAATAATGGCAATGAATGCCTGACCAATTGCATAATGTGGTAATATCGGAATTCTTTGTGATTATGTTGATTTTATTCTGCAGCCTGAGATGATGGTGGTATCTCTGTTCACAACCCTTGAGCATGGTGTGGTCCTACAAGACAGCTTTGGTCATGTCCAAGGTACCCTGCTAGGTGTAGAAGTACCCTACTTCTACTTCATCAAGAAGGTAAGATCACAAGGGTCCTACATTTGGGATGTTTCCTAGGTCACAGAATTGAGGATGATTGACCATGATGTGTAGAGTGGGGCTTTTGTCTAGTGTGGTCCTACATGACAACTTTGGTCATGTCCAAGGTACTCTGCTAGGTGTAGAAGTACCTTACTTCTACTTCATCAAGAAGGTAAGATCACAAGGGGTCCATCATTAGGTACGTTTCCTTGAGTTCAGTATTGAAGATTTGAGGATGATAAGCCATAATGTGTAGGGAGGTGATTTTTGTTTGGTGTGGTCCTTCCAGATAGCTTATGTCGTTGTCCAAGGTACCCTGCTAGGTGAAGCAGTATCCTTCATCTACTTTATCAAAAAGGTAATATCACAAGGGTCCTGCATTTGGGATATTTCCTAGATCAAAGAATTAAGGATGATTGACCATGATGTGTAGGTGGGGTGTTGGTTTGGTGTGGTTCTTCTAGACAGCTTCTGCCATGTTCAGGATACCCTGCTAGGTGTGGAAGTACCTCCATTCTACTTCATCAAGAAGGTAAGATCACTGGGTTCCACCATTTAGGATGTTTCCTAGATCACAGAAGTAAGGATGATTTGGCCATAATGTGTAGGGTGGGGTTTTTGTGTGGTGTGGTCCTTCTAGATAGTGTTTGTCATGTCCAAGGTACCCTACTAGGTGTAGCACTACCCTACTTCTACTTCACCTAGAATGTCCTCCATTTAGGATGTTTCCTAGATCACACAATTAAGGATGATAAGCCATGATGTGTAGGGAGGTTCGATGTGGTCCTTCTAGAAAAATTTCGTCATGTACAGGATACTCCGCTGGGTGCAGCAGTATCGTACTTATACTTCATCATGAGGGTAATATCACAAGGGTCCTGCATTTGGGATGTTTCCTAGATCAAAGAATTACGGATGATTTTCCATGATATACAGGGTGGGGATTTTTTGTTTGGTGTGGTTCTTCTAGGGATTTTTGATCATGTTCAATGTACCCTGCTAGGTGTAGAAGCATTCTGATTTTACTTCATCAAGAATATAAGATTTTCACCTTCCTCTAGAGTTCTGTGTTATAGAACAAAATATAATGGACCTTAGCGGATAGGAAGATTTCACACTGATATCATGCATTATTCAATCTTCTGGTGGTAAACTTAACGATGGTTACAATGAAATTGACAGTGACCCTGACAGTGAGAATGGCAATGACAGTAAGAAAGAGTGGCAGTAAGAATGATTGTGAGAGTACAAATGGCATGGACATACACACACACACACACACACAGAGGGACAGATCTTACATTGTTATCAATATCTATATCAGCAATAATATTCCTGTGAAGCGCGTAGAGACATTGGACATGATAAATATTTGGAGTATATTATTATCATTATTATTATTAGTAGTAGTAGTAGTAGTAGTATTAATCATCATGAATTTTATGGCAATATCAATAAATCTCCAATGCTGAAAGCAAGCATGTGATTCTTTGTATTATGAATGCTTAAATATATAATTGTCCAATAGACCATGGTGCATATTCTAGTACAGAATTTGCAAATTCAGCAGCTATGAAAGTGTCATTGTGCAGTGTTATACCTGTAGTTAGACTATTTGGATTTTGATTCAAGCGTTATTGTACTGTCCTTTCATTTACTTTCCCATATGACCTTTGTATTTTCCAACTGTATTGACGTGAATTTGAATTTGACCTTTGACCCTGTGTTCGATTCATGCCTATTGAAGGCTGGAGATGAGAAATCAAAGAAAGTATTAGTAAGTAAATCAATCTTGTATGTTTTGTTTTTTTTAATTCTCACACGTCAACTTGTTCTACATTTTCAGATGTAGAAGATTTGAGCAGTCTTGTTCTGGTTCCTGCACCTCATTAAAACAATCTTGTGTAAATTGTGTTGTCAAATAAAATGTATTGAATAACATTTAAATTCATAAGTTGTTAAATGCACTCAGCCATTTTTGCCTCTCTTTCTTTTTTGTTCCTTTTTACTCTTCTTTTATACATTTTAATAATAATTTCTCTAAAAATTCAAATAATGATCTTGAAGGACAATTAAGGATGCCAGTACTGTATCTTTCAACGGCTTTTGAAACATGGTTTTGACTTTTCAACTGGCATTTTAACAACTGTACTTATTTTTCACATACTTTTACCGATTTATTTTCATAATTTGCTTTGATTTTAAATCAAAAGTTTCTTTACTTTTTCATAAAATAAGCTGTAACACTATCTCTACTTACCTTTCATCTTATTTCAAGGAGTATGCTTGTTGCTTTTCTAGAACTAAAACAACGTTATATGTATCAGTGTTTCAAAATATATGTTTCTTAGAGCTTTGATCCCTGGAACCAGTCCATTTCCTGCAGATGATTAACTTAATATTGTTCTGCTTCTGTTTATATTTTGTTGCCATTTTCTGTTGAATTCGTTTACTACATCTGTAGTTAAAAGGGCATATGAGAAACATTTTTAGCTTTTTAAACAGGTGGCAAAGAAAGAAGGATGCACAGTTTGAACTCTTTTCATTTTCATTCATAATGCATTCTTTTTAATTGATATATTGACATGAAATTCTGTGATTTTCATTCTAATATTATCATCATCTTTGCACAAACATTTCCCTTTTTTAATCCACTGACTGTGATTTCATTGATTAATTCTAAATGTGCTTCCAAGACTAAAACACTGTCCATATTTGCAAGCTGTGACTGAATGTTGTGTTTGATGATAATGGAAGAGTCGGCATTCTGAATAGCTCACTACATTGTGTAACAGATATATTGAGATATGCAGCAATGTACTAATCAATTTAGAGCTTAATTGAGTTATTGAAGGCATATTTTTCGAAAGCTGAAAACATGGTTGTTATTTCAGAACTTGCTTTTAGCAAAGAATTTGGATGAAAATTGCTACTGCAGATATATTGAGTACTAGTATTAGGTCTATCTTTGCAGATTAGAAGTTTTATGTTACAGCTATGGTTGTGTAAGCTAAGCCAATGTACATGTATGCCAAGTGTACAAAATGATAAATGTTTGAAAAAGTACAAGCTTTGAAGCAATGTTCATGTAGTAAAGAGTTAGAACAATCTTTCGACCAATCAGCTTGTAAATGTACCTTCCATCTTCCATGCATAGTCAGTCTTTTGTCATTCTCTAGTGTAAACAAAGTTGAAAATAGATCATTAGTAGAAGTTCTAAGACCTGTTAGTGTTGTTTTTCCCCAGGCTATGCTGTCGAAATAAGTGCTGTTTACATGTATTTAATGGATGATGTTTGTAGGGTTTGTTGGAATAGAAGAGTTCAACCAAGAATGCATCACAGCATGTTAATGTGGCATTGACTGGGAATGTCAAAAACATGAGTCAGGCAGCTGTTGTCTCTGACTGAGGTACAAACTCATACCATTCACTTACAACTGAAAGTACATTTTCATTACACTTACAATCAGATAAGACTTACAAGTTTTGACTGATGCTTGCATAGAGCAGGCTTCATAATTGATGTTATAGTTTTGTGAGCTTTGCAGAAGTGAAGAAGTGGCATTAAGGCTTGTTGAGATATGAGGTGACAAATCCCTGGAACATTTTTGGCATTCAGATATTGCACAACAGACCACTCCACTTATGTCAATGAACGCGCATAATGCATCAACTCTGGAATAAAAGAGATTTTTGTCAAAAGTTGCGTAGACAAACTCATGACAACATATTTTACACTAACTTTTTAAGAATTTGATTGGTCCACAGTTTTTTGCTGCCAGACGACAACAGGACACATCTCCTTTTTTTTTGTTGCCTCATACCCCATTGATTTGTAAACTAAAAAATATTGCAGGGAAATGTCGCCTCATACCTGAACAAGCCTTTAGAAGTTTTTTACTAATGCTTGCACAGTGCAAGTTTCACAATTGATACTATAATTTTGTGAGCTTTGTAGTAGTAGGCAAATGCCATCATACAGCGAAACTTTGACTTGTAACATTCTGCTCCATCTTGATTTCAGCCAGGAGAGAAGATGGAGGATCCAGGACCAATCTCATCCTCCTCACTGGTTGCTAGGCAGGTGATGAGGAACTTTGCTGGTTTGGAGGATGGAGATAAGAGCGCTAGGGATGCTATGATGAATTTCAGCTACTACCTGACCATTGGTAACATGGATGAAGCATTTAAAGCTATCAAACTCATCAAGAGGTAGGTGAAAGACAGGAGTCAACATTTAATTTTATGAGCATATTTTGTAGCCTGGTTAAGGAGGCGAGTTTGCTCAGTCAGTAATGCATCTGCCTGTCGAACCAAAGATCGTGGGTTCAAGTCCATTCTAGGCAGATGACTGAAGCCTGCGTTGTGTGTTCACGTGCCCTCCCCTTTTCATTGACGCAGGCTATGTTTCAGTGGAAAACACTCCTTCCCTCAAATAGGACATTAAATGGAGGCCCTGTGTAGAGGAGAGTCACCACCTTTGCACATTAAGAACCCACTGCACTATTCGAAGAAGAGTAGGGGGAAACCCCAGTGTAGTGGTACACCTGCACATCCCAAAGAGTTATAACAGGAGGTGAGACCTGAGGATCACAGTGATTAAGTTTGCTTTTCCCCTCCCAGGCCCAGGTGATGCCAAATACTTATTGATAATGATAATAATAGCAATAATAATAGTCACCAATTTCATAACCTCTAATGTTCTTTAGCCACTGATTTTTATGAATTATTATGCATTATTATCTATATAGGGCATTTTAGCGGTGCATTAAAAACACGTATATTTTGTCTGCATGATTGTCTGTGCAATATCAGAGCATATTGTATAAAAGGCCGAATTCCCCATAGGCTTATGTACAAATTTCCCGTGCAATATTATGCCATATTGCATGCCTCTGAACCATGCGTATGCGCGACTGCGCGAAATTTACAACACAATTTACAACAACGCATTGCGCAACTGAATACTTAGATGACGTCATAAAGAGCTGAGTCAATACTTAAATGACGTCACAAAGAAGAAAGTCAAACTTGTGTGATTGAAACGAATATGATGAGGGGCCCTATTAAACTGAATGTGGTTGATGAAATAATTTTCGCTGCATTCTAAATCACTTTCCTGTGGGGAATAGGCTAGATAATAATAATTATATTGGATAACTTTATTTCATGAAATACCAGAAAATATTCCACTCGTTAGGGCCAATATTGTAATCTTCGATTCGTACAATGTTGGCCCTAACTTGTGGAATATTTTCTGGTATCCAATTCAGAGCCATCCAATATAATATAATTATATCCTACATCATACAATTTTCTTGCAAGGATTGGCCAGGAATGTCTCACATGACATAAAAATACTTTCACCATGAAGATCGCGCAACGTCAGACCTCCATATATTTTTCGCTATACCAATATTCTGACGTCACTTTTTCGCTTTTTGGATATACGCTATCGATATCACGAAAATATATCACGATAATGAAGCTGATAGCCAGCTAGCAGCATGGCTGAGCTAGGTTGTCTCTCATGCGTGTACAGCATAATAAGTGCAAACAAAAGTGCAAGGTCTTGGTCTAGATTCTACATTTATTTTTTTACCTGTCTAGGCTTCTCTTGTAGGATATAAATCAAATATACTATGCACTCTTTTCAAGACACCAGGGTGAGTTGAAATTATGGATTCTTCAGTGTTTGGCATAGTAACCATTTTCCTCGGGGCTGCGCCCCTCAGAAAATAGTGCTGTGCCAGTCACCTCAGAGAATCCATCATTTCAACTGGAGCCTCTCAGTGCATGGTATATATGATTACTATTTCCTGAAAATCAAATTTGGTAGTCTGAAATGAAACAGTAACTGACTCTTTTGAATGTTTGTGTGTGGACACTTTACAAACTTTCCTCCTTTTCACAAACCTTACAATTTATTCTTTTCTGTAATGCATATGAATTAAATGTGGAGGAATATGAGTGGATGCATTTCATGTTCTCAGCTGGTGGTGCGTACCCTTCATACGACAACAACCACACAACCAGAAAAGGTATTGAAAACCATTCCATTCTGTCAACATCTCTCAGAATAAAATGTCTGTTTTCATCATGTATATCACAGTGAGTCTGTATGGGAGAACATGGCTAAGATGTGTGTTAAGACGAGACGACTTGATGTGGCCCGGGTGTGTCTGGGAAACATGGGTCATGCTAGGGGTGCCCGAGCCTTGAGAGAGGCAGAGAATGAACCAGAGCTAGATGCTAGAGTGGCCATGCTGGCAGTTCAACTTGGTCTACTTGTAAGTAATGCTCCAATTTCTAAATTTCATTTTTCTTTTCAATGAAGAGGTGTCCATGACCTTAAGACCAAAGCTTTAGGAGATTACCTTGTGCCATATATTCACTGCCATTACAAACATTGAATGATGTGTTTTTAGGATTAAACTTGTATATGATTGCTGATATTTTGACATGTTATTTTCAGTTTCCATTTGCAAAACATGAGGAAACAGCACACTATATAAATATGGTGAGTTGTATGAACTGAATAAGTACAGTATACAATGATAGTTATTGGTATGTGTCATCTTTTTCCTTTTTTTGGCTATTTTACAGGAAGATGCTGAGAGATTGTATAAGAACTGTGGACGCTATGATCTCCTGAATGCATTCTACCAGGCTAGTGGACAATGGGGAAAGGTAAAACACTGTAGAGAATCACATTAGAACTTGCGAATCCAGTAGCTTACCTTATTCTTATTCTTGCTTGCTTAGCCTTCTATGGAGACTTGGTTTGATCATAATCTTTAGCTTTAAGTGTATCCTGTCACTTTGCCTTTTTTTTTCTTTTTTGTATATATAATTGCAAACAATGGCCACTCTGGGTATCAACGGACAGCTGGCCATACCAGCAATCCATGCAAGGAGAATCTCAAATAGGCCAATCAAAGTGGTTCACTACAGCTTAGATGATAAAGTCACTATCAATTCCTAAACAAATGCAATGCCAACTTATAAAACCATTAAGAAGTTTTAGAGCACACAGCATAAGAGTGTTCAGGGGAATTCCGACAAAGGAAGAAGGCGACATATAATGACAAAAGCAATAAAGTTTGATTTAGAAGCATGACAAGAAAACAGCACCTGCAGTGGTCTGTGGCATTTTATGGATAATGTCCAACCAACTCATAAATAACAAGTGCTCTAGTACCTACTGCATAATCTTTTCTCCCATGTATTCTAGGCCATGGAGACTGCAGAGTTGAATGATCGCATCCATCTCAGGACCACATACTACCACTACGCCAAGCATCTTGAAGCAAAGGGAGACATCAATGGAGCCATTCCAAAGTGAGACATCCATCTGAATAGACTGTATTATCTTTCTATTGTGAATATGGAATTTTTGCTTTGTTATCTTTTGTAGAGAAGTTTGGACCATTTTGAACATGAATAATTTGTTAGAAAATGATTGATATGACAAGGAGGATGATGCTTAAGATAGAAGCAAGCGGTGGAAGGGAGTTCTATCATGGTGCAAGGATCAGTGACCCCTCGTAAGAAGGAAGAGGCTGACTGAAATAAACGTTGATGGTGATGATGAAGGATAACTTCAGCTTGTAATGAAGTTTAAATGGTCATATTCATACAGCAATCTCAAATCTGCTTTTGATTATAAAGGAAAGTTATTGAAATCTTTTGTTATTCTTTCTTTCCCTCAGTTATGAGAAGTCAGACACTCATCGTTTTGAGGTCCCCAGGATGCTGTTTGATGAACCGCAGGCATTGGAGGCTTATATCATGAAGACTAAAGACAGGTATGTAGCAGAAGTCATGAACCCTGAACCCTCAAGACTCAGAACCCACAGGATGACTGCTACCCTGCACAATTACCCTTCGCTCCTACAGCAATTGCCCTTGGTTTTGCTTTGTCAGAGCTACATGTAGAGGCTTAGGATCAGTGTTGCACTTTGGATACATTTAAGGTTAAGCGTGAGGTGTAATGTTACAGTGTACATGTAGGCTTCATGTTGAAATATTCGCTAAGTGTCAGTAATCAACTAAGAAGCAATTGTCACTGAAGCGATTGCCATAGAACCTGTCAACATTTCTATTGTATATCATTTGTCTCTGTACAGAGCTTTGAGGAAGTGGTGGGCACAGTATATGGAAAGTACAGGAGAGATGGAGACTGCTTTACAGTTCTATGAAGCAGCTCAGGACTATCTGTCTCTTGTCAGGGTATACTGCTACTGTGGCAACTTAGATAAGGTAATGGAATTTTTGATACCTTGATTGGTGAGAGTAATGTGTTCGTAGGGAGTA
This sequence comes from Echinometra lucunter, assembly GCA_029962745.1. Lineage (NCBI taxonomy): Eukaryota > Metazoa > Echinodermata > Echinoidea > Camarodonta > Echinometridae > Echinometra > Echinometra lucunter. Next base: position 30,978,175 of record CM057155.1, read on the forward strand.
TTTAATTGAAAAATGAAAGAGAGAGGATTGAGAAGGGGAAAAAATGGGGGGGGGGGACTGCCTTACAGTTCTGTGAAGCAGCTCAGGACTACTTGTCTCTTGTCAGGGTATACTGCTACTGTGGAAACTTAGATAAGGTAATGGAATTTTTGATACCTTGATTGGTGAGAGTAATGTGTTAGTAGGGAGTATTTAATTGAAAAATGAAAGAGAAAGGGTTGAGAAGGGAAAAAATGAGGGGGGGGGGGGTCAATGGACATGTCTTTTCATAGAATACCGAGAAGAATTGTGGCAATTTAGTAAAGGGGGAAGAAGTTTTAATACCTAGAAGGATGCCACCATGTTCAGGGATGTATTTGAATCGCCTGTTGATTGACTTGTTAATAGAGGGATAAAGGGTAATGATCATTATGGCCGGAATACACAAATGTGGTTTAGATTTATGATTTAAAGGCATTGGCTAACATTGTTATGATTTTTAAAAAATCTCAGTTTGTTACTTAAAAATGGGATAAACATTAGGGTTATAGTGTAAAAATACCAGTGTGAAAGTTTCAGAGCATAATATCCACGGGAAGTATTTTTAAATATTAGAAATGTGAACCAATGTTTGAAAAATATACGAGGGTCGGTTGCATAGACCCAACGTAAGGAGTGCGCTTGCGCACGTGACTCAACGGACCGCACTGTGTGTATTGACGTATCACGCGGCGGAAGGCAAGTAACGGTATTTTTTAATTCGCGCAAACGGTCCTCTTAGTTCAGTGTCTCTCGAGACGAAAGCTAATAAAATCGCGGTTTGCGTCTAACTTACAGCTTTTCCTTCCAAATTATGGTTGGTTTCAGGGTTTTTGAGTATAAATACAAGTACTCATACACATGTTTCATCTTAGTTTGAGAATTTTTTAAATCAGCTGCTCACAAAGTTAGCCAATGCCTTTAAGCAGATTTCGTGGTATAAGTGCACTTGATTTAGCACATACACTTCGAAAGATCCAGTAATGAATGTGCGTGTTTGGCAAAGGGTGCTAAATTCACGCTATGGTTGCTCTGGTTTATACCACAGTTGATTAAAATTTATTTAAATAAAGTATGCTTAAATTTAGATAAACAGTGGTCTTATCCGTGGCTACTAGCATGAATTTAGCACCCTTTGCCAAACACCCATGTTCATTATTGAACATTTCTAAGTGTACGCACTAAGTCAAGCGCACTTATATACCATGAAATCAGCATAAACGGTGGTCTAAATCTAAACCACCTTTGCGAATTCCAGCCAGTGGATATTGGTATACAGACCGGACCTATAACAGCACTGAGAGAAGTTAAAAGAAAGTTTAAATTCTCACCCTGCACTCACCAAGCAATCACTACTTCAAGAGATCCCATGTTTGAAGCCAGGATTGTGTGCTACGACTCCTCAGTAGATCTCAGTTCTATGTAACTAGCCTTCCTGATTAGACTGAAGGGGTAATTCACATTTATACAAGTATAAGTGTTATAAGCGTTATATGTCACGTTTTCTTGATATTTTTACAGGCTGCTGAGATTGCTAATGAAACAGGTGACAGGGCAGCATGCTACCATCTTGCTAGACAGCATGAAAATCAGGTGAACACATGATCCATAGGTTCTTGCCCTTCTCAAATGGTAACATTGTTGAATATCCAAGATATATCCTTCTAAATAGAGGCTTACCTGTGAATTGTAATCTTAAGGTTCGTTTAAATATCATGCAACATTGTGGCTCCACAAAATTTTCAGTGTTCTGATATGGCACTACATTGTGGCACCACATAAGTTAATGAACACGCATTAATGCATCAGCTCTCAAATTAAAGAGGACTTTGTCAAAACTTGGGCAGACAATCTCATGACAGCATATTTTGCACTAACTTTTTAGGATTTTGATTGATGCGCATACTTTTGCAGCCAGGCAGCAAATAAAAATGTGTCCTGCCTCGGCGAAATTCTTTTGTCGCCTCATACCCCATAGACTTGTGCACTAAAAATGTGGCGCCACAATGTTGCCTCATATCTGAACGCACCTTTAGGAACACTGTTTTTTTGCCTAGTTACTCCCATTTGAGTGAATTGACTGAGATGCAAGACTTTGGATTCCAACATATAATCAAGCTTCATGACTTCACAAAGATGTTCCAGAATGAATATTGAAGGATTATGTTTTATACTCATGTAGATGCTTAAGTACAGTATGATAAATCTAATCAGTGTTGTGACCATGCACTGTGACTGACCTTTAACCTTTAACCTTTAATACTTTGTTTACAGGACAACATCAAGGAAGCCATACATTTTTTCACCAGGGCTCAGGCATACAGCCAAGCTATCAGGTTATGTAAGGTAAGCTAAATCAAAGCCACATTGTATTCATGTGCACATAACAGTGAAAGTTGAAATCTCTTAATGACATGGCATCTTTCCAACCTAAGTTTCCTTCTGGAAAATTTGCCCATTGAGCACAATTTGATTTCAGTATAACAGGCATTTTCCCTAGCCAGAGTTATCTCAGGCGCAGTGTTCAATGGGTCAAAATGCCCAAAACAAGTTAAAAATTCATGTTAATTACATTTTATATAAATGAACTGCCTAGATTTCTACACATACTTCTTTGTACCTGTGTTCTATTTCTAAACCAAAAATAGCAGTTAACACGAAAAAGAGATGGAAATATTTTTTAAAAGGGATTTTGCATGCAAAAACATCAAGGAATTATAAGAAGTTTCTGAACCATTGACATCCAAACTGTAACAAGTAGATGCCTTGGGGATGTGTCATAGAACTTACTCCTAACATTCTGGGATTCAGTTTTACTCAGCCTTGCCTTGAAATTCTACCAACAATTTGATTTGATTTCATCAGGAACATGATATGGAAGACCAACTGATGAACCTGGCCTTGATGAGCACCAAGGATGACATGATTGAAGCAGCTCGGTACTATGAACAGAACCCTAATACTCATGATAAGGCTGTCATGCTGTTTCACAAGGTATGGTTGCATGGCTTGTACAGTAGAGCTGGTATATCAGATAATTATCTACAGTTGGTAATGTAATCTTATGAAATGGAAAAGCAGCTTTTTTATTATGCCTCCACCCACCGTACATGTAGGTGGTTGCCGGAGGCATTAGGTTTTCTGGTCGTCCGTCCGTCCGTTCGTTTCGTTCTCGTGATAACTTAAGAACCGTTTGACGGATCAACTTCAAACTTGGCTCGTGTATGCATATGGGAGGAACAATGATCTGATGAGATTTTGGAGTCTCAAGGTCAAAGGTCAAGGTCATAGAGGTAATAATACACATAAAAATGGCTCGTTCTCGCGATAACTTAAGAACCATTTGACAGATTGGCTTCAAACTTGGCTCATGTATGCACATGGAAAGGGACAATGATCTGATTAGATTTTGGGGTCACAAGGTCAAAGGTCAAAGGTCATAGAGGTCATTATGTACATAGAAATGGTTCGTTTTCACCATAACTCAACCATTTGACTGATCAACCTCAAACATGGCACAGGTATGCATATGGGAGGGACAATGATCTGATTAGATTTTGGGGTCTCAAGGTCAAAGGTCATAGAGGTCATTATCTACATAGAAATGGTTCGTTTTCACCATAACTCAACAACCATTTGACCCATCAACCTCAAACTTGGCACAGGTATGCATATGGGAGGGACAATGATCTGATTAGATTTTGGGGTCTCAAGGTCAAAGGTCAAAGGTCATAGAGGTCATTATGTACATAGAAATGGTTTGATCTTGTGATAACTCAGTAACCATTTGACGGTTTAACAAACTTGGCTCATGTATGAAATGGAAAGGGCAATGCTCTCATTAGATTTGGGGGTCACAAGGTCAAAGGTCAAGGTCAAAGATGTCATTGTATAAATGAAAATAAATCAACACGAAGTGCCATTTATTTCTGATTTGGTAATGGCGGAGGCATAAAGTTCGACCACGCGTGGTCGAAGATTCATCTAGTTCATAATGGTAGACTATAGAAAGGATAATGTCAAAATGACATATGTGCTCTCCTTTAAGGTGAAAATATAGGGGGGTTTTTGGTGTAAAAGATGGTTATCGAAAAAAACTGAAAACCGATTTTAAATGATCTGTACAAACTGGAAGTTGCCTGAATAGCTTTGCAGATATAATTGTGAAATCAGGCATTTTACGTTTGACTTGCCAGTTATGTATTTTTTTAGCACTTAGATAATTTAAGAACTGTCTCTTTGCTCTGACCAAGTTTGAACAGAATTTGTAAATGGAATATTGCTAAAAGGAACATTGTTTATGGGAGATGACATATTTTGAGATTGAACATCTGTCTTACTTTTCACTGCATCATCAGACTTCTCAAGTTATTCTATCGCCATATTTTTAAAAAAAAATTCTCATATCTAGGGTGGTCATTTCTCTAAGGCATTGGAGCTAGCCTTTGAGAGCCAGCAGTTTGGAGCTCTACAGCTGATCTCTGAAGACCTGGACGAGAGGACAGACCCTGTGCTTCTCAACAGATGTGCCCAGTTCTTTATGGAGCATGGCCAGTTTGACAAGGCTGTCGATCTACTGGTCGTCGCTGGAAAGGTAAAAGCAGAAAGTGACAGAGAAAATATAAAGATTACTTTCTTGTTGAGTGTTTTCAATTTTTTTCTTTTTTTTGTTTTTTATTGAAAAGTTATATAATATAATGATATATATATATATATATATATATATATGGTATATAGACATACCTCAAAGGTTGGGTTGCCCGCTACCGGCGGTTTCACGCTTGGCGATCTTCAGGCGGACTGGCTACTGGGTTTCCCTCGTTTGGGGCGATGGATGCACGGATGCTCTGCTGTATTGCATCGAGCACTATAGTTGAACTTGGTATAACCTCTGTACTATATATAATATGTATATATATATATATATATATATCACATGAGGGCAACATTTTGATTTGTTTCATTAGTTTGTTGAAGCTGAATTGTATAAAAATTTTCGTAGTCATAATGAAGTAGTGAGGATGAGAAATTTGTGTGAATGACCATAGTTTTATTTTTCACTTTTGTACTGCAGTTCGAAGTTGTATTACAGTAAATTGTATGCATGCCTTTTCCATAAATGTGTATGCACTTACTGTAACTGTGTTCATTGTATCATGTTTCAATCAGTATCTTTCAACTTAGTGAGTTATTCTGTATTTGTAGTTACAATGCAACATCCACATAGTTCTTGTGTTGTCATGCCAAATTAGGACAAACTATGCAGTCATGAAGAGTAGTATGTCAGGTGGTATATTTAAAAGATAAACTGGAGTTATGGTCATGTGATTATGATGTGAAAGAAACTGTTCCAAAGCAACTTGGAGAGTTAGATTGGTTGATGTGTAGTGTGAAATTTGGAGATTATCGAATTGATAATAAATTCACTTACTTCCCCCAAAAGGTACTTGTACTGCACAAAGAAATGTGTATATGGGACCACACACATGTATGGCATGAATATTACCCTCAAACTTTCAGCCTTTTCTTGTCATATTTCCAATATGAGGGCATTTGAAGAGCAATCCTTTCTAGGGGACATTTTACTATGATATTCTTCCTAACTGATATGGAAAGAATGAGAAAGACCACAAATCATTTTTCACCTTTCCCAGAGCTCACTCTTCTCTTTAAAGGTGAGTACTTTTCATTGTAACTTTGTAAATTAGGCATGTACAAGGAACTTCATTTTTTTCTTTAAAACCCTTGTTCTTTGACAGTACTTTGAGGCCTTAGAGCTATGTCAAGACCACAATGTGAACATCACTGAACGCCTTGCTGAGAAGATGACACTCTCCAAGGATGACAGCCAGGGTGATATGAGACTCAAGCTCCTAGAAAAGGTCGCTGACCTCTGCTTCCTACAAGGGTCCTATCATCTGGCTACCAAGAAGTACACTCAGGCTGGCAACAAAGTCAAGGTGAGTGCCAATAGGTCATTACCACCTTCCTTTCTGCATTGCTTATAATGATAATTGTTATTATATTTTAATCACATTTGTTATGCATATATTGTTATGCACTCCATGTTGTAAAAAAAAAAAAATGCAATTCAGCTTTTAGCTGCAGTGATTTTTATTATGAATAAACCATTTCAAATCAAATAAAAAATCTAGCTTTAAAAAAAAACAAAATTCTTACCTTCAAGTGGTCATGAGTATCAAGCAACTGTAGATTTGCTTCCCTCCTTGTTCTTGGACGTACTAAAAGAGTTTTTGGTCAAAACGGCAAGTTACCACAAACCTTAATTTATTGTTATTAATTCTTACCACACCTTACAAAATTAACATAAGTTGTAAAAATTAATTTAATGGAATTGTGGCATTGATGAGTGACTACTGACCAGCAAAAATCTTTGGCTATTTATAGGTATAGGACTAAAGTTAGACAACCAAGAATACATCTTCCATAGTCTTTTTAAGCTGGTCACTGTTGAAGTGTTCTCAGGAAATTGTTGTTACAACTAGTTTGTTCATATTTCACTTTCAAAAAATTCATGTGAGCTCCAAAAAGATTTCTTATTGATTAAAATGATCTAAAATTTAGAATGGCTTATTTCTAGTTCCTTCCAAAATGAAGGTTTATAAACCATGCACAAGGTTTGATTGAATTGATAATGTTATTTCTCCCACCTTCTCTTCCAGGCCATGCGTGCGCTTCTCAAATCGGGTGACACGGAGAAGATCATCTTCTTTGCAGGGGTGTCTCGTCAGAAGGAGATCTACGTGATGGCAGCCAACTACCTCCAATCCCTAGACTGGCGGAAGGATCCTGAGATCATGAAGAACATCATTGGTTTCTACACCAAGGGCAGGGCTCTGGATTCACTGGCTGGTTTCTATGATGCTTGTGCACAGGTTGGTAAACATGTTCTTTCAAAGCATCTTCAGAGATTTGTATCTTTCTTAAGGCTTGTTCAGATATGACCCAACAAACCCTTATGTTTTTTTTAATGTTCAGATATGGCCAGGCAAACCACACCACTTGTGGTAATGAACTCTCATTAACACGTCATCTCTTAAAGAGGTTTTTTCCTAAATTTGTGCAGACAAATTCATTGCATCTTATTTTGTGCTAACTTTTTGAGAATTCGATTGGTCCAGACCTCTTTGCCAACAGAAGGCAAAAAATATGCCTCTTGCCTCGGCTTTTTTTTTTTTTGTGAGTTTTTTTTTCCCACCTCATACATGTACCTCATTCTCTTATTGCACAGAAACTGGGGGAGTTTGTCGCGTCATATCTGAACAAGCCTTTAGTTGTCATGATACTTGTTCTCCATAGTTCCAAAATTCATGTTGTATGGATTGCCCCAATATACAGTGATTTTCTGTAACTGGAACAATTGCTTTATATGTGTTTGCTTTCCATCTTTTTTATACTAAGGGAATTTCTTACTTTCAAGCACTTGGCTTGTAAATTTCCCCATACACATTTATTGTACTGCTTAATGGATACAGCAGTAGTCTTGGAAATGTGGTTGTATGGGAACAGGTCAGGTAGCTGGTGCCAATGGCTTTCGTCTTCAATTACCCAGTTCTTTTGGTAGAACTTAAAACTGTAGGTCCCTAAAATCTTATATGTGCTTACAAGCACATGATTGTAGCACTTAGATATTATTGATAATCAAACACTTTCGTTGTTGTGTTTGCATATCATCTGCTGGGAGTCAGAGACCTTTATGTAGAGCTAACGCCCTTCTTACTCACAGGGGAAAACATGTGAAGAGTTGAATTTCAAAAATGTATTTATTTCTTTTTGTAACTTGGAGATATTTACAATTGAAGTTGCTAAGATATGAAGAAATAATAAGAATAAAATATATGATATTTGAGGTCATAATTCTAACATTTTCTTTGATATATACTGAATGAGGTATCAAATGGAAAGCATTTCTTGATTTCATACAGTGGAGGTGTTACTTTCAAACTGTGAAATATGGCCTTTATTGTTTTTGCATCCGAACTCTTCATGTATTTTTCAAAACATAATGGATTATAATTGAGGGAGCGAGTTGGCTCAGTCGGTAAAGGGTCTGCCTGTCGAACCAAAGATCGTGGGATCGAGTCCAACCCAGGCGGATGATTGAAGCCTACGTTATGTGCTATCGTGCCCCTCCCCTGTTTCATGGACACAGGCTATGCTACAGTGCTGTGAAAAACACTCCGTCCCTCGGATAGGACGTTAAATGGAGGTCTCGTGTAAAGGAGAGTCACCACCTTTGCACGATAAAGATCCCACTGCACTATTCGTATAAGAGTAGAGGGACACCCCGGTGTATGTGGTCCACCTGCACACCTCCAATCAGTGATATTGGGAGGAGAGACCCGAGGGTTACAGTGATTCAGTTCGCTTTTCGCCTCCAAGGCACAGGTGACACCAAACCAAATAATAATAATGATAATAATATTAATAATAATAATAATAATATTCTCCTTAATCAGGTTGAGATTGATGAATATCAGAACTATGACAAGGCCTTAGGAGCATTGACTGAGGCTTACAAGTGTCTGAGCAAAGCTAAAGTCAAGAACCAGACACAGCTAGAAGAGAAGCTAGGAGCTCTCAAACATAGGATCAGCCTCGTCAAGAAATTTGTCCAAGCTCGCAGGTATGTCAAACTTTGGTTGTATGACACATGCTGTCTATTTCCTCAACTAATAGAAAGCTTGACCCTGGACTTATCCTTAAAATTAACCTTAACACAACCACAGCCATATTCCTAACCTTATATCGTTAACCAAATAAAGCCTATGGTGAATGTGATCGAAGCAAAGGTTGCGTCACCTTCAATTCATTAGAGAACTAGTCTCACTCACTTTTGACTATTTAACTTCAAATGCAAACTTCATGAACTGTATGTTGGAATGAATATTTATTCAATAATGTTACTCTTGTGGAGCATACTCATGTTCTCTATGAAACGTAATAATTGTGAAAAAATTAAGTTTTGTTTCAAAGTAGATTTTGTATGTTGTGTATCGTAATTTTTTTTAGAAAATAAACTTTAAACTTTGAACTTGTAACTTTTAACTGTTAATTCTGCTTTTCCTTATCCTTTTTTCAGAGCATATGATGAGGAACCTGAGGAATCCATGCGTCAATGCCAAGTCCTCCTAGAAGAATCAGAACTAGACAGTGCTGTCAGGATTGGTGATGTCTACGGCATGATGGTTGAACACTATGCTAGACAGGAGAACTATAAGAAGGTAAGAACATAGCATCACTTTCATTCACCCATATTGTCACTAGGGGGACAGGAGAACTACAAGAAGGTAAGAACATGACATCACTTTCATTCACCCGTATTGTCACTAGGGGGACAGGAGAACTACAAGAAGGTAAGAACATGACATCACTTTCATTCACCCGTATTGTCACTAGGGGGACAGGAGAACTATAAGAAGGTAAGAACATGACATCATTTTCTTTCACCTATATTGTCACTAGGGGGACAGGAGAACTATAAGAAGGTAAGAACATGACATCATTTTCTTTCACCTGTATTGCCACTAGGGGGACAGGAGAACTACAAGAAGGTAAGAACATGACATCACTTTCATTCACCCGTATTGTCACTAGGGGGACAGGAGAACTATAAGAAGGTAAGAACATGACATCACTTTCATTCACCCATATTGTCACTAGGGGGACAGGAGAACTATAAGAAGGTAAGAACATGACATCACTTTCATTCACCCGTATTGCCACTAGGGGGACAGGAGAACTACAAGAAGGTAAGAACATGATATCACTTTCATTCACCCGTATTGCCACTAGGGGGACAGGAGAACTATAAGAAGGTAAGAACATGACATCACTTTCATTCACCCGTATTGCCACTATGGGGACAGGAGAACTATAAGAAGGTAAGAATGTGACATCATTTTCTTTCACCTGTATTGTCACTAGGGGGACAGGAGAACTATAAGAAGGTAAGAACATGACATCACTTTCATTCACCCGTATTGTCACTAGGGGGACAGGAGAACTATAAGAAGGTAAGAACATGACATCACTTTCATTCACCCGTATTGCCACTAGGGGGACAGGAGAACTATAAAAAGGTAAGAACATGATGTCACTTTCATTCACCCGTATTGCCACTAGGGGGACAGGAGAACTATAAGGAGGTAAGAACATGACATCACTTTCATTCACCCGTATTGCCACTAGGGGGACAGGAGAACTATAAGGAGGTCAGAACATGATGTCACTTTCATTCACCCGTATTGCCACTAGGGGGACAGGAGAACTATAAGAAGGTAAGAACATGGCATCACTTTCATTCACCCGTATTGCCACTAGGGGGACAGGAGAACTACAAGAAGGTAAGAACATGATATCACTTTCATTCACCCATATTGTTAATTGGGGGACAGGAGAACTACAAGGAGGTAAGAACATGATGTCACTTTCATTCACCCGTATTGCCACTAGGGGGACAGGAGAACTACAAGAAGGTAAGAACATGATGTCACTTTCATTCACCCGTATTGCCACTAGGGGGACAGGAGAACTACAAGAAGGTAAGAACATGACATCATTTTCTTTCACCCGTATTGCCACTAGGGGGACAGGAGAACTACAAGAAGGTAAGAACATGATATCACTTTCATTCACCCGTATTGCCACTAGGGGGACAGGAGAACTACAAGAAGGTAAGAACATGATATCACTTTCATTCACCCGTATTGCCACTAGGGGGTATGGTAGCAGTTTGATCGGAGTCCTACATAATTGCTTTTCAGGCCGTTTGCTGTCTTGAAAGTTGTTGAGGCAACTGTATAAAAATATGGTTGTATTTTTAACTTTCAATGCTATTTTTTAAAAATTCAAATCCTTTTCTGATGCATGTACCTCTAGACAAGGTTCTCCATCTTTATATTTCACTGTAGACCAGGTATGTGATAGAAAGATTTACTCTGCAGTTATCAGCTATGGATAGGGTAATAGCAAGAAGTGCATTCTTTTATGAGTATCTGATAGAAATATTTATTCATCAGTATTTAAACATCACTCATCATCTGAAGCTACAAGTAGGATAATAGCAGTGAGTGCATTTTTTTTTTTCTCCGTGGAACGATTTTGTTCTTTTAGGCTGTGTACAACAGTGCATACATGTACCTTAGTATTATTACATGTATTTCAGGAAATATTTCCCTCTCTCTTTTTCTGTTTACTCATGTTCTTAAGGTACTTAAAATGTCATTCTTTTTGTTTCCTCCCAGGCCTATGCCTTCATGGAGGAGATGCGATCCAGAATACCCACAGTCAACATGGCCTACTATATCAACATGCGCACCATCGAGGCTGTACACCGGGCCTTAGACATACCCCTAGGACGGGGTATAGGAGCAGAGAAGAAGGGTGTTGTCATGGGCAATGATCTCGGCCAGGATGAGGATGATGGGGAGGAGGTGGAAGAAGAGGTGCAGGAGGATTATAATGAAGATGAGGCTTACTGCTGATGTTTGGAATATAGTAAAAGAAAATCTTTTCCAGGTCCTTGTTTCAGAGGACTTTTTATTGACACTACAAGTTACAGCTATCAAAATTGTTGCATTTAATTGGTTGTGAGCAGATTCATCATAACACCAAGGCAGTTATATCAATAACAAGCTGGATGAAATAACACACAATGTATTGTGTATGAAGTCGTAAATTTTCTTCTCTCTTGTGGGTGTCAACAAGGTTACGTATTGTCATTGAATCTAATGCCAGAGAGTTAGGAATATATTTTAACTCCAGCTGTCATCACTTTGGCAACATTTATGAATTTTCTGTAAGGTGTCTTAGGAAAACACAGTTGTGCGAAAAGATGCGTCCGGAACGCAAAGTAGAAAATTGTTGAAAATCAGAATTTTCAAACACAAATTGATAATTATGAGGATAGCATGTAGACCTTGTAAATGGGTATACAATCTTGCTGTGGAATGATATTAGCTGAAATTTCTTTCCATAGAGATTTTAAATTTTGCATATTTGCATTTCGCTTTCGGGACACATTCTTTTGCACCATGGTGTTTTCCTAAGCACCAAAGATGTGTTATTTTGAACAGATAATTATCGAATGTTCATGACATGCAGAATTATATGAGATTACCCGAATCACACAACTCTTCACTTTTAATCACATAATATATATAGTACACAAATCACCTATCCTCAACTATTTTTGTGTGCTGAAAGTTGGCAATGGAAAAAGGTAACTGAACTGAAACAAAAAGAAGAGAAATGAATTGTTTTGATCAACATTTAAAGCCCAGATGTGTAATTAAAAAGCATCTCTCAGCATGTTGCTACTTTATTAGTACATTGTACTCAGCAAAAGTTAAAGAAAGCCTGAGGTAGAGAGAGAGAGAAAGAGAGAAAGCATAAGCAGGAGAGCAAGAGGATCAATTATATGAGATTGAATTAAGACTACTAAAAGCAACTGCATCAAATTCTTAGTTTTAACATGCTGGAATGAAGAGGTTACTTGTAATTAAAATCTGTTTTAGTACATTGAACTAAGTTTCAATTATCAACATTAACCCAAGATTCTTCTAATGGACAGATAAAGACAGAACAGGGGGGTGTTTCACAAAGACTAAGATTGACTCAAATCACTCTTAATTATGGCAGGCCATTCATGCCACTGTTTGCTTCCACCATCGGTCTCTCAAGGGATGCGCAAATCATAATAAAAAAATTGAAGAATTTATCTTTTTTGTTTTCTTCATCAGTGAACTATAAAAATTTGTCAATTTTGCAGATTTGTGACAATGATTTGCAAATCCTTTGAGAGATCCATGGTGAAAGAAAATGGCCAGCCATAGTTAAGTGCAATTTTAGTCAATCTTATGGGGTGTTGCAAGAAGGTTGCAATCAATTGCAAATAATTGCTAATTTTGAAACAACCATTCTGATTGGCTCAGGGTCTGCCCTTTTAAGAAGACATGCATGCAACAATGATTTTTATTGGCCAGTGACAATCAGTTGCAACTTGCAATCGATTGCAACTTTCTTGCTACACCCCATTAGTCTTTGTGAAACACCCCCCAGATATGAAATAATCATATACATAAGCAATGCTAACATTTCTCATCATCTCTATTGAAAGAGAAATATAAGATGGCTGTTTGCATAATTCAGCTCCTTTTATTTTCTCATGAATTGTTATAGAGTATAATTTAAGACAAGAAAGAGAAAGACAACATAGATGACAAATATTTCATCTATCTTCTTGTATGTTTTCAGTATTCTTGTATTCCGTATTCATTTTTTAAATCAGATCGATATCTTAAATTTTCAAGAAAATTTGAAATATTGGTCAATAATTTTGAAGAGAAGTTGTGTCTGTATGTGATAAATGTATTCTTTAAAACAATAAGTCGTACTATGTTCTGTTGACGTCGCAATTTGTAGAATAATTGATGTCTGATTGAATAACTCTCTATACCTTGATCTCTTACCACTAGTACCATGCTTGAATCTTATAAATAATTTAATTTTGATATGAACTCTTGTAAAGGTTATGAAATGAATACCTTATTATTGAAAATGAATGTGTATCATTTATGTTTACCAAAAGAAGATGAAAAGAGATTTCTAATGGATCATTTTCATGTGACATGTGTACTCATTAGATATCTTGTGGTATATTCTGTTCCAAGAAAAAAAAAGCATATTCAAGCTTCTGTTGCATTCTCAGAAGTATGTTTATATCAGGGGGGTGTTTCACAAAGACTAAGATTGACTCAAATCACTCTTAACTATGGCAGGCCATTCATGTCACTGTTTGCTTTCACCATCTGTCTCTCAAGAGATGAGAATATCATGGTCACATATTTGCAGAATTTATTTATTTTTTTTTTTTTCTTCATCAAAATTGTTGATTCTGCAGATTTGTGATCATGATTGCAAATCCTTTGAGAGATCCATGGTGAAAGAAAACATTGGCATGAATGGCCAGCCATAGTTAAGTGCAATTTTAGTCAATTTTAGTCTTTGTGAAACAACCCCCAGAAGGAGCAATTTCTGTGTCTTATATTCTCTCTCTCCCTCATCACCTTTACTTGAAAACTTTTATTTTGATTTTGTACGGTCTATGTGCTTAACTCTTACAGTGCCAAGGGGTTTTGCTTGTTCCAAGATTCTACCAAATCCTGAACAATGCTTACTTTTCAAACACCTGCAAATCTTCAACAGTAACTCCTATACAAATATGTTGTACACAAAAGTTGTAGAAAATTCATTACCCTTTAAAATGAAACCAAGTATTTATATTAATTCAATGTCATGCATGGAAAACACTGTGAAACAGCACTGAGCTTCCCTCTTGGCCTTTACGTTTTCATTTCTAATTTGTTTGCTATTGTTTTATGCTAAAGTGACAATAGATCCTTTCCAAAATCTGCAGTTTTCTTTTTAAAAATCCTATGGTAGCGTATAATGGCTGATAGATGTTTCAAATACTATATTCACCCTCTAAACTTTGATACATTTTCATCACCATATTCTTCTTTTTAAGTTGAGTAATGGTCAATTAAAAATGCAAAGTCTGTTTGCCACATACACGTGACATTGGCACTGTAAAAGTTAAAGGGCCTCAGCAACCCAAATTCAAATTGATTCCTATTGATGCGCAGGGCCAAATACGACTCATATTTTCTTATCCAAACATTTAATTATGTTTCATAGAATTTCAAATATTTTTGAAAGAATTTTTTCAAAATTGCTAAGCTCCACCCTGAAAAAATGCTCTAGGTCTCATTCCTGCATTGACATCATCTGTTAATCATTAGTCAACTTAACTAATAATAATAATAATAATAATAGATATTTCTATAGCGCCTTTTCCACAAGATACAAAGCGCTTTGAGATGTCATCCCTGGTCAGCATAGGAGATAAAATATATACAAATTACCAGGCAGTGACAGTGTCAGTCTAAAGTCCAACCATGAGGATATTAAAATAGATAAGTCTTCAAATTTCGTTTGAATTGATCCAATGTTGGTGACGATTTCAGAAGAGGAGGGAGCTTATTCCACAGCCTGGGTGCAGTAGAGGAGAAAGCTGCAACGCCAGCTAATTTGTAGGTGCATGGTAGAGTAAAAGTCACTGACGATGAAAGACGAGTGCGCCTAGAATGTGAATGTCTTACGAGGCATTCTACAATAGACAGTAGTATGTAACTTCCAACAGCTCAGCACATGCTTACAATAAAATTCACTGCTTTCATACAATATCTCCAAATTGCCTTAGTTATGCTGGAGATGCTACATCATGTCTTGACTTGGCAACTCCAATGTTATTATTGTAAACTGGTGGTCAACTCTGGCAAAGCTACATACCACTGTGTCTTGTTAGTTCACTAACGATTGACTTGATGTTACTGAAGAAATGAGATCTGGAGCATTTGGGGCAGGGGTGGAGCTTAGCAGGTTGAAAATATTAATTTTAAAAATTGTTTTACAAATCTATGAAACATATTTAGATGTTTGAATAACTAAATAAGAGTTGTATGCAACCCTGCACATCAACAGGAATTAACTTGCATTTTGGTTGCATTTTGATTGCAGGGGCCTTTTAACCTCGTGTGATATGGAAAATCACCTTGCTTTGTATTCTTTTGTATAGAACTAAAAATGTGTGATATATTTGTAAAAAGTATTCAGAGATATTGATTAATATCTGTATATTGAATAAATTATAGAAATGCTGTGAAAATCCATGTTTTAATCTTGATCTTATTATTTTGACTGCTGTCCTTTTTTCTTTTATCTTTTATCTCCTACGTATGAAAAGACCTTAGCACAGTATGTAAAAATAAACATATTCTTATTCACACAATTCAACTATATCAACATCATGCACAGCCCTATAAAGATTATGGCCATTATAAATGTAAATTCACAACCACCGCCATCATCACACATAACTATCACCATTACCTACCACCACCACCACAACCACCACTACCACCACCATGCACCACTGCCATCACACATAACTATACACCACCACCACCACCATCACATAACTATCACCATATATCTACCACCACCACCACCATGCACCACCACCATGCACCACCACCATCACACATAACTATCACCATTACCTACCACCACCACCACCACCATCACACACAACTATCATCATTACCACGACCACCACATGCACCCACCACCACCACTGGTACCACCATGCACCACCACCATCACACATAACTATCACCACACCACCACCACCACCACCACCACCACCATGCACCGCGCCACCACCATCACACTTAACTATCACCATTAATGGTCGATGAATGGTCGATTTGGAGATGACAAGGGTATTGGAAATATTACTTGCTATAATAATGGAGGCTGCAGTACGGTTGACTATATGCTATAGTGTCCCACACCTTATTTGATAATGTATGTAATTTTAATGTGGATACTTTTGACAAATGTTTGTCTGATGTCCATTGCCCCATTATTCTATCCTCATCCGGATTCAATCCTCAATTTTCCATGGGTACAGCTAGCAGTATTAAGACTTTGAATGAATCAGACAATATTATGGATAATGATAATATGCCAGGGTATTTATCATTTCATTGGTCTTCTGATGCAGCTGAAAGTTTTATGGATATTGTCAGTGATTCTTTTGATGACCTTTCTGTAACTATAGAACAGATAGAAAGAGTAGCCCCCCCCCCCCCCCCCCCGATGCCCGTTCCATAGGGATACATATGCACTCACACGCAGGCGAACCGTTCCAAAGACCCCCGTTTTCACAAACATTTGTAGTTCCGAAGCCCGTTCCGAAGACCCTCCTTTTCACAATAAGCCCGTTCCAAAGCCCCCGTTTTTTGTCTCGCCCGCGGCACATACTACCACTTTGGGGGTCAAGTGCCCCCCCCCCCCCCCCCCCGGAGTAGGCCAACGTGGTAATGCTACCGTAGAGTGTATTGATAGCCTTTGTTCTGACTTTTGTTCAGTGTTTATTGATGCTGCAAAGAAAATTGGTGTGTGTAAATGGAAACAGCCTTCTGGTAAGGTTTTTGATAAGCAGTGCGAAGTGCATAGGCTCTGGTTTGATCATGAGTGTAAAATTGCAAGGAGAACATACTTAACTCATTCGTGACAGAGGTCCACATTATGTGGTTTGGCTTAATGTCTTAATACTTAACTCATTCGTGACAGAGGTCCACATTATGTGGTTTGGCTTAATGTCTTTTAATGCAAAGCCCTAAAAATCATACCAAATACATGAGCAGAAAGAGCAAAAATTCTACACAAACTGTGCCCATTTTGGTTGCATCAATATTCATTGCTTGTTGCTGAAGATTTTTTAAAGGAAAATAAGCATTAAAATCCTTAAATTGGCAATATGATAGAAAGTTTAAAATCACTGTTTTCCCCTGCAAATTGGCAACTTTTTGACTTATCATGATTTCTGTCAGTTTATATTCATTTCTGATACATGACAATTTATAAATAAAATGCAGCAATAAAATAATTATGTTGGTGTTGCCAATTTGAAGAATAAAAGCTGATCAACTTAGGCTTTAAATGATTCCTGTCACGAATGGGTTAAGCTTAAAAAATATAATAAAGAGGGAGGCTAGGGGAGCATCTCCCAGTGATTAGACCAGTTCGGAGTTAGCTCATGGTACAAATGACCCCAAATATCCACAGATATTTCAAACATAGAGAGGTCTCTTTTTGTGCACTTAGAACAGTCACTTCCAAAGTGAAAAAGGTGCCTCATGAATAGCTCTTATTTTCCCTTTTGAAAAGAATGCTTCCACCTGGGTATCATGGAATGCAGCATGGGTGCACAATAATTAGCACAAATCAAGTATTCACCATGGGTGCACAATTATTAGCACATATCAAGAATTCACCATGGGTGCACAATTATTAGCACATATCAAGTATTCACCATGGGTGCACAATTATTAGCACATATCAAGTATTCACCATGGGTGCACAATTATTAGCACATATCAAGAATTCATGTCAGTGGGTTTTCAATTTTTGTCTCAAATGACCTTTATCTGCTCATGCTCAGAATGTATCTACGAACTGGCTTATTTGTTGAGGCAGGACTGGTAAAGCCTATAAAAGGTTATTGAAACGAAAGAAGAGACAGTACTTTAAAGAGTTTAATGAATCTTTGAGGTCGTTAAAAAACAATAATTTAATACCTAAATATATTTCCCGTTGTAATAACCAAAAATTATTCAAGGAATATCTGAAAGCTTACTATCTATCTAAATACTGACATATTTCCGATATTTTTTGTTCCGGGGGGGGGGGGGGGTCCTCTGACTTCTGTATTTATCTACTAAATTTTGTTATTCACATAATATGTGTGTGTTTGTTTATGTACATGTCTTTCAGTAACACAACACAAAGTAGTAAAACTGCATATTATTTACACTTTTAGGGAACTTAGTCTACAGGGCCTTTCGGCCTTATTTTAGTTTCCCTTTTTTCATTTTCAACTTGATAACTGGATTCTTTTTTGTCTTATTCAAATGAAAGACGTGACACTATTCTTGATTATTTTGTTTATGTATACGAATTTGTATGAATTTGTATATTTACATGTACTTTTTTTTCAAATGTATATTATTGTAATGACTTGCTATGTTTTTTATACGAAGATGAAAATAAATGGATGAATGAAATAATCCTGAATATCGGTCAATATTGAAAAATGGGTGATAACAAAGGCTCGAGTAAAGTCAATGTGTCATCAAGATCTTTCGTAGATCACTTTAAGAGGATTGGAAATAGGCAAAGTAGCTGTAATCAAGAAGTACATGATGCAGCTGATTTAATATCTGCTGACACTCTTGATGCAGAGAATGCTGTTTTAGATGCACCAATTTTAATTGATGAGGTTTTATCTATGATAAATAGATTGAAGGATGATGAGGAATGAATTCTTGAAAAATTGTCCTGTTCGTATTCTTGAGCTAATAGTTCGTTTATTTAGTATTATTTTAGACAGCGGAGTTGTACCTACAGATTGGTGTACTGGGATTATTATACCTCTCTTTAAAAACAGGGGTGATGCAACGAACCCTGATAATTATAGGGGTATTACCCTGTTGAGTTGCCTAGGAAAATTGTTTACTTCTATATTTAATCATAGGATATCACAATTCTTAGATGCCAACTCAACATTGGGAGAGGATCGGGCAGGCTGGATTTCGTGCTGGTTACTCGACAATAGATCATGTTTTTGTTTTAAAATGCATAATAGATATTTATCTACATCAGAAGAAACGCCTTTATTGCGCATTTATTGATTATAAAAAGGCTTTTGATTTGATTGATAGATCTTCATTATGGCAAAAGATGCTCAAGTCTGGTATCAATGGTAAAATATAAGAAATATTTATTGAAGTGCCAAGTCATGTGTGAATGTTAATGGCAAGATGTCAGAATATTTTCGTTGTAACATTGGGGTAAGACAGGGTGAAAATCTTTCTCCCCTATTATTTGCAATCTACTTAAATGATTTTGAGAGTTATCTTAGCCAGTTCTATAATGGTCTCAGTCATCTGGCTAATGTGATGCATGAACAGGAGTTAGATACCTTTCTAAATCTTTATTGTTTATTATATGCTGATGATATAATTGTTTTAGCTGACACACCAGACCAGCTACAGCTGGCTCTTGATCTTGCAGTCGATGGATACTGCCAAAAGTGGCAATTAACGGTAAATACCAGTAAAACGAAGATTGTTGAGATGAAAAGGGGAAAAGTGAGGAAAGTACCAAGGTTAACTTTTCGGAATTATGAGTTGGAAGTGGTTTATGATTTCGTTTACCTATAGAGTAACATTTAATTACAATGGCTCTTTTAGCTGGCAGTTTCAAAGCGGAATACCCAAGCAAAAAAAAAGCACTTTATAGCATGTTAGTGAAGGCAAAAACAACTGCTTTTATATATAAACACTCAATGTGAGCTATTTAACCCTATATAATTTGGGGTTATGAAGAAATACGGCAAATAGAAGTTTTTCATAGGAAATTTTTGAGAATGATTCTGCATATAAACAAGTAAACAACCCCAGATTGTATGGTTTACGGGGAGACAGGACGTATAGTGTAATACTTTTATGTAAAATGTAGGAAGATAGGCTACTGGCTAAGACTGGTTAAAATTTTTGTTTAATAGCCTCATTAACAGTATGCATAATAATGAACACAAGCTTCTCATCAACATGGTTATCTTGCATAATGAATGTATTAAATAGCTCCGGATTTGGGAATGTTTGGATTTCTCAAGGTCATAGGTATAGCAAGGAGTGGGTATATTGACTGCTCTGAAATTAAGACGTTTAAGCAAGATTCAAAAGTTGGACAGCAGTGAAAGTGGGAAAATAGGCTAAATCAGCTATGCACAAACTATAGAATGTTTAAAGACGAGCTGGTTTTTGAAAAAATATTTGCTACTCTTAAATAGTTCCTGACGCTGCCATTTTATGTAGATTTAGATGTAGGTCACATTATCTATTTGTTTGTTCTTATTTTAGTAAAGAAAGGCTCTAGATACATATCGATAAGCTCTCCAATACTAAAAATGCTATCCATTTGAGAAGTTTAGTGAAATTCATTAGAATTATTTTTAATCATTTCACTCACACTAATATGTGTCAAAGAGAAAAGTAGATGCTGTTGTGAATAGAACCGGAGTTGTAGTAACTCGTAGTGGCAGGTTAGTGAAAAGTCCTGCACGTTTAGATTTATAATGTGTTGTAAATTCCACTTATTCAGTACTTCATACACGTACAGTATCATTGTTTGTCATATGTTTTATTATTATTATTATTATTCTTTAGTAATCATGTCTAACGTTATAAGTGATGTAATATAGACTATATTTTACATGCATATGCATATGTTTGAACTCTCATACCCCGAGAGGGGTCGATAGAGTCATAAAATCTTATCTTATCTTATCTTATCTTATTTTATTACCTACCACCACCATGGCCACCACCACCATGCACCACCACCATCACACATAACTATCACCACCGGCGTAAATCCACTCTGAGGAGTGGGGGATGATTGACTTTTTTGACGATTTTTTTTTCTGTCGATCTCACACTTAAGTATAAGCACACACCCTCACTGACCCCCACAGACCCCCCTACACACATTTTAATATTTATTTTGCGAGCGAGCGAAGCGAGTGAGCCAAAAATAACCATTTTTCTAGTTTTTAATCGCATTTTCTAACAGAAATTCTAAAATATGAGCGAGCAAAGCAAGCAAGCCAAAAATAACCACTTTTCTCATTTTTAATCGCATTTTCGAATAGAAATTCTAAAATAATGACGAGCGAGCGAGCCAAAAATAACCACTTTTTTGGTTTTCAATCGCATTTTCAAATAGAATTTCTAAAATATGATGGTTGTTTATGACAGATATTCAAAGATTTTACTAACGGATTGATTAAAATATATTTTCTTTCTTAAAAAGTGGGGGGATATTTGTACACGCCATCCCCCCCCCCTCTCCAAAAAGTGGGGGGATATATCCCCATCCCCCCCCCCCCCCCGGGATTTACGCCAGTGACTATCACCATTACCTAGTACCACCAAGGAGTTACCAGTGCTGTAACTCCTTGGTACCACCACTATACCACCACCACCATCATTAATAATTATTTGATAGCTCGCTGGCGCAGCCAGGCAGAGAGAGAGAGAGAGAGAGAGAGAGAGGGGGGGGGGGGCCGGGGGGGCCGGGGGGGGGGCAGGGAGCTCGAGGGAAGGTCGGATTTGCACGGTACTTCATTTTGTAAACAAGTCGCGCTGCGATAACGTTTTGGGGATGGGATCTTAGTCCATGTTTTACAGAATTTAAGATTTTACTCCCGTTTTTGCGTGAACCCTAGATAATACTGGCAATTTTGGATGTCTAAAGAAGCAGGCCAAAACCATAAATAAGATGGTGAATACTGACAGCTTCGTGTTTAAATACGTTTTATCAGCATGTGCTGCGACGGTAGCAGAAACAGGTGAGTCAAATTGAGCGGCAGCCTCGCTGCACTCCCGTGTAGTTTTGGGGGAGAGAGAGGGAGGCCTACATGTATGTCCGTAGGCCCGTAGGCGTTAACATAATTTGTGACATGCATGTGTTGTTCGAAATGTTTGAATACTTTTGTGCACTGTTGTTTATCACGACTATGCCCTGTTGTTTGTTTTTGTTTGTTTGTTTGTTTTTTTGTTTTGCGAGACATTGTCCAGTAGATTGTGAGGAGTGTGAATGGATTAGGAATTATTATCATGTTTATTGGAGGGCCTTACTGATTTTTTTTTTTTCAAATTTGCCAACTTTTAGTTAATAATGATCACATTAAATTTCCAACATACAGCATATTCAGATGTTTTTATTAAATTCAGAGTAATTTCAGAATTTATAGGCAATAAGAATTCCCGAGATATCGCAACCGCAAAATTTGATGTCGTATTGCAGTGCTCAGGAACTGTTTTACAAAAAAAGGAGTCTTAATTTTGCACACGACAGTTTACAAACGATTAATACAAAACAGAGATCCATAAAAGGTAAGATAATTGCATCAATAGCAAGGCAAAATTCCATAAAATCATTTGATATCACATTTTGCTTACAATTCTGATGACATTGTCTCTCGAAATGAGGAATTCTAGACCCTTGTCGGTAGATTCAATTTTTTCAGAATGGACGCAAAATGCAGCAAAATTTGCCAATATTTTATTAATAACTTCCCAATTCCTTCCTCAATTTCGAAAAGTTAGTCTTTAGATAATTTTAGGTTTCTCTTTCCGTTGGTGCTATCAGATTTTCAAAATCTTTTCTAGTTTTTGAGATATGACCCTGTGGGCAGAATTAGGAGTATAGGGAAAACATCTTTCCGAAGGAAAATCGGGCAAGACGGGGTCACGACCAACAGTTCTACATCAATCTTGTCAGGACAGATGCACACACATGCTCTTTTTTTTCCAAGGACTGTTAAAGAATGGAACTGTCTCCCCTCTTAAGTTGTAACTCAACCGTCTTACTTTTAAAGCAAAACTTAAAAAGACCTTAAAACTAGCACCTTAAAGTTGGTGGCTGCACACAACACACTTCCACTTTAGACACCTATGCCATCTGTTGGAGGATTCCTACCAAGTACCAAATACCAAGAATCTGTAACAAGTTAGCACCATGAAGGCAACAACAACAAAAGTTCCATATTAAATGACTTTTTTTAGCATCTGAAAACAAGTGCTTAGCTTTTGGTTCCGCCATCATACAACAAATGATATTGGGTGTTTTTGACATTTTGTCTCCTTAAAATTCACCTGTAATTTGGAATTGATCTACATGTACATGTATGTAAATTTAATTGTAAAAATTAATGAATTGTTTAAAATTAAAATTATTTTGCCGTATTATTTATTTAATTTGTTTTTTTAAATAAATGGCCTTGTCATTCCTAAAATCTCCAAATATTTTCATTTAATTTTTTTCCTTCTTTATTCAAAGCAGCAAGGATGTGTAGGATGCCTGTTTAGAGAAAAAAAGTATTCTATACTTGCTTTATATTTATAAACGCACCTCACAAGGAAAGAGTTAGCCTTAAAATTCTGGCAATCTTTATTTTATCTATATTTAAACTTTTAAAGGTGATGGAGGAAAGCCTGCTTCTTGTTGAGGTACACCTTTGTTCTTTTATGAACGATCTCTTCTGCTGGTAGCAGATGTAGATCATTGTTTGCCAGTACATTTAACATGAAAATCTTTCTGCTTGTAATAGTGTGGGCTTGTTGAAGAATTGTTCATGCTGCTTTAGGTCTTTAATTCATATCGGTGTATCATATGCATGTACCCTCATTTATGCATTCCTAAATCTTAAAGTTGCCTGGGCTTGATGTATAGATGGCGCTTCTCACAATACTTGTGCAAATCCCACAGAGCAGCGCCATGAAAGTTTCCTAGCCTCGGCAAAGTTTTGGGTATGATTAAAGGCATTGGCTAACTTTGTGAGTAGCTGATTTAAAAAAAATTCTCAAACTAAGATGAAACATGTGTATGAGTACTTGTATTTGTACTAAAAAAAACCCTGAAACCAACCATAATTTGGAATGAAAAAGTGTAAGTTAGACGCAAACGGCAATTTCATTATCCTTCGTCACATGAGACAATCACTAAGAGGACCACTTTGCTTGAATTTGAAAATGCTGTTATGTGCCTACCACCGCGTGATTCGCCAGTACACACAGTATGGTAAGGTGAGTCACACGCACATGCGCACTCCTTATGTCTATTCTGTGCAACCGACCCTCGTATATTTTTCAAACATTGGTTCACATTTTTGATATTTAAAAATACTTCCTGTGGATACTTTGAAACTTTCAGACTGGTATTTTTACACTATAACCCTTATGTTTATCCCATTTTCAAGTAACAAAACAAGATTTTTTAAAATCTTAACAATGTTAACCAATGTCTTTAAAGATTATTTTGGTACATGTAGGCTCGCTCACATGCTTTAGTGTGTGATGCAGTATGCATGTAACACACACTGTGGGAAAGCTGCTGTGCATCAATAAACAGGTTAAATATTTCTCCTTTTTTTTTCAATTCTATTATGAATCTTTCTGTATTATACTTCTGCATTATTATTATTTTTATGTTTTATTTTTTATTTTTTGTCCTCTGCAGTGACCTATCCCTTGGACATCACCAAGACCAGATTACAGATCCAAGGTGAGGTTACTGCAGCCAAGCATTACAGATCAGAGGAAGCTATTCCATACAGGGGTATGGTGAGGACAGCATTGGGCATTGGTAAGTGGGTATAGACCAGGGCCAATATTCAATTCAATACTTAGGTCAGAAATATGAGTATTTGTCTTAGTTTTTTACTTAGATAAAATACTTAGCAAAATTTGGTTTGCAATTCAGTATTTTGGCTAAATATTTTACTCTAAATCTAAGATACCTACCTAGGAGACTTAAGCCAATTATTTTGGAGGCCTTGACTGGCAGACATAGGTTTTTATACGCAGTCATCATGAGCTGCGCAGAATTATATCATAACGTATTTGAGCGTATTTGATGCGACATGTTAATTGGTATTGAAAATATCATGTCAAAATGCATATCACTAAGGATTTTGGCTTAAAGTTGGCTTACTAAAGTAAAATTCAAAGTATTGAATTGAATATGATTGGGCAAATTTCTTAGCCAAGTAAAATACTTAGTAAAAGTTTTACTTAAGTATTGAATTGAATACCGGTCCAGGCCCCTAAAGCTCCGCCATTTTGTCCAGATCCATTAGAAGGCAGACCTAAGCATCCATCAATATTTATGATTAAAAATGAATGATTCATTTTGTAAGATGCTTGCAACTAGTAGCATTTTGTTTGTACGCGTTATGAAACATAACATGCATCAGCTTACTGCATGCGCAGTTAATGCGCAATAAATATGCAACAAATGCGCATTAAATCAAAGTGTTACAATAAACTGATACACGCAATATACATGTATATGAATAATGCAACAGTGTTATCGATATCATGGCGATAACGGGTGCTTATCGGCCCCTTCAAATGATCCGAAAGAGGCGGGGCCTAATGCCATTCTCGTAATGATATCCACGCGTGCTGCTTTCCGTCTAGTAGATATGTCTATGGTACAGACGAACATGTACTTGTTTATCAATTTGGTGAAAGCAAAATGCTATAAGTGGGCATAACCATTAATCTTTAGCTATATTTGGTAAGGACAGCATTGGGCATTGGTGAGTGGGTACAGATAGTTGGGCATTAAAGAACAGAGAAAGCAATTCCTGACAGGTGAAGAACAGCCCTAGGCAGTGGCCTATACAGAGTTAAATCATGTTGTTACAGTTTCTTACAAAACATAATTGATAGAAAATGTTTCTCACAGGGGTGTGGTTATGACAGCATTGGACATTAGCAAGTGGATATCAGGTTTTGAATAAGGTTTTTAAAGCATTATAACACACAAGAAGTTACCGGTACACCTTTCAGAGGTATGGTAAGGGCTGCATTCAAGTGGCATTGAGGAGTTGGCATAGACCTTTATCAGGTTGGTACATACTACATGCCAAACATTTAATCTACAGAGGGAACCATTCCATATACATGTAGGTACATGGTTAGGACTACAGTAGGCATTGGTAAATGAGCACAGACAGATGTATACTTTTTGATTATTTTGGAATGAAAAATGCTATATTCATTAAGCCTGATTTGAGTTTTGAGATCATATGCCACAACTGGTATAATAGAAATCAATCACAAATTTGCCTTGATCGGTTGGATAGAGCCAATCAGCTTCTCGGTAATTGAAATGAGAATTATAATATATCAGGGGCAGATGCCAAATTGGCTGCGACCCCCTTTTCAAACAGAATCTTTTTTTTTTTTTTGCTTATCAGCAAAATTTAGGGGTAAAATAGACACCTGAAAATGCTGAGGAAATTCTTCGCATAAAACAGACACCTGAAAAAAGTCGACCCCCCCCCCAAAAAAAAAAAAATTGAAAAAATAAAAAATTGAAAAAATGCTTGATTCAGCCCTGTATGTGTATCAAGTATAATTATGTAGGATAGAGCCTAGAGGTTTAAACCAAAAATCTGTCCTTAAATGGTCATGAAAGCCTAATATTTTGTTATTGTTAGCTCTATTGACTGAAATTATGAATTTCCTCACCATGACACTAATGTTATTTGATAAGTTGTCCATATGAAGTGATATATTTTATCTGTTGTTTCATTTTTGCATATAGTTGAAGAAGAAGGGCTTTTAAAACTATGGCAAGGAGTCACACCAGCAATATACAGACACATAGGTAAGTACAAGAATACACACAGATCTGGTTTACAATCTACGTCCTTTCATTAGATGATATTACACACACCATTCAACTTAAAAATTCTGTAGCACATCGCTAAATTCATATTTACATACTAGGTTATGCTATTCATTTTTATGATATTCCATGTAATATTTTTTAGATGTGATTTGTATTAAAAATCTTTTACAGCCTTTTGTCTGCAATGCCTGAATTTAATTGAGTATATTATCATTACTTTTATTTTTTCATATTTATGGCTGATTTGTGTAATATTGTAAGATGTGTATCAAAGAAAAAAATTATACAGATGATTAAAGGTAGCCTGCTTTGAAAGGATTTAGTATAATCTTATGTTTACTTTTTATGCCTCCGCCCACCGTAGGTAGTTGCCGGAGGCATTATGTTTCGGTCGTCCATCCGTCCGTCCGTCTGTCCGTCCCGTTCATGTATGCATATGGGAAGGGCAATGCTCTCATTAGATTTGGGGGTCACAAGGTCAAAGGTCAAGGTCAAAGATATTGTATAAATGAAAATAAATCAGCATGAAGTGCCATTTATTTCTGATGTGGTAATGGCGGAGGCATAAAGTTCAACCACGCGTGGTCAAAGATTCATCTAGTTTTTCCATATTTTGTGCTTCACAGTGTATACCGGTTGTCGCATGGGGTCATATGAATATATCAGAGACAGGATATTTGGCAAGAATCCAGATGGGACATTTCCAGTATGGTATGTATATCTAAACAAATTTAACAATTATGATGATGAAGTATATATGGAAGACCAATTCTTCTGTATGTTTTGATTTTTTTGAAATTTTAGTGTGCACTTTTCTACAGATGTATAATGATAATGATGTGTGATTAATTGCCACTTCTGGGACTGTCCCTTTCTGTCATTTCTTTTTTCTTTTATTTTTTAATGTCAGAACCTGCTTTATTTTTCTAAAAAGACAAAAGTGCTGATTTTATTATTAGGAATGGTTCATTTAATTTACAAGCTGCTCATCAGAAAACAAAAACAAAAACTTCAAACTAGAACTAATGCTGCTTTGTATGTCTGAAAAACAATTCACAGTCACTATGAACATGGCGGACAAAGAAAGCAGACAAAATAAACAACCTCTCATTCTACCCTTCACAATGGTTCTGGTAGTCAAAAGAACATCCCTTCACAGCTATTATGTTTAATCATGTAGTTCCAGGTGAATATGCATGTGACACCTGTTCCACATATTTTAGACGATAGCAGTGAAGGGATGTTCTTTTGACTACCAGAACCATTGTGAAGGGTAGAATGAGGGGTTGTTTATTTTGTCCGCTTTCTTTGTCCGTCATGTTCATAGTGAGTGACTGTCACACAGATTCTCTTTGAAAGACCAATTTATGACCAGGGCCCCATTTCATAAAACTTGTTATCAGTAAGAACATGCAATAACTGTTATAAGCTACTGAAATCCTTGCATCTGATTGGCTGGGAGCAAATTTGTCATAGAAATGTGGCAGTTTTTACTGATAACAAGTTTTATGAAACAGGGCCTAGAACTCAAGATTACTTTTCATCAATCATCTTTATCTTTGTTCTGACATTGACATTTTTATGGTAATTACAGGAAGGCAGTGATATCAGGGTCAACAGCGGGAGCCTTTGCTCAGTTCCTTTCCAGTCCAACTGACCTGGTCAAGGTACAGATGCAAACAGAAGGTCGTAGAAGATTAGAAGGAAAGCCACCAAGGTAGGTCATGCCTGGTAGTTGTCGTGTACTGCCATTACTTGACAAATTTCTTGTGAACCCTTTCCATGCCATTGGTAGTAAGCCACATCCAAGAATTTAATCATAGGAAAATACGTTTTGACTCATTATGGCTCTGGTTTTATTTTCTTTGGTACAGTAAAAGGTTCCATAACTGTAAAGTTTTTGTCCTTGCCATATATTTCATGCCCAATTTACTTTAAACCAACTTAGGAAAAGTCCATTCTCTATTCTTGTTCTTTATGAGTGTAGCTCAGAAATTTCGTGGTCAGAAGGGGTTGATTAAGCTTGATTGTAAAGTGCCTTTCAAACATCATATATTATCAGTTGTTCATGAGTTGATCGAATTTTTGCATCTCAAAATAACAATGTAGCCATATATTTTGTGACTTTCCAGAAAAGTCATACCTAGCTTAAATGTCATTTTCATGTAGTTAGTAACAGAAGGATCACTCAGAGAAACAACAGTGTATATCTCCAAGAGATGCTTATCTGAGAAATACTATAATGGACTTTAGCCTTTATAATTGTTTATTTGCATGTACCTATCAATACTGCTCTTATTGATGGTATCAGGGGCATTTGGTGAATGCAGTTGATATGATGTGTCCAAAGATAGTAGAGGTTGGTGTATTATATGAAGAATGACCAAATGCAAACAGTAGTGGTGTGCTAGAAGGTACAAGTTGCAAAAGAGTGGGCATGCCACACTTGAGAGGGGGCGTTATTTATGGAAAAAGGAGCTCTAGAGAGGGAAACAAAATACACCATTATCTGACAAAGCTCAAACCTGTGGTCATCTAAAATATGTTCTTTCATCAGTTTCATATGTTTTATGAGAAAATACACATCACCCGTAAAGGTGATAGTACAATATTTTTTACATAGCACATAGAAAAATAATTATGCTCAATAATATCATGAGTACAAAAGGTAGGAATTATTTAGAAGAATCATTCGTACTCTTATAAATTGACTGTGTCAACCTATGAATATTTAGATAGTGTGATGTGCTTTAGAACATTTCAAGTTGAATGCTGCCTGTAATATCAAGATCTTCATTGTCATCAGTCATCATCATCACCATCATCATCATCATCATCATCATCATCATCATCATCATCATCATCACCATCATCAACACCATCATCACCATCATCACCATCATCATCATCACCATCATCATTATCACCATTTTCATCACCATCACCATCATCATCATCACCACCATCATCATCATCATCATCATCATCATCATCATCACCATCATCACCATCATCATCACCATCATCCTCATCCTCATCAAATGCAGAAAACAAATTGAAAATTTCTATAAATTATGGAGTGTAACATTGCTCTTAGTGGAAAAAAAACAGGCACTTAATATGGCATTATTATCATGCCATGCTAAAGCTGGGGTAATAATACTAGTAGTGGAGCGCCAGGAGTGTCAGTTCTGACAGACGTGAGTGCTATACAAGAACCCACTATTATTATCTCTTGTTTCTCTTGTTATTTGTGAAGGGTAAATACAGCATTCCAGTGCTTCAGACAGATTCTTCGTGATGGAGGTATCAGGGGTCTATGGAAAGGCTGGGTACCGAATGTCCAGAGAGCAGCGCTAGTAAATATGGGAGGTAAGACTCTTGTAGTTGAAATGACAACACTGAGACAACGCTGATTACGTAGATGAGGTTTACGGTTCACCATGTGGTAAGTCCTGAAAGGGACTATTAACCCATTCGTGACAGAGGACCACATTTTGTGGTTTGGCCTAATATCTTTTGATGCAAAGCCCTAAAAATCATACCAAATACATGAGGAGAAAGAGCAAAAAATTCTACACAAACTGTGCCCATTTTGGTTGCGTCAATATTTGTTGTTTGATGCTGAAAATTTTTTAAAGGAAAATAAGCATTACAATCCTTAAATTGACAATGTGATAGAAAGTTTAAAATCACCGTTTTCCCCTGCAAATTGGCAACTTTTTGACTTCTCATCATAATTTATGTCAATTTATATTCATTTCAGATACATGAGGTTGTATAAGAAAAATGTAGCAATAAAATAAAAATGTTGGTGTTGCCAATTTGAAGAATAAAAGCTGATCAAATTAGGCTTTAAATAATTCCTGTCACGAATGGGTTAAGGTAGAGAGAGTAGAGAAAGTTGATGGGGAGGAGAAATGGAGAGGTGAGATAGAGTAAGAGAGAGTGGAGAGTATCTTTCTTAAGAGTGGGTGAAGTCCTAAAAAGGATGTAAAGCAGATGAGAAGGATGTTCGTCAACAGGAGAGATCACGGTGAACCTTAAACCTCATCTATGTTATCAGTACCACCATGCAAACCTCCACTTTCAAAGATCAACACCGATTAATACTGAAATTGAGCCATGCAGACAGTTACGTTTCATAGCACTGCTTGATAAGTTGAGTTAGGATCTAAATTCCATACATGAATGGGTTACCTTGATGATTTATTAAAATGTTTATCATGAGAGGTGAGGTGATCATAGTTCAAGTGACAAATTTTCAGACAGGAATGATTAGTAGTTTTGTCAGATGGTCAAAATAATTTCAGCAATCCTTTTATTTCCTGCTGTGGGCTGTGAAAAGCATATTACAGTGGAAACTCGGTATTAAGAGATCTGATATAACAAGGTAATATTCTTTATATTTTATTATTTTTTACAGTGATATAACAAAATTCCTGCCATAACAAGGTAATTTTGATGGTCCCAAGGACCTCATTATACTGAGTTTCCACTGTATATGGAAGTACACGGCTCTTGTACCAGAATTATGCAAACATTTTGTGAAATTTATGTGCCAAAAAAGAGAGTCCAAATATCATGACACTGAAGCCTGTTCCCCGTGATACATAGAAACAGGTTATCAAAGCAGTGCTTTGGCAAAAGCTTCCATGCCCTGATTGAGATCCATGTAATAAGAATATAAAATAATAAGAATAAAAATTAAAATTGTTCAAACTTAAAAGGAATTATTGCATGTCAAGTGGGTACATGAGCATATTTATAAAGTAGAACCAACATATAGCAAAATCTACATGTAGCAAGCTGTTCTTAAAAGGTTGTTGGAACTCATATTGCTACAAGATGTTGTCACTAATGCTTATTCCTATTTGTTTCAGATTTAACAACATATGACACAGTCAAACATCTTCTTCTAAATCACACTAGTCTAAGAGACAACTATGTCACACATGGTTTATCTAGGTAAGTAGGTATATGATTCAAAGTTGATACAATATCAAAATATTGATATAGTAAAGGTCAAAGTTTATCTTCAGTTCTGTATTTGTATCTGTAGTTGTTGAATTTCATGAGATATTTACTTAAGAAATTCAAAATTGTTTGCCATGCAGTAGATGGTTTGTAAACACTAGAAAATGTGAACAAACTGTTAAGAACATGCTGGAAATCATTTATTTGCCTACATGTATGTTTTGTTGCAGCACTAACATGTAGTACACATGTGTTAGTTAGGCATGATAGTCTCGGGAAACTATGGTAGATTCTTTTATCTATACCATCCTTATTGCATCTAAACACAACAATAAAAGTAACTCCTCCCTAATTCAAAATAGCATAACTTTTTAACGAAGAAGTTTTGAGCAAAATGATGTAGCAGGAGTGTTCCTACACTCATTGACTAACTTCTGTGTGAAAATGAGATTGAACCGTCACATGAGTGAGTGAGCAGACACTAAAGACAAAAAAATGTCACTTTTCAAAAGTCACAAGAGTCATTTTGGAAGGTCTGTGAAATAGGCTTTTTCTGGTTTATGTTTAAGTGCTGTTTATGTTTATCATGGTTATGTCAGGGTTGAGTGAGCACATTTTAACGAGGAAGCAAGAAATGCAAAAATTTACTGTTTAATGCTTGAAAACAGCTCCCGGTATTTTCACGTGCTGAATCATGTTGGTTGATGCCAATTTATTCCATAAACTGAATGGATTTTATAGTTTTAGGAGGGATGAGCATCACCTTTTTTCAAAAAATTGTGTTCACCCAACTGTAATAACCATGGAAAGTGTCAGGGATAGGCGTGACGGGTCAAACAGTGGAAGAAACCAAATTCGCAAAAGTTTTGTTTTCACAGACCCCCCAAAATGACTCTTGTGACTTTTGAAAAGTGACATTTTTGCCTTTAATGTCTACTCACTCATGCATGACTTGACAGATCAATCTCATTTTCACATAGAAGTTACTCAATAATTGTAGGAACACTCCTGCCAAATTATTTTGCTCAAAACTTTTTTGTTAAAAAGTTATGCTATTTTGTATTAGGTGGGGGGGGGAGTTACTTTTTTGTTGTGTTTAGTAACTGAATACTGTCAATCTTTTTTTTTGCATTATCAGTATATGTTCAGGTCTGGTTGCGGCAATAGTCAGTACTCCAGCAGATGTAGTCAAGACACGAATAATGAACCAGGGTTATGATGCAACAGGGCGCCCTCTCTTGTACAAGTCATCTGCAGATTGTTTGTTGAAGTCTGTCAAGCAGGAAGGCTTCTGGTCTCTCTATAAAGGCTTCCTTCCCATCTGGGCAAGAATGGTGTGCATTCTCTTCTTTGTTGTTCAGAGTACAGAGTATTTGTATTTTATTCTAATATGTAAAAAAAAAAAAAACACTTGGAATTCCCCTTTTCTTTCTGTACAGTCGAGACTCGATATAAAGAGATCTGATATAACAATATTCTTGATATAACAAGGTAATATTCCAGTCCCAGCTCTTTATATTCTATTGTTTTTTTATCCTGATAAACAGGATTCCTGCTATAACAAAGTAATTTTGATGGTCCCAAGGACCTCGTTATACTGAGTTTCCACTGTATTTATTTTCTTTCTCTCCTCCTACTGCATTCATTGTTGTTCGAGATATTGTCACAATTAATAATTGACCTTTATCTCTAGTTGTCTCAGGGGGTTTTTTTTGTATTGTTCATCCTTCATTGTTCCTATCTTCTATTTGTCTCTCTCTTTTGTTGTTTGGAAATATTATTTGTTTATACATCTAGTGTATCCAATACACTGGCTACATTCTCGTGTTCTTTTTTCTCCATCTCTCCCATTACTACATTCTCATGGCTTAATATCTTTCTCTCTCTTCCCCCCCCCCCCCCAGTCTAATCTCTCCCTCACTGTTTCTTTTTTGTCTCTCTTGGTCAATGTATCTCTTTCAGTCTCTTAGATTTCTTCTTGTGTTATTATTTTTCTCCCTCTCTTTCTCATTTTTCTTTCTTGCCCTTTTCTTTGTCTCTGTCTCACATCCTCTCTCGCTCTCTCTCTTCCATTTAATCTTTCTTCATGCTTTGCTAGATTCTCACTTCCTAACAAGGTAATCCTATAAGTTCCAATAATGATGCACCTTTCTCTCTCTCTTCATCTGTATCTGGACACAGGCTCCATGGTCGCTAACTTTCTGGATATCTTATGAGGAGATCAGAAGACTTTCAGGAACACAGAGCTTCTAGCCAATGGGTGAGAGGCTTCTGCCTCAAGAGACAGTCGTATGAGGAGATCAGATGACTGTCAGGAACACAGAGCTTCTAGCCGATGGTGAGAGGCTTCTGCCTCAAGAGACAGTCCTGTGAGGAGATCAGAAGACTGTCAGGAACACAGAGCTTCTAGCCAATGGGTGAGAGGCTTCTGCCTCAAGAGGCAGTTTCAGGGACTTGATATTGTAGTACCATGTGCCATCTGTGCCAAAGAGTTTAAGTTGTAGCATTGTTTCTTTTTCTTCAGATAGAATGGAGAGAAGCGACATTTCATTGGTGCAGCTGCAATATATTTCAGATTGATTTTACAATGTATGTGCATGAGGATGTTTTTAAGAGTAATATACAGTGATTTTGATATTTGCTACAGCCGGTGAGATTTAGTGTGGACTTTGTCGCTATTTGGTTTGAAGTTAGGTTTTGTATCGGGGTAAGGCATTATGTTGGGAGGGGGGTAAGTTTTTGATTGATATGAAAATCTAGCTATAGAGCTATTGTCTTTGGAGCATATGTCATTCAATCACTTGTATTATGGGGCATGAATCTGTCATTGTAATGACTGTAGTGCATTTTGAATGTATTCGCGCGCCTGATATTGTTTCTGTGAAACCAGGATACTGGAGCCAAATACATGTAAATGAGCACCATTTTCAACTCGGCATTGGCGCAAGCAGCAACTACACATTATATGATTTATTATGCCTCTACCCACC
Organism: Echinometra lucunter; assembly: GCA_029962745.1. Classification (NCBI taxonomy): domain Eukaryota; kingdom Metazoa; phylum Echinodermata; class Echinoidea; order Camarodonta; family Echinometridae; genus Echinometra; species Echinometra lucunter. The sequence continues at coordinate 31,013,082 of CM057155.1, forward strand.
GAAGGTGGTTGCCAGAGGCATTATGTTTTCGGGTTGTCCGTCCGTCGGTCCGTCCCGTTTTCGTTCTCGCAATAACTTAAGAACCGTTTGACGGATCAAATTCAAACTTGGCTCATGTATGCACATGGGAGGGACAATGATCTGAGTAGATTTTTGGGTCTCAAGGTCAAAGGTCAAAGGTCACAGAGGTTATTATATACATGAAAATTGCTGGTTCTTGCGATAACTCAACAACCATTTGACGGATCAACTTCAAACTAGACTTGTGTATGCATATGGGAGGGACAATGATCTTATTGTGTTTTGGGGTCTCAAGGTCAAAGGTCAAAGGTCATAGAGGTCATTATATACATGAAAATTGCTGGTTCTTGCGATAACTCTATGACGGTTCAACTTCAAACTTGGCTCATGAATGCATATGGGAGGGACAATGGTCTGATTAGATTTTGGGCACAAGGTCAAAGGCCAACGTCAAAGATGTCATTGTATGCATGAAAATAAAAAAAAATCAACATGAATGTGCCATATATTTCCGATCTGGCAATGGCGGAGGCATAAATTTTGACCGCGCATGGTTGAGGATTCATCTAGTTGAAATAATGCTGACATAGTTAGTTGGGTCTAGGCAGCTCTTTTTAATTTGGTTGAATAAAAAAACTAAATGTGCATTATGTGTTTGATTCACTAAAAATGCACCATTTTTCCTTTTTTTTTTTCTCAATCAGTCGAGTTTAGGTCATGCATACCGATAGATCTCGTTTAAATCAGAATGCATGAGAATGAAATCATGTGATTTCTATTTCTATTTACGTAAAGGTATGGTTGTGCAATTTGATACTCAGTTGTACTTGTTTAAATCAATGCAAGCACAAACTTCTTGTACTTTTGTGTGTGTGTGTGTGTGTGTGTTTACAGTGTTCGCATTTTTTTTTTTCTCTCTCTTTGCATGTTTGGTCATCCCATATTTGTAAGTAAACATCATGCATCATTGCAATATGACAATCATCTATTTTGAACAGTCATGAGTTTCAGTTGTAGAACACATACCATTATACAAAGTGCTGGTAACATTAATATCTGCTGCTACATTACAAGGAGCCAAGGGCACCAAACTCATTAAACCTTACAAGGTATTCATGTACAGTCATACTTTGTCAAATTATTTAGCAGTCTCTATTGTGACCTTCTAGTCTGGGAGGGGGAGGGGGGGGGGGGCATTCTTTTGTTAGATTACATGTAGTACCGAACTGTGCATGATTTGCATGAAAACAAATTAGAGAACAACAGAAAGAGAAGTATTGCCCTTTTCCTTAATTGACTGAAATAATATGTATAGTAATGTGAGACTTTAAAGTTGCTCGGACTTAATTTATAGATGGCGCTTCAGGCAATGTTTGCGAAAATCACACAGGGCAGTGCCATGATTGACAGGTTGAATGTTTGTAGGAATGAGTCTAGTTGCGAATATACGAAAAGATGCCGAAGTACATGTAGCCATCCCCCTCCACCGAACTTACATTCATATCGCGTATTGCACACACGCGAGGGGGGCGAGCCTACTGCAAAAAAAATTTGCAGAGACTCACAAAATGTCATGGTGATTTCCACAAGCGTTGCATGAAGTGTAAAATTTAATTTTCTTTCTTTCCATGGAACACATCTCTTGTGTGTAGCTCACAGTCAAATTGCACAAATGATTGTAAGCTGCAGTTGAATTATATTTCCATCCATTTTCATGTGCAGAATCTCCATCCTGCACTTAATTATGTACAGTAAAAGCCTCTATTGACAAATGTGTGGTGTACAGTCCGTGATATTTAAATTGTTAGCTTTAACCCATTCGTGACAGAGGTCCACATTTTGTGGTTTGGCCTAATATCTTTTGATGCAAAGCCCTATAAATCATACCAAATACATGAGCAGAAAGAGCAAAAATTCTACACAAACTGTGCCCATTTTGGTTGCATTCACTATTTGTTGCTTGATGCCGAAAATTTTTTAAAGGAAAATAAGCATTAAAATCCTTAAATTGGCAATGTGATAGAAGGTTTAAAATCACTGTTTTCCCCTGCAAATTGGCAACTTTTTGACTTCTCATCATAATTTCCGTCAAATTATATTCATTTCAGATACATGACATTTTATAAGAAAAATGTAGCAATAAGATAAGAATGTTGGTGTTGCCAATTTGAAGAATAACAGCTGATCAAATTAGGCTTTAAATAATTCCTGTCACAAATGGGTTAATTGAGAAAACATTGTAAAGCTTGACCAAAGGTCTTCCGTAATGTAAGAGATGTCTTATATATATTTTTTTTTTCTTCCATCTGAACCCACCATCATTCTTGCAGGAAATTTCATTTTTGTGGAGTAGGTGGAATAGATTGCACATGAAAATGAAAGCAAGTGTCAAATTGACGTTTTCAAATTATGCATAGTAAGTTGTCTACCATGGAGTTAAGCACAAGGAAAATTGTGCCGAACTGTTATAAAGCTTCTGCTACATCTTCACAGATGGACTTTGTAACTGTCAAGGATGACAGCAAATTTTATGAAGTTTTTGAAACATTTTCAAGGTAATTCGATGTTATTGCTAGATGATTTTAATGAATGACGGAGCATGTGTGTGATAAATCTTTATGCAGCTCAACTGGTCAAAAATAGTCTATTCAATTATTACAAAGTGTATTGTTACCATATGTCTTATATTACGTGAATATGATAATAAAGAGTCTATACAGAAGTTCTGAAATATTGACTATTTTTGTATTTGTAAAGTTTCTGCTTCAGTGTACATGGACAAATGAAATTACATGAATCAAAAATATATACCATGCAGAAATATCAAGTGGGCCTCTGTCCATTACTAGCAGTGTCTTTCACATATAATACAATTGGATCTATCCAACTGTTATGGGTCTTGTCCTTCATTAACAAAATAAAAACAAATATTGAAAAATACCTCAACATCAAGGGTTTAGTGCAACAAAGGGCTACCTGCATTTTTGAGATGAGATTTTGATATCAAAATAATCAATAAGAGACCAGGAACCCATTGGTAATAATGGTTTCTGCAGCAAATATTGCTAAAGCTGGGCATCACCCAAAAAAGATATGGCTATCTGCTTGAAACTGCAGTGTGTCAGTGCAACAAATCGTTATTTCAAGATTTATCAAAATTGCCAAAAATGCATAGAGCCCTTTGTTGCACTAGACCCTCGATATACATATACTAGAATTGGATCCATCCAATTTTTATGGGTCTTGTCCTTCATTAACAAAATAAACATTAAAAAATACCTCAATGTTATTACAATATACTAGCCTATCCTCTGCACATCACACATCTGAGTAGGGCAATTTTAACACATTATCGCCCCATTTGGACCATTAACATTATTGACTGGTCAGTAATTTCTTGTATTGCCCGCTCAGAAAACTCAATGGCAAAATGCAGGTGAATTAGCGGGCAATAAATTTAGAGCCAACATCCGGGTATTTTACGTGCCTTCTTCGCTTGTTAATAGATGAACACACTTTTCGTACCATTACACGACTAGCGTGACATCACAATCAGATTCCTACAAACTGTTTTCATTCTTTATGGATGTCAAAATTAACTTCTGCAGTATACAGACATACTAGTTGTGACATCACAATGAACTTTCGTATTATATAGCCTACAGATATATGCGTAATTTGTGCATAGAGGCAAGTTGCGCACTGCACTACACAAGATATGCGCAGGCATTTTTCAGTCGGAACTTCTTTTCCTTCCTTTATACCTTTTGCTCAATATAGTTTCCTTAATTTGAAATGCAATTGAATTTTGAGTATATTTTTTACAAATTTTCGAGTTCGCTCTAGATATCTGATTTGGTTAAGAATAGCAATATTGACTGGCCTCCGGGCTGACATATATCGCCCTCACAAAATTTGTATTACCCTCATCTACGACTCTGGCGATAAATCAATTTAGTTCGAGCGATATACGTCGTATCGCCCTGTGGCCAGTCAATATTGCTTTATTATTCCATCATTCCCCACCCCCACCCCCATAAAACATGATTCACTCATGTGATTACAACTTTGGAAACTGGTAACAAAATCTCAACCACTGAGGATTGTACATCTTCAAGCCTCCCAACATAGCAAAATATAAGGAACAAGAAAATGTCCAAGACTATCCCAGTCTTCAGTTACATCACAACCATGTACATTCTTTCCATACAGAAAGCTACATTCATGCATGTACATTGGCAACATTTCAATGCTGGAAATCAAATTGCCCTTACTGATTTTATTTTAGAAATAACCGATTGCATGAATTTATGTTCATTCAAGGGAAGACAAGTGAAACATTTTTTCAGTACATGTACAAATTTCACACAATGATTTAGATGTGTACAATAAAAAAAAAAACTTTTTATATAAACACATGCTTGAGACCTTGTCCCGAGAAATTAGTATTCAACAGGTTAATCGGCTTGTGCACCTACATTGTATGTTAAAGCTAAATCTAACAAAACAACCTTATTTCCTTGACTGTCTTTTTAATTTCTTGATGGAAGGGCTCGGTGTAGATTTCTTGGGTGACTTCCCAGAAGCTTCAACAAGTTTGAGAGCTGACTTCTTCCGCTTGGATACTCTTCCTGGTAAAGTCAAGACCTGCAAGGGAAAAAAGGGTAATCAAGATTGAACTTCATACCTCTATTAGCAGTTGATATCATTTCCAGTTATTGTTATGGGTACATCAAGGTAACTAGGTAAATCTATTTTCATCATGGTTAGATGAGATACATCATGATTGTTTAATAAATGATTCCTTCTGCAACTTATCCAGCTTTTGGTTTCAATGATGAGATCAGATCTTCAAAACTTGATAAATGTGTGAAAATGAAACTACAAATGAGAACAAATTTGACTATTAATCAGAAGTCTAAAAGGCATATGTACTTCAAAATGGAACCAGGGAATCCTAGAAACCTACTTACTATGATCTTTACAAAGATTTATGGCCTTGAGGTGTTTCTTTGATTGTGATACAGTCTTTTGAGTACATGTACTTGTTTGTCAGTGGAAGCTGTCATTTCGTACCTGCTCAGTGCTGAATTATACGGAAGTTAGTGAATTATTCTTAGATTCTCGTTTGGTGTTCGAATGTGTCACATGCTGGTGAGCAATGACAGAAGCTGTTGAAAACATTTCAAGGAAAAATACAGACTTTGTCGTAATTGTCAATCACACTTTAAAACCACAAAGAATGGCTTCAAAAATCTTCAACTGTGTGATGTGTGTTAATTTGGTGCTTGCTTCTGTAATGTTTCTTCCCCTAAATGCTCTATCAGTTAGATCAGCATCCGATATGGAATCCAGTAAAGCATCCAACATGAATTATGCCGAATGCCAGTACACAAACTCAAAGCATGGACTTCAGGCTAATTGTATGAATCTCCAGCTAAGTGAGGTTCCTTCTGATCTGCCAGAGAATGTGATAACATTAGACTTGTCAAAAAATAACCTGACAATTCTGCGAAATGAGTCTTTCAACAATGTGCCAAAACTGATTGTCTTGACTGTATCAAAGAATCCTCTTTCTTTCATCGAAAGCAAGAGCTTCTGGCCACTGCAAAGGCTTCAAACCCTTGTGTTACTTAGCTGCAATCTAAGGTCTATGTCTCCAATGCTTTTCATAAAAAATGTACAACTTACAAAGCTGCGGTTGGGCTTCAATCAACTGAGTTCTGTTCCGCGTGAAACACTTGCAGTCTTACCAAGACTCTCTGAGATTTACTTACCTGGAAATGAAATACAGAGCCTTGACTTCAGAGGATGCTCAAGGTGGCCACGTTTGACTGATGTCAACCTTGCTCGGAATGAGGTGGCAGAAATTCACCAGAACAATTTTCTTCCCCTGAAAAACATTACTATCGATAGTTTTACACTAAACTTGAATAAACTACAGAATTTACCAACACAAGTCTTCTATCATCTGACCTCAGTACAGCATCTCAGACTTGAAGATAATAACATTGGATCCTTTGACATTAAACCTTTTCTTGGTATGAATTACATCAAGGAACTATCAATACGTGCCTCAAGAATCCATCAACTTCTTCCACCAGATAATTTGACTAATCCCTACAAGCACTATCCATCTATAATAAGCCTTGACATGAGAGATAATTTAATTGAGGAAGTGCCTGCAGGTTCACTTTGGGGTTTTATCAGCCTACAGGTTCTTCAATTGAGTCATAACAAACTTAGAATTATAACAAATCAGTCCTTCTGCCAGCTTTTATCACTCACAGAACTTGACATATCATACAATGAAGTTGTGTCTTTACAAACTAAAACATTTGCTTGCTTGTCAAATCTGACAAAACTTGATGCATCAAGAAATTTATTAAATGCTCTTTTACCCGAATCCTTCAATGGAATGCCATCAATATTGTCAATAGTCCTATCACAAAATGAAATTCAAGAACTCCATAGTGAACACCTCTGGAATCTTCAGACTCTAGAAGTACTAGATATATCCCATAACTATATAAAAACCGTCCCTCAGAAAAAATTTTCTGGACTCATTAATCTGAGAAACTTGGACTTGTCTCACAATCAAATTTCTTATTATAGTGAAAGAGCATTCACAGACCTTGTGAACTTGACAAGACTATTTCTGTCAAATGAGAAGTCAACATACCTGCGCAATACCTTCAGGCACCTGCATACACTGCTCTTTCTGGATTTGTCATATAATGAAATTGAAATACCCAAAGATTCTATTGAACAATTTTCAAGTATGAACAGCCTTCAAGAACTGTGGATAGAGAATGCAAACATGAAAGATACTGACTTATATGATGGCAAGAACAATCAATCACTTTTTACAGGACTCTTTTCATTAAAGGAGCTACGACTAAAGAAAAATCATCTAGTAAGCATGGACAGCAGAATATTTCACAACCTTTCAAATGTTTTTATTCTTGATATGACCGACTCCAGGATAAAGGTGCTGAAGCCAGGAGTCTTCAGTCCTCTCTCTTCCCTTTCACATTTGTATCTCAGTGAAAATGAACTGGTGGAAATTGCAGCAGATACATTCCATGGTCTCATTCACTTGCACGTGGTGTTTATCCACAACAATGCACTTGGTGTTCTAGATCCAGCAACATTTGCCAAGTGTAATCAATTGACAGAGCTCTACCTATCTGGAAATAAAATTAGCACCATTAAGCCCGGAACAGTTCTACCGGCAAATAGGTCATTTAGGCTGGATGTTTCCAGAAACCCCTTTGCCTGCACATGCTCTTTGACATGGTTCAGGCAATGGCTGGATTATGCCAACATTAATTTTACACATGCAGACCAGACATTGTGCTCTGGGACATCTCTGGAAGGACTCACAAGGCAGCCAATCTTATCTTTTCATCCAGAGGATTACTGTGGTATAAACATGGTTCTCACAGTGGTTCTCTCTTTCACCTTTGTGCTGGTTGTGATGATGGTTATTCTTGCCTACAACAAACGCTGGTGGTTAAATCACAAACTCTTCCTCCTTAAACTAGCTGTCATTGGCTTTGAAGAAATGGCAGAAGAATTTGATGCAGACAACTACCATTATCATCTCAACCTCATGTTCCAGGAAACAGAACAGGAATGGGTTGATCAAGTCCTAAAACCTGCCCTGGAGGAGAGGATGCCACATCTGCAGAACATCATCTATGGGGACGAAGGGCTTCACCTTGGTATGTACTACATCAATGCACTCTATGATGCCATCGACAACAGCTTCAAGACTGTCTTGTTGCTAAGCAACCAGTCTGTTAATGATGCCTGGACAATGACGAAGCTTCGTATGGCTCTGGAGCATATCAATGATACAGGACTGGACAAAGTAATCTTGATCTTCATGGAAGACATTGACGATGATCATCTGCCGTACCTGGTCAGGTTGTTTCTGAGCAGGAACAAACCTTACATGTTGTGGACGGATGATGAAGACGGACAGGAACTCTTTTGGGCTCAGTTTGAAAAAAGCATGAGGGCGAATAAGGCTATAAACAATGCCATTCCTCTGTAAATTTTGCTGCAAATATGCAGGAGTGTTGTGAAAATGTGACAAAGCTCATGTCAAGCCATGGGTAGTCTGATAATCATAAGCCTAATAAAGTAGCTTTATAATCATCTTTAAAAATATATTGCAACTTCAGTTTGTAGATCTATACACATTTAAAAATATTTTTTCAAGATACCTATCCTTATATATTGAAACCTGTATATAAAGACCACCAAAGGGAGATAAGAACAGTGGTCTTTATGAGCAGGCGGTCTTTATGAACGATTTCCTTCAATACATGTTTCAATGGGGAAAAAGCATTCAAAGGAAACAAAAATTATCTTTAATAGACAGGGGTGGTATTCTGAGACTGTTTTAACTCTGTTTTAAGTCTGTTTTAGCAAATCGGTATTCTGAACACCGTTTTATCTCTGTTTTAACTTTTGTTTTAAGTTTTGTTTTATCTTTCTAACCGCGCATCTTACCTTGCATGCCTGGCGCAAGTCGTGCGCAAGCGCGTAAAAATACCATATGTAATAACACGGTATTCTGAAGACCGTTTTATCTCCTGTTTTAACTCTTTCCGCTTGACATTTCATGCTCATGAGATAAAACAGGGCGGGAGGTGTTTTAACTTTGCATGCGGTATGTCATGGCGGCAATTTTTCTCGCTCATAAATGTTTTTGGTTGGAATGAGGGGGATAACGAGATCCAATAAACCTTACTTTTACTCCCGAAATAACATTTCAAAAGAATTTTTGCCTCGGGTGGAGAAATTTGACAGTTGTCTGCGATAATATCAAAGATGATTTGCACAAATAATTCTATCACAGCATCTCATCTGAATTAAAGCAAGAAACTAAGCGCAAACTAATGCGCTCATTACAACGCGAATATATAAGTTCACGCGTTTCACACACCCCTTCCCCAGGGAGCGATCTTATTGGCTGAGTCAGCTTAGACTCATCTCTAACAACTTTCCCCATTGGATAATATCTTTGCGGTGGGTGTGGCTTTGATGACTTACAACACCGTTAAAACAGTTCTCAGAATACCGTTTAAAGACTGTTTTAGCGGTGTTGTAAATCAATGCCTTAAAACAGAAGTTATAACAGAACTTAAAACACAGTTAAAATGGTGTTCAGAATACCACCCCAGGTGGTCATGAGGAGGCCATATAAAATACTCACTAATTGACTGTGTCTCCTATATATGCCTCTGCCTATATTCAATTAACTTCATGGCTCGGTATGTTCTTGATGTACAGCATTGTGATAACCAGAATAATAAAATCTATAACTACATGTTAACCCATTCGTGACAGAGGTCCACATTTTGTGGTTTGGCCTAATATCTTTTAATGCAAAGCCCTAAAAATCATACCAAAATACATAAGCAGAAAGAGCAAAAAATTCTACACAAACTGTGCCCATTTTGGTTGCGTCAATAATCGTTATTTGATGCTGAAATTTTTTTAAAGGAAAATAAGCATTAAAATCCTTAAATTGGCAATGTGATAGAAAGTTTAAAATCACCATTTTCCCCTGCAAATTGGCAGCTTTTTGACTTCTCATCATAATTTCTGTCAATTTATATTCATTTCAGATACATGACGTTTTAGAAGAAAAATGTAGCAATAAAATAAAAATGTTGGTGTTGCCAATTTGAAGAATAAAAGCTGATCAAATTAGGCTTTAAATAATTCCTGTCACGAATGGGTTAAGTGACATCTTTGACCTTTGGCCTTTAACCTAATCCCCACAAGTCTGATCATTTTTTTAAAAAAATAAAAAAATGACATGTACAGTATGTGTATTTGTATACTCTATGTTTGTGAACAACCGACTAGTGAAGAGAGTCTTTAAATAGGAACTTGTTTCCATCTAGACATCCTCAGACACTAGTCCTTGGTACAGTATGTGTATTTGTGTATGTTTGTGAACCACCGACTAGTGATGAGAGTCTTTCAATAGGAACTTGTTTCCATCTAGACATCCTCAGACACTAGTCCTTGGTACAGTATGTGTATTTGTGTATGTTTGTGAACCATCGAAGAGAGTCTTTCAATAGGAACTTGTTTCCATCTAGACATCCTCAGACACTAGTCCTTGGTACAGTATGTGTATTTGTGTATGTTTGTGAACCACCGACTAGTGATGAGAGTCTTTCAATAGGAACTTGTTTCCATCTAGACATCCTCAGACACTAGTCCTTGGTACAGCATGTGTATTTGTGTATGTTTGTGAACCACCGACTAGTGATGAGAGTCTTTCAATAGGAACTTGTTTCCATCTAGACATCCTCAGACACTAGTCCTTGGTACAGTATATGTATTTGTGTATGTTTGTGAACCACCGACCAGTGAAGAGAGTCTTTAAATAGGAACTTGTTTCCATCTAGACATCCTCAGACACTAGTCCTTGGTACAGTATGTGTATTTGTGTATGTTTGTGAACCATCGACCAGTGAAGAGAGTCTTTCAATAGGAACTTGTTTCCATCTAGACATCCTCAAGACACTAGTCCTTGGTACAGTATATGTATTTGTATATGTTTGTGAACCACCGACCAGTGAAGACAGTCTTTCAATAGGAACTTGTTTCCATCTAGACATCCTCAGACACTAGTCCTTGGTACAGTATGTGTATTTGTGTATGTTTGTGAACCATCGAAGAGAGTCTTTCAATAGGAACTTGTTTCCATCTAGACATCCTCAGACACTAGTCCTTGGTACAGTATGTGTATTTGTTAAATTGCATTGTATTTGGTTAATCGAAATTAGTATTGCAATTAGAATCATTATTTTTGTAAATTTGAATTATCATTGTATATTTGAATTATTATGGTTATATTGAATTAAGATTATTATTGTAATTGAGATTTCATCATGTTTATGCGCAATTTATATGTTTTTATTGTAAATTCAATGTCAATTCAGCCTTCGTAGCTGCTAAATTGAATAAAATATATCTTGAATCTTGAATCTTGAAATGTATATGTTTGTGAACCACCGACCAGTGAAGAGAGTCTTTCAATAGGAACTTGTTTCCATCTAGACATCCTCAGACACTAGTCCTTGGTACAGTATGTGTATTTGTGTATGTTTGTGAACCACCGACTAGTGATGAGAGTCTTTCAATAGGAACTTGTTTCCATCTAGACATCCTCAGACACTAGTCCTTGGTACAGTATGTGTATTTGTGTATGTTTGTGAACCACCGACCAGTGAAGAGAGTTTTTCAATAGGAACTTGTTTCCATCTAGACATCCTCAGACACTAGTCCTTGGTACAGTATGTGTATTTGTGTATGTTTGTGAACCACCGACTAGTGAAGAGAGTCTTTCAATAGGAACTTGTTTCCATCTAGACATCCTCAGACACTAGTCCTTGGTACAGTATGTGTATTTGTGTATGTTTGTGAACCATCGAAGAGAGTCTTTCAATAGGAACTTGTTTCCATCTAGACATCCTCAGACACTAGTCCTTGGTATTTCTTTCCCGTTTCCTTTGTAAATACGTTTGTATCTTTGCCTGGAAATTAATTAAATAAACAAATAAATAAATAAATCATAGCCATGCATACAAATACTTGAAATACGGTGATAACAAAACTAACATCTTTAATTTAATACATATTGACCTCTGTGACCTGTGACCTTTGACAAACACAACCCTACTAAAATCTAATGAGATCGTTTTCCCATGGTAATGCATACCTTTGACAAACACACCCCTACTAAAATCTAATGTGGTCGTTTTCCCATGGTGAAGCATACAAGCACCAAGTTTGAAGTTCATGCTTCAAGTAGTTCTTGAGATACTGTGTTAACAAGACTGAAAACTGACATTTCTGAATTATGTTATGTGTCAAAGAAGAACCCTCCGGTTTTGAGGTGTAGGAAAAAAAATACTATATAATTGTATTTTTTAATAAACTTCCCCCATCCTCATGTTGCATACCACATGTACAAGTTTGAAATGTATTGTATAAAGCCCATCTAGTATTTCTGATAGCAAAAGGAATTTGAAATGAATCATGTTAAATATAATTTCAATGTTGAATGTTCCAGAGTTCAATTAAAAGAAATATATTAACACTACATGCAGAATTTCCAAAGTGATGTTACATTTCAATGAACAGATGAGGTTGAAATATACCAAACATGCCTTTAGATGATCATGAAGAAAAAAAAAATACTATTTTGACAACAAAATGGACTCTGAGAAACATGAATATACCAATGCATAGTTTCAAATGAAAGAAATATATATATCTTTCGCTGGAAAATGAATAGAGGCATGAGAGTTGATGCTAGTGTAAAAAGTGATTCTAGCCATCTTTATGACCTATCATGCACTGCATGCAGGTCACAGTTTTAGGTGTGTATGAAGTCAATGTACTGTAGAAAGTTAATGCAAATTCTACACTGCTGTTCCACAGAAATTTATTTGCTCAGTACGGTTTTCAGCAATTGGGTTTCACTCTAGAAAACATAAACACACATAAAGACTCAGGCTAAAGTCCCCAGTTTTCCGTGATACGGAAAACGGAAAAATTTCACAGAATTCGGGAAGAACACAGAATTCACAGAATTTCAAGGAAAACACGATTTTTGAGGCCAAAAAACAATAGAGTGAAAAACACAAAAAACAAAGCAAAATCCAATAAAACAAAACAGTGCGTCAGCGGAAAATCTGGATCTAACCTGTTCCCAGTGTTTAGTGTGTGTTCGCGAAGCTTCAGTTACGTCTGCATGTTGGCAGTGCCTATATTTTAGGGTAATATGTTTATGTCTTAGATTTTTACTACCGGTATTTAGAATTGCCTTGTCTTATGTTTTTTACATGTCACCGAAGAACACGGAATTTGAAGTTTAGAACACCAAAGAATACAAAATTTGCATTTTAGAAAACGGAAAACTGGGGACTTTAACTCAAACCTTGTGATGTGGATTTAAGAAATCTTGAATACCAGTATGTCCTCATACATACCTTTTCTTTTGTTATCCGTCTTGTCTTTGCATTTTAGAAAACGGAAAACTGGGGACTTTAACTCAAACCTTGTGATGTGGATTTAAGAAATCTTGAATACCAGTATGTCCTCATACATACCTTTTCTTTTGTTATCCGTCTTGTCTGTCGTTTCACTGGACTTGGAGGTTCTTCCTCTCCATCATCATCATCGTCATCTTGAAAATCTTTTCTTAAAGTCCTTTTCTGCCTTTTTTTCACTGAACTAGTCCTTGAGTTCTGTCCCTTCCTTCCGGACATTCTAGTAGGTCTTGAATGGTTTTCTTTCTCCTCCTCCTCCACCTCCTCCTCCCGCATCTCACTATCATCATCTTCTCCTTCCTCCTTTTCCTCCCCAAAATCATTTTCCTCCACTAAACCCTTGTCTTGTGAAGCTACCTTCTTTGCAGAAATAGTCCTTTTTGATGATGGAATCCTTTCTTTATCCTCCTCCTCCTTCTCCTCATCACCATCTTCTTCAGAATCTCCTGTCACTTGAGTTTTGAGCATCTTTATTTTTGACTGTTTAAGTTTGCTCTTCCTTTTTAAAGTCCTTGATGATTCTTCCTCCACTTTCATATCCTCCCCCTTCTCCTCCTCCTCCTCCTCGACTTCCTCCTCCTCCTTCTCCTCCTCCTCCTTCTCCTCCTCATTCTCCTCATCACCATCTTCTTCAGAATCTCCTGTCACTTGAGATTTTAGCATCTTTATTTTTGACTGTTTGAGTTTGCTCTTCCTTTTTAAAGTCCTTGATGATTCTTCATTCACTTCCATATCCTTCTCCTCCTCCTCTACCTCATCTTCATCATCATCATCATCACTGTCCTGATCATCACTGTTGTCATCATCATCCTCCTCCTCTTGGCGAACCTTTCCTACCCTGTCCAGGAAAAAGTCTTCAAGTCCCGTGGCTGAATCTGACGTTGTCGCTTCCTGCTCATCTGTAAGCCTGTAAGACAAAATATATAGACGATAATTACACCATCTTAACAGCAAACCACTAGAATATTATAAAGTGAGAATATTTTAAAGTGATACATTGCAAAGCTACATTGGAAGAGTAAATAACAGGAGTAATAAACAAGTACACTGTTTACTAATCAACAAATCATTCATATAGTAGGAGAGGCCAATATTTGAGTTACCTTTTTGTACTGTGGGGATAACGACAGTAACAATTTCATTGAGTTCTTGTATAGCGCTCTCGTCTTTTCATACCAATATACCTCATATTCCAATACTATTACTCTGAATTCTCTGGCATTAGATTTCCAAATTTGCATTGAATGCTTTATGTACACTTTACGTATCCATGTATTGTATGGCACAACAATCATTCAAACTCGACACTCAAACTTTTAATGGCAATCCTGGAAAACAGTGTAAATCTAAGAGCACTATCATAAATATCAGGTCTTATAAAGCCATGCAGGAAACAACTTAATATACTCTGGAAGTATATTCTACACCCACTCTAAGGAAATTGCATAATGTAAACTCACTCATGTAAGCCTGAGGCTCTTCGCATGACTTGCCAGGTATACTGTACAAACATGGCCTGCTGTGACATACGGGACAGACGCTGAAAATGACGCTCTGTGCGAAAAGAATATGGAAAACAAAAAAAGGATTAATTAAAGTATAAACCTTGCAGAAATCAAAGGACTGAAAGAGAAAACAGAATACCTTCATCAAACAATAAACCTTGATAATCAGACACAACTATATGTAATTGTAGTCTTATTCATAAAAGGAGGAATTGTTTATTTTTCAATTTCAATTATCATTTCATCCCACTCTAATAAGACTAAAAATAAAAATATTAATAATAGTCATTCATAATGAGCTATACACAATGTAATACCATAGCGCTTAAAAAGTAAACCTCAACAAAAAAGAATTAGCTCTATGGAAAAAGATAAGTCTTCAGTTGTTTTTTGAAAGTTGACAGAGTGTCTATTGCTCGGATTGAGGGTGGGAGATTTTTTCCAAGCTCTAGAAGCACTTATACTAAAGCGCTTTTCAGCAGAAGAAAGACTACAAAGAATGTAAACAATTTTGCCTTATTATACATGTATTACAGTACTACTTTCATGCGATTCAATATATCGGCTTATAATAGAAATTTATCAGAGAGTGGCTCCTTTTCTTTCACCAGTAGTACTTTACAGTGTATGAGGGTAAATTTTCTTCAGCCCTAATCCATGTGCTTTTTCCTTCAGGTTTCATTATCTGCTGTAAGTACTACACAAGAGCAAAATTCTACCAACATCCCAAAATAATAGACTGCAACGTCAGAAGTAAAGTACATTTGAGATTAAGTTGTACCATATGTCTGTTAAAAAAAAATTGAGTGTCATACCCCAAATTCACATATTGCTTAACTCTACGAGACTCGTATACAACATATAAGTTAAAAACTGAGTGTGTGAATGCACGTACAGCTGTACGTCGTATAACTGTACGGTGTTTCGGGTATCGTATCACATACCTGTGCATGGTATAACTTCGGTGAGAATGGAAAAATACAAACCTGTGTATGGAAGAAGGCCTTCAAGGATCTCCTTCACACCAGGAAACTTGGCCAGATCATCAGGATCTTGAGAACGGAGAACGATACCCACTACACACTGAGCAACATGACAATGCTTGGAGTTGGTGTTCCACGTCTGCGCAAACCTTAACACAGATTCTAAAAGAGAAGGGATGAAAGGAAAGCAGGTAACGCAATGGGCATATCGTCACATCAGTGCAGAAACGCGTTAATGCAATGTGGAAGATTTTCTCTAGTAAATCGAAGAAATAAAAAAATTTGCTGTAAAAATGCTACATTATTTCTTCAAAATCTAACCAGTAGGAAGGAAACAGAAACTCTAAAATAATTACTGTCAAAAGTGTCAAAACTGGATTTTCAGAAAATTTAATAAGATTTAAAAATGCATCATATTTTTTAAAGGCTTTTCTGCACCCAATACATTCAGGTACATATTTTATACTAATGTAACATTATACTTTAACCCATTCGTGACAGGAATTATTTAAAGCCTTATTTGATCAGCTTTTATTCTTCAAATTGGCAACACCAACATTTTTATTTTATTGTTACATTTTTCTTATAAAATGTCATGTATCTGAAATGAATATAAATTGACAGAAATTATGAGAAGTCAAAAAGTTGCCAATTTGCAGGGAAAAACGGTGATTTTAAACTTTCTATCACATTGCCAATTTAAGGATTTTAATGCTTATTTTCCTTTAAAAAATTTTCAGCATCAAACAACGAATATTGACGCAACCAAAATGGGCACAGTTTGTGTAGAATTTTTTGCTCTTTCTGCTCATGTATTTGGTATGATTTTTAGGGCTTTGCATCAAAAGATATTAGGCCAAACCACAAAATGTGGACCTATTCACGAATGGGTTAATACATAATATACAAATATGCTGAAAAAGATATGACCAGGGATGAAAATGACAAATATTTCTATTTTTGGCCTGAGGTGCAACAACACAGCCCTGAATCCCATTTGATTTTGGAAAAGCAGTGCTCTAGTATCTTTGTGTAAGGTTTCAATCCCCAACTGCACTTTCCAGAAGATAGGAAACAAAAATGGTAAGTCAACTTGTTCTCTTGCATGCATATACTATCTTCTTGGCATCCCAAGTGAAATATTAGCAAAACAAACCCAGTTTAAGGTGATGAAATATGCAAGAATAACCAAGTGCGTAAGCTTAATATTGATTTTCCACTTTGCTTCTTCTACTTACCAATTTGATCAGGTCGAAGTTTTGTGATGGTGATCGCAAGTTGGGTCTCTCCCTCTGGTTCTTCTAGTATTGCTGTAAGGAGCAAAATAAAGGGACAGAGAACGCATATCGGTACAATGTGTGTTCATGTCACACAGAGGTGTGCTGGTCTAGTGGATACATCACCAGACTGTATATCACAAGGTTGGCGGTTCAAGTCCCGCCATGGTACCAATGTCTTTTAGCAAGGCATTAATGTGCAATTGCCACTCTTGACCCTATTGTAGTAAAGGGGTACCCAGTAGGAAGATTTTCCTTGAAATATTAGAGCGCCTTAATTTCAGCCATGCTAAAGCCAGGGTAATAACAGTATAGTGCCAGGAGTGTCAATTCTGACAGACATGAGCGCTAGAACCAACTGTTATTATCATTACTATTATTAGAATGTAAATGTGTGTATATTTTTTATGATTTAAAATATAACCCAAACCCATCTGCCTCCTACATATAGAATCTCATACAACCATACACGTAGGTCTAACCAAAGAATTACCAATTATCAAGAACCAACACCTAACAACTACCATAAACAAGTTCCAAACCATGAACTATGAACATATGTATTACTTTCTACAATTCTTTAAACCATTGAGCATTTGAAGAGTTGCAAGTACTAACTTTTGATGATTCCTAGAGCTTTGAAAGGTTGGTCAAGTGTGATGGCCAGCCTGAGAGCCTTGGTGAACTTCTTGGATTGCATCAAATTGGACAGCTGTTGCTCCCTTTGAAACAGAAAAAATACAAAATCATCATTAAAAGGAGAGAGAGAGAGGAATAAGAGAAAGCAAAAGAGAGAGAGAAAGAAAGAAGAAAGAAATAAAGAAAGAAAGAAAGAAAGAAAGAAAGGGCCATAGATGGATGGTATTTAGCAGAGTAGAAAACAGAAAATAGCTCCAGAAGGATCAGCTCAGTAAGGCTAAGTACATGTAGAGAAATTATAGGGTCACCCTTTATGGCAGTTCATGGAGAAATTAAGGTAAAATCTGTACTCTCCAAGAGTAGAAAATGTAAAATGCAGGATGTAGAAAACATTAGAAATAAAAGACTTACTTGATAATTTGATCTTCCTCTTCCTGAGCTTTCTCCTCATATTCAATCTGAGTCACATCCTGATGAAAAAGACAAATACGCAACGGAAAATCTGAACAAAGTGAATATAATACGCTTCATAAAAAAGGAAAGAGAAAAATGCTACAAATGAAATCACTCTTGCCTGAAATGGCAAGTAGGCATTTACAAAGCTTAACCAAAATATATGAATGCTTCCAGTATGTAAAACAGAAACACTGAGAGGCCTGTTTAGAAATCCCTAGTTCTGTACAACATTATAGTTTCTTGCTTCCCCCTCTCATCCCGCTCCCCCCCCCCCAACAAGAATTAGAATTTTTAATTTTCACTGACCTCCCACATGAGAATGCTGGAATCGGCTCCTGCTGTGACAACCTTCTGCTCTGACCGGTCAGTGGTAATTGACCACACCTTGTCACTGTGTTCATCCAGAGTAGCCACACACTCATTGGTCTTGATGGTCCAAAGCTTTAGAAGTCCATCAGAACCACTGAAGGACAAAACAAAAACCAGCAGACTTTCAAATCAAAGTTCCTCCAAAAATTATGCATCTGGTAATATATCTGGTTGTGGAAGTATCGATATTCACGACTAAAAATTAACTCGTTGAATGCTATGTCCGGAATAACTTGGGCTGGAGTCTACGTAACATGTGAGTTACACAAAAATCAAATAGTGCTGAATGGGTTAAGGAGAAGCTCTTTAAATAGAGTCACATTTCATTAATACAATTGGAAATGTTTAATAGATATGTATTTGCCCTTTCCATTAAAGCCACAGTGAATTGGGGCTTATATAGCTCTGAAATGATGTATTTACAACAGCGCCAACTTGCGGCTACTCACAACCAGACTGTCTATAAACATTACGCCCTTCTTGGCTTCTAGTGAACTGCCTCAGTCTGAATACATATACATTTTTGCAGATGTGTCTCCAAAATAAAGCTCATGTTGATCAGAATGGTGCATGCTGGGAGAAAAAATGGGACAGAATCAGTAGTTTAGGACTGAGATGGCACTATTTTGAAATCTCATACAAGGGCCCCATTTTGCTCTGGCTTTAAAAAAGGAAAATTGTTTAAAAAGTTGGTTTGGGAAATCAGGTAAAATACAACCAAATTCTCAGCCATCTTCATAGACACTGATTAAAAATTTCGCCTAATACATTCTATTCATTTATTCACTTATTCACTTATATCAAAGTATCTGTCCCTGAATCTTCAAATGACACCATGTCATGCATTTTCAAGCACAATCAAACCAACTAGGCATTGTGGTGTGTGCCTGTAATCCAGCTAACAGTGGAAGTTATAAACTGATTTTGTGAACCCAGGTTCAAATCTGAGTCACGTCTTTCACACAGTGACATGAAAGGTCGGTCCCAGACGTAATTAATCATATCTGATTGATACATGTCTGTAAAAACCCATTCAACAACAACAACAACACAACTGGGCATTGTGGCGTGCATCTGTAATCCAGCCAACAGTGGAAGTTATGAAATGATTCAGCAGACCCAGGTTCGAATATGAGTCATGTCTTTCGGATGGTGACGTAATAGGTCAGTCCCAGATGTAAATAATATCTGATTGATACATGTCTGTAAAAACCCAATGCAACAACAACAACAACCATACCTTGATAAAAGCTGCATTCCCCGAGTCAGGAATGTGACTTTCAGCACCGAAGCATCATGC
Organism: Echinometra lucunter; assembly: GCA_029962745.1. Classification (NCBI taxonomy): domain Eukaryota; kingdom Metazoa; phylum Echinodermata; class Echinoidea; order Camarodonta; family Echinometridae; genus Echinometra; species Echinometra lucunter. The sequence continues at coordinate 31,032,723 of CM057155.1, forward strand.
CCTTCAAAGGTCTGCACATGGAAATATTAAAAACATATATTAAACAAGCACTTTATACTCTGGTGTAACTAATCAATACTACACTTCATCAAACAGAACAAAAATGATTGGCATACCATCATTTGAAAAAGTCTACGACCACCTGGGAATATGTGGGTATTTTAATAATTTGGAATACATTCTTTTATCTCAATGAATGATTACATAACATGTTTACTACAGTGGTCAGTAGCACAAGTGTAATCGTATAAGCCCATATGAATACGTTGAAAATAAATGTATGTCAGAAAAATAAGTATGTTTAACTTTGTTTTTTTCTTTGAGTTATTGCATTTTGGAAGGGTAGTCTTAAATTTTGCAAATGATGGTAGATTATGCTCTTGTTAGCTGTGTTATAAAATAGAACTAGAAGAAGAACTGCTCACAAAACTCCTGGTTTAAAATGGAATGAACCCCTGAGTAACTCACATCTGATACTGCAGTTTTTGGATTAGACTGATATGATGTTCTTCATATCTAAATCATTTAAAAGATTTAGTGACTTGCAATGTGCTGAAATCAATCTTACCTTGACACAGCTGAAGTCAGAGAGAGCCCAAATCTTGATACTCCCATCAGCTGAACTGCTTGCTAGAGCCTAGTAAACAGGGGAAATATACAAAGAAATTAATTAAATTTTGATGCTTTTCTTTCATAAGTCAAAACATATTTTTGTCATCACCTCTGTAGCCATTTTAAGACTTTGAGGTGCTTATGGATCCATCTAGAAACTATTGTGTGTACTGCCTTGCTGTGTCCATATTTTTGTTAAGATCATTTATACCAAACTCTCCAATACCATCATTAAAAAAAAGGTCACTCATCATTATCGTTGCCATTACCATTACTACTTCTATCATTTTAGTTGAATTGCAATGACTGTTAACAATCACAACAAATTCTTTATACTCATCATCATCATCATCATCGTCTTCACAATCAGCTCAGTCATCATTGCAAGAATGACATAAAAGATAATTCAAATCTACCAATTTCTAACTTCTCTTTGTCACAATGCAAAATCTGTTCTTGAATCAACAACTAAATCGTAATGAGACAAACTTCAATATACAGCATCTTTCTCAAATTCCTCTCATGAATCACACAAAAAAAGAAATGAATGCAGAAGATGAGATATATGCATTTCTAAAATAATACTCACCTGATCTGTTGGTGAGAACTGAACACACCAAATGCCCCTCTTGTGACCCCTAAATGACCCAAGAAGTACTTCCTTCTCCATATGCCAAAGCTTAGCAAGTCTATCCTGAGATCCTGTAGCTAGCAGTTTGTCATTTGGAGACAGACACACTGAGTTGATGTCCTGGTGAAAAGTCAAAATGGTCAAATACAAGATTTGAAAATTCAATAAATTTTGGATTAATAGTGACAGTAGAAGATATTCAAAATAGGTGAACAGCTTACTAAATACCACTTAATATGCCCTAGGAGAGTAACATAGAAAATATCGCTGGTTTAGTGAAGATGTACTGGAACCTCTGTTCGTTGGGATGACTTTGAAGTTCATAACCCAATACCCAGAGCATCCTCCAAACAACTTGAAATATCCAATATATAAATCCATCCACAAATAGCTCAATCTCTATTGTACTAACATAGAATCTATACAGAGTCATATCTTTGTACAGGCAGATTTTCACAAACACACAGGTCAATAAATGCTGATATTTGTGGCAATGGATGCACTAACCTTGTCATGTGCCTTCTCTGTGAATGTCACTTTCATGTGAGCTGGTTCCTGGACCCCTTCTTCTGATGTTTGTGCTGGTATTCTCCATACCTTTAATGTGAGGTCCTCACTACCAGACACACAAAACTTGGAGGACAATCTGCAATCAATGTGCAAGCATACAAAACTCAGTAACTAAAGAAGCAATGGGCTCAAAACAGTTAACAACTTCAAGAACTTGTTCATATGGCCCTCCCATATTTAAAGCAATGATAAAAAGTCCCTGGGATAACACTTAGAGCAAAATGTACTTGATCATGATTGACTGTGTGTAAATGCGGGTGTGTGTCTCCCTTAGAGAGATCAAATAGTCATGAAATAGCCAATATTTCTCACATTCCTTTTTGAATGATCAAGCAATCAAACACAAGGAAATTAGTACCTACATGTACATGTGTCATGAACCACATAAAAATGTTACCGTTATTTTGCATGGTTTCCAAATGACATTTCACATAGAAAGCAAAGACAGTTTACTCAGATACACAACAAATACATGTATATAGAGCAATAGACAATGCAATGGAGACAATACAGCTCAGGATTTGGAGAATGAGCCATTTAAGATGGCTTACCTTGAAGCAGCTACTGTCCCTACAGAGTGGGTATGACCTAAACCTACAGCTATACAGGTTACAAGACAACTCTCTGCATCCATACACCATACACGAACTGTGTTATCCTGTGAAAAAAAAACAACAACAGAGGGATATCATAACATGATCATTTATAAAGCAAGTTTAGCACTATGCACTCTCTCTCTCTCTCTCTCCCCTTCTTCTTCTTCTCCTTCTCCTTCTCCTCCTCCTCCTCCTCCTCTTTCTTCTTCCGTCTTTTCCTTCTTCTCCTTCTTTTCCTTCTCCCTTCCTCATTTTTCTGAATATGCCTCCCTCTCTATTCTTTCTTACTTAGTTTTTCTTCCTTTCCCTTTCCTTCTCCTCTCCCCTCCCCCTTTCTCTCCTTGTATTTCGTTCCTTTTTTTTTTTCTTTCTACACCCCTCTTCCAAGCAGACTGAAAGATTGTCTTGCCTTTGAACTGCTGACCATCATCAGACCTTTCTTGAATATATCCAAAGACATGACAATATCTGAAAATAAAATCAAAACAATAAATTAAGGATTCACAACACAACTTCTTGATATTATTATGCAAGTGAATTATCAGTTTCAAACATATGCTCAGTGTATAGAAAATCAATAATTTCTGTAAGTTCTCATTCTACATCTGTTCATATCATCATGTAGCATGTATTCTTTTCAGCCTCCAAACATTAGGACATATTCTACATATTTTTTCCTCTGAACATAATAAAATGAAAGCAATAAAATAAAGGTGATAATAATGATTATGATGATGATGTTCATAATAATAACAACACTGATGATGACAATGATGATGATGACATTGATGATGACAATGATGATGCTGATAACAATGATGATGATGATGTTAATAAATAGCAATGACAACGCTGATGATAATGACAATGATGATGATGATGATGATGATGATGATGATGATTATAAAAATGATCACAAAGCTAATGAACAAAAAGGTAAAGAAGAAATGTAGAAGAAGCCATCATTACCTGTGTGTCCAGTAAGGATTTGACAGCTGCCAGAACTCAACTCAAAGACTCTGATCTGCTCACTGTTACTAGCTACCGCTAGGTGAGACTCAGTCTTCCCCATCAGCTTCAGGTCCAGAATCTCTTCATTGTAGCCAACAAACTGTAGAACAGAGGCAAGAGAAAAATATATGTGATCCTTCAACTTTTTTTAAAGGCCATAAACTTTCTTTGGGCAAAATGGATAAGGGAAAGGCACATCAAAATAAAACAGTTGCAAAGACAAATGAGAAGATTCCAAATCATGAAATTTGCATACATCGTTTTCTTTTTTCTTTAGAAAGTATTTCTCTATCATTAAAGGAGAAGTCTAGGCGATTTCTGTAAGCATGGATCATAAAGATAAAAAATTCAGCAGCTAGAAAATGGGTTACTTTACACGACATACCCTAGGATTACCGAGTAATCAACAATTAACTTGTATAAACAGTAGTTCTAGTACAAGCCCATTTTCATCCACAATACAGTTCGCACCCGGGCCCAGTGACGTAGCTGATGCACCGCAGGCGCCAGCCGATGCAAGCGATATGTGTGTACGACATTCCGGCTCGAAGTGGTCTTCGTACACTTTCTTTAACTTCGAAAATTTATAAGTTTTGAAGTCGAATTTGTCCGTTCTAATATCATTAATCCATCAGGCACACCACTCCCTGTCCGTCAGGGGATTAGGGATTGCAAAAAACTTCTCTTTAGAACAGAATTGGTGTGATTTGTACACCCAAAAGCTAGACATATCGGCATTTTGCATAGAGAATGTGCAGAGAATTAGTGCGCATGCGCAGTGCAAATGCATCACCAAAATGACCATATTTGGGTTTCGGTGGGAAATTCAATTATTCGGAGTAAAAAAAGCCAACACTTAATCGGTCTATAAAAATCACAGAAATCACCTTGATAAATAAAAGTAGCATTATCTGTTATCGTGAATTTTAAGTTTTATAGTGTAATTTTAATGAAATTGTCTGGACTTCTCCTTTAACTATTTATCCAGTCAGTTTATCTGAAAGAAGATGGTTTTTCAGAAAAATTTGAAGTGGAAGTTCCTCAAGCCATCTCTTCATACTAATCCTACAAATCTGTAGACTAGTGAACTTATGAAAAACAAGACAAGGTTGTGATTTTTACCTGCTTCTCCAGTTTCAAGTCCTCCAGCCTGAAGAGGATGATATTATGGTCGTATGTAACCACGGTAACACATCCAATGGCCTCACAGAGCATGGCACTGGTGATGATGGCTGGTTCTTCCTGGTCCTCTGAAGACTGCTTCTTCAAAGACTTTAGAGGGCTCCCTTGCTGCTCATACAGGCATCGGCCTGATGAGGACCAGACTTTCATGATTCCTACAGGAAGGTGTTACAAACAAAAGAAGATAGGAGAATCAGTGCTATTTCTGCATATTCAATGAGCTATGACCTTTGACCTTTGACCCATACTCCGAAATCAAACTTAGACTGTATTTTTGATACTATATCCCTTCATATAAAATTTCATTAAAATCTGTCAAATACTGCCAAAGTTAGTGAATTGAAATCAGTATTGTTACGGATGTACGGATGGACAGAAGGACAGACGGACAGCAGGGTTACTATATCCCCCTCTGACTTCTTCCACAAGGGAATAAAATGGTAGGAGAATCAATGCTGTGCTCTGAAACTGTATGATTATTACCCTGTACAGCGTACAACATCATATGAATCATACGTATGCATGAAGTCTAGACGAACAGGAGTAAAACAAAACAAAAAAACAAAAACAAAAACAAAAACATATACAAAACACACAAATATGTTTGAAAGTACCCACTTACAAACTGAGAGGAATTGAATTGGATCTCTCTTTTTTTTTTTTTACTCCTGCAAACAACTTTGCAGGAGTAAAAAAAAAAAAAAAAAACATATACAAACGCACAAATATGTTTGAAAGTACCCACTTACAAACTGAGAGCAATTGAATTGGATCTCTCTTTTGATTTTCTTTCAGTTTCAAATCGCAAATAAGTGGATTAACCCATAGAGGTGCTGTGTTTCCTTTTAGTCGCACTTTGCAGTATCTTTTGATCTTAAATGATAGCAATTACACATGAAATATGAGCAGAAAGAGAAAAAATTTACTGAAAAATTTGATTTCATTCCCAATGCTGCATGTTGTGCCGTTCCTGAATACGAACAGTTTAACGTTTACTAATCATTAAACTCTCTAAATTGGCACTGCAATGAAAATAAGTAATAACTATTTACATGTGCAAATTTGGCAATTTTTTCATTAAATTGTGCAATTATCATTCATTTTGATTCATGTTATATCCATTTTTATTTTTTTCAAACTATGTATGAGAGAAAAAAAAGATATTAAATTGTTGCCAATTTGAGGAGTGAAAGCTGATTAATTCAGACCACAAGAAAGCTCTGTACCTCTATGGGTTAAATGATTCCATGCTATTATGCTATCAGGAAAAATCCCAAGAGAATTAGATGTAAAATATCCTACCTTTAGCACCTGCTGTTAGGAAGCAGAGATCTTTCTGGTCTTTCTTGGGAGTGATCTTCGGAAAGTCTTTATCCTCTGGGAGGAGAATTACCGCTTCAAGAGGCTAGGATAGAAATAGGGAGATCATCAGCACATGCCATATCATGTTCTATAAAAGCTTTTTCAAATGGGTACATATTTTCATAAAATCATAAACTATTTTAGAAAGAATTCCATGAATGAAAGCTTAGAAATTTTTGACAGGTCAAATTTGATGCTTCTATCTCTTTACACAGTAAAAGAAGGTACACTTTCCAAATATTATTATTATTATTATTATTACTTATTACTTATTATCTATGCTGCGCTTTTCCCATAAGGCCCAAAGCGCCTACAATAATCAAACAGTAAACATATAATCAAATGTATATCCTAAACTACAAACTGCAAAAAAAGATGGGGTTTTAATGCCTTTCTGAATGTTGTAATTGATGGAGACTGCCTAATTGTGAGTGGCAAATCATTCCAGTGTTTTGAAGCTGACACAGTAAATGTCCTATCACCAACTAATGTACGAGTAACTGAATATGTGAGACGAAGAGGATCACTGGCTGACCTCAGTGCTCTGGTGGGTGTGTATAAATTCAAACAATTACCCAAATACTTTGGAGCTTGATTATTAAGTATTTTGTACACAAACACAAGTAAATATTGTAAACAGTTCAATTAAAACAAATCTGCTTGCTTCAGTAATGAGCATCAGATTCACAGGGGAATGAAAAGGAAAAGAAGATATTTCACTATTCATCATTAAATGAATTTTTTTTTTAAAAGTTCTTATTAACCAATTTGTTACTGGAGCCAGATGACCCCTGTATTAAGCCTACAAAAAGTAGTCAATGGGTGAATAACGGAAATCATTACCCTACCATCATGGAATAGTGATCAGTATCGAATAACACTCTCAACAAAAATATAGAAAGAAAGAGAGAAGAAAACATGTAATCAAACAGTAGAGTTTATGAAAAATAAAGTGTAATTTACCTCAAAGACAGGGATGGTCTTCTTGGCCTGATTCTTGACCAGATCCCAGATGACCACCACACTGTCCCTTCCACTGGACAGCAGTGTGTCACCATCCTGAGAGAAAGAAAGACTGGTCACTGCCCCATAATGGGTCTTTAGCACTGACAAACAGCTGAAATGCAAGATAATTGATAAGGATGTGAAAATGAAGCGATTATTATTAAACTGAATTTAATTGAAAAGGTATTCATAAAAAGCCATGTGGCAGCCCAAAGGCTGAATTGTGTGGAATGTACATAAAAACCAGGTACAATACAAAATTTGAAATAATTCATGTGATTTTTTAAATTCTATATTTTGTATTGCACTTGATTTTGAGTACATATCCACAGCACTTAGCTAGAACATACTGATGTTCACACAATATCTTATCATTTATGCCCAAAATTCTCCACTTTAAACCTTCTCATTATTCAACAACACTTGCATGTATGGTATCTCCATATCAAGTGCATTGACCCTGGAATCAAGTCTCCACAAGATCATCTCTATGCCTTTCAGTGGTTACAAAACAATCCAATTAAAATCAATAAAATCAGTCTATCAACTGAGAATTCTAATTTTATTTCATTATTTTATTTCATTTGTTTATTTATTATGATTCTATAATTATCTATTTAGTTATTCATTCAATTCATTTATTTATTTACTTTCATTTTATTCATTCATTTAATTTTTTTTTTTTGGGGGGAGGGGCTCATTATCCCATTAATTACTTTAGGTAGAAATATCATGCATCGGACTAGTGATATCTGTGGGTTCTGGTAAAGAGCTTTACCTGCTAGTCTGTAGATCCCATATCCTGATATGATTATCATCTGATACAGAGAAAAGATGCAACCTCTCAGAGTCTGGATGAAACTGTACAAGACTGAATAAATACAAAAAAATAAAATAGAATCTAACAATATACTGCAACAGGTAATAGCATCCAAAATTGAATTAATAATAATCATAATAATAATGATAATAACTAAATTTATATAGCGCAGTTATTAGTGCAATTATTGTTACATTTGAGGATCAGAAACAGATGTTATTATGTAGTGTTTATATGCCATGTGATGACAGGTGTTTGAATGCCAATTTAGAAGAGTACCAGCAAGTGCTGAATGATTTAGATGTTTTGATGAATGAAATAAACCCTGACTTTGCCTGCTTTGGAGGGGATTTTAACACTGATATTTCTAGAGACACTTTCCAAACAAGGGTATTTTTAAAGTTTTTTGTGGATGATTATTATATTTGTACGCAGGATGAATTTGACTTTACTTTCAGTAGCAAAGGTAGTAATCACAAATCTTTAATTGATCATTTTGTGTTAACAGATAGTTTAGCTGAGGCTCTGCAGGTGTATGAATGTATAGATACTGTTAATAATTTTTCAGATCATGTTGCTGTTAAATGTCAGTTGGACTTGTACATGTCAGAATTCACCAATGCTTGTGAACAAGACTTGGAAGGAAAAAAGTGTTATAATTGGAATCTAGCAAAACAGGAAGAGTTGGACAGGTATGTGGATAAGTTGTCTGAAATACTATATTCAATTGATATCCCGTATTGTGCATTTGATTGCAGAGAAGTACACTGCCAAAGGCATTATGGAGTATTGAATGAGTTTCATGATAAAATTGTTGATGCTTGTCTAAATGCTACCTTGCATGTAATGTGTAAAGGTTCTCAGAAACCAAAATGTAAGGTAATACCTGGCTGGAATGAGCATGTAGAGGGATACTTCAAAAATGCACTGTTTTGGCACAAGTTGTGGGTTGAAAACGGTCGCCCCCAAAGTGGTGAACTTTTTGGATTGCGTAAGAAAACGAGAACTGATTATCACAAAGCTCTCAAAAGGACTATAAAGGAGTCAGATGAGATAAAGGCTGATAAAATGGCAGCTGTCATTGCAGCAGGTAGTACTAGATCATTTTGGTCAGAAGTTAAGAAATACAGTAGATCCAAATATGTCAGCAGATATCCAAATGTTGTTGATGGTGTTCAAGGAAAAGATAACATAGCTGGAATGTTTGCTCATAAATTTGACATATTATATAATAGTGTATCCTTCAGTGGAATGGATATGGCAGGTCTTAAAAATGATATTGATAAATCTGTTGACCATAAATGCAGATGTCATGAGTGTTTACAGGATGATCATATAATAACATAAGATGAAATTTGTAGCGCAATAACTAAGTTGAATGCATCTAAAAAAGATGATATTAGCGGATTGATGTCTGACCATCTAATACATGGTAATAAGGTTATTAGTAAATATGTTGCTATGCTATTCACAGGTATGATCTGGCATGAAATGACACCAGACAGCATGCTTTGAAGCACAATGATTTCAAGGGCGTTGGGCAAATGTAGTTGATTCTTGCAACTTTCGGGCAATTACATTAAGCAGCATAATTGGGAAAGTGTTGGAATTGGTGATTATGAAAAGGGAAATTAATAATTTGTGCACACGTGAGTTGCAGTTTGGTTTTAAAGAAGGCTTGTCTACAACCATGTTACTAGTATGGTAAAAGGGACAGTGTCATACTTTATGCATGAGAAGAGTAATGTCTATGGTCTTGTATTAGATGCGAGCAAAGCATTTGATAGAGTTCATTTTGTTAAGTTGTTTAAAATAATGTTATATAAAGGAATATATTTTTTTTTCCTTCCTTCACTGTATTTCTGTAGGTGTACTATTTATTAATATGCTGAATATGTTTTCCTTTTATGTTTTGATCTTTGTATGTAAATTTATGTATGTATTTTTTGTATGTAAATGTTTTTAAATGTGCTGTTTCATGCGAATAAGAACAAATTGAATTGAATTGAATAGCACCCTTTCCAGAGGATACAAGGCACTTTCACTGAATTAAAGTCTTAGAGCAAATTAAGAATTGTACAAGTATGTTTTCAAATTTATGCTATGCCAGCTGGAATAGTTCCTAGGGAAAAATTATGAAACTTCTTTTGATATTTTCCTTAATTTTTACATCTTATCTGCAGTCATTCATGCTGATAAAAAATCTTCTATTGATATTGCTCAAATATCCTATATAAGGTTCCCTGCTACACTTCTAAAAGAGAAAACTAATTATCAGAAGTGTTTAATTGTACGATTGTGACAACAGTCAACAGTTGTTGGCAAAGGCAAAAAGATGAAGAAAAAAAAACTGTTTACTAAAAACTCTTTACAATCCACATAAAAAAATCCTGAGTTGTTACCTGCATCAAGAACACAATGGGTTTTTGTTTCATCAAGTGCAGTTGTACTTTACAGACCATCTCATAAAAAAACTAGATGAATCCTCAACCGCGCGCGGTCAAAATTTATGCCCCTGCCAATGCCAGATAGGAAATATATGGCACATTCATGTTGATTTATTTTCATTTATACAATGACATCTTGACCTTGACCTTTGACCTTGTAACCCCCAACTCTAATGAGACCATTGCCCTTTCCATATGCTTACATGAGCCAAGTTTGAAGTTGAACCGTCACAGAGTTGTTGATTTATTGCAAGAACAAGCAAGTTTCATGTATATAACGACCTCTATGACCTTTGACCTTTGACCTTGAGACTCCAAAATCTAATCAAATCATTGTCCCTCCCATATGCATACATGAGCCAAGTTTGAAGTTGATCCGTCAAACGGTTCTTAAGTTATCGCGAGAACAAAAACGGGACAGACGGACAGACGGACTGACGACCCGAAAACATAATGCCTCCGGCAACCACCTATGGTGGGCTGAGGCATAAAAAGATAAGAAAGATAAAGTGCATCAAAGACTGGTACATACGACCATATAAGGGCTACCAAGAAGAGCTACCAGCAGTCCCTGTATATCCAAGATCAATTCCAACCTAGAACCAACTCCCAGACAACATAAGAGAGGCCCCATCAATCCCAAAATTCAAAGAACTCACAGAAAACAATAATTTAGACTAACAAAGTATGCATCTGACATGACGCATTGCTGTAATAAATGTATAGGATAGCCACACCAGGCATTTATACATCTACATGCATTATATCAAGATCAAGATAATTTAAAATTGGTAAATTAGTTGTGACTCTATAGCCACGATTGTATCCTTTACCTGATCACGCCCTGGGAACCCTTGAGGTTGATGATGTTGAATCAAAGGCCATACTGACCATCCCCCCCCCCCCTCCTCACCCCAGCTATGTAGGTGATGTATCCTTTACCTGACTACACCCTGGGAAACCTTTAGGTTATGTGTGCAGTACTGTCTGATGATGTCCCACAGCTTGATGGTACTATCACTGCTTCCTGTGGCCAGGAGAGTGGATGTTAGATCAAAGGCCATACTGACCGCCCCCTCCCCCCAAGCTATGTAGGTGATGTATCCTTTACCTGACTACACCCTGGGAACCCTTGAGGTTATGTGTGCAGTACTGTCTGATGATGTCCCACAGCTTGATGGTACTATCACTGCTTCCTGTGGCCAGGAGAGTGGAGGTTGAGTCAAAGGCCATACTGACCACTGGACCTCTGTGTAAAGACTACGGTAAATATGACAGAAGAAACAATTTCAAAAAATGGAAATGATACTCCTTTTGGGGAAAAGTATAATCAAGCAATTAAAGGAGCCTCTGAACATGGCTGAACAGAGCTTAAAGGCATTCGCTAACTTTGTGAGCAGCCAATTTAAAAAATTCTCAAACAAAGATGAAACATGTGTATGAGTACTTGTATTTGCACCAAAAAAAAACCCGAAACCAACCATAATTCGGAATGAAAAACTGTTAGTAAGATGCAAACCTTGATTTTATCATTTTTTTGTCTCAGAGACAATAAAAAAGAGGACCGTTTTGCTCGAGTTAAAAAATACCTTCATCTGCCTCCCTCCATGTGATATGCCAATACACACACAGTACGGTCCAGTGCGCCATGTGCGCATGTGCACTCCTAACGTCTAGTCTGTGCAACTGACCCGATATATTTTTCAAACATTGGTTCACATAATTTCTAATATTTAAAAATACTTCCTGTGGATATTGTACTTTAAAACTTTCAGACTGGTATTTTCACACTATAACCTTTATGTTTATCCCATTTTCAAGTAGCAAAATTATTTTTTTCAAAATTTTAACAATGTTAACCAATGCCTTTAACCCTAAATGACTACTGAATTCTTATATTCCCATAGACTTAATACAGGGACCACCCAGTTCAGGTAGCTAATGGGTTAAGTTATATCCCAAGAGCCCACTGCCTCAATTATTGCACTGATCATGAGCCTGAAGAAAGTTAATTAATCAACAGTAGAACTACCTCCTTTATACTTTCCACAACATAACTTTATAAAACAATACAGTTCAATCAAAACTGTGGAAACTTAGTTCCACCTGCAAATGTGCTAAAGTTCCAGAACTAATTCTTCACATCTAACTTGGAGAAGTAGGGAAGTGGCATAACTCGTCTTCAAGGCTCAGGTTATATCAATATGAAGTCTTGATTTACCTGCCATGTCCTGGTACAAGTTCCATCTTTCCAGTTCCACTGCTTGAGTAATGAGTTCCTGTAGGCCACCACAAGAATCTTAACCACATGGAGAGAGGAAAAAAAAAGAACCTAATGAGACATTCTCACACTTGCAAGAGAGAGAGAGAGAGGGGGGGGGGGGAGGAGAGGGGGTTCTAAGCCACTTTTAATTGAAAGAAAAACTGGATTTATGGTTATGTGATTAAATTATGAAAGAAACTGTTCCAAATCAATTGAGAGAGTTAGGTTAGTTGTACATCAATACTAGTGTTTAGTGTGAGATTTGGGGATAATTGCATTGATAAGAAATTGCTCAGAACTGTTTAAAACTGCAGCTACGTACCTCATCATCATCAGTGACAGCAAAACAGGTCACTTCATCTGATCCCTCCTGTCAAAACAATTCAGTATTATTTTTCATTGTCTCTTAAACTAAATCAACTCAACTGTTCATTCGTACTCCTTTAAAATTATGTTTATGAGACACAGAATGTCATTCATTCATTCATTCATTCATTGTTAAAAAGAAAAATGCTATAATTACTTTCTCAAGAGAAACGTAGAAATACTGCCCCACAGCTACACAAGAATAGTTCATATTCTTTATTTTCCCTTTATTCATTCAACTCAACTTTTTTATTCATTTATTCATTTTCTTTCCTATTTTAAATCCCTTTAATGGTTTCCTTTCATTAGGCAGAGCACTGTCATTTATTCATTCATTATTGTAAAGGCAACTGTTGGAACTTAATTGTGAATTTCTTGAGAATCATAGAAAATACTGCTCCATGGCTACACAAGAATATTTCAAATTTAAAGGAAAGGTTCTTCTCTTTCGCCTCAAACAATGTTTGAAACTGTCAGAACTTACATCCTTGATACTGTGAACTGTCTTTCCTGTTTGAGCATCTAGAACTTTCACCTCCTCCCCATGTGTACAAAAGATGTGACTGCCATTTGATGATACATGGACTTTCCCTCCTGTGTAGAATGCTTCAATCCTGTTTGCTACTCTGAAACTAAGAAGGAAAAAAAAAATAAAATAAACAAAGATAAACATGTAGCATTCAGATTTTTATCTTCTCCTCCTCCTTCATCTTCCATGTCTTCCTTTTTTGGAATTGGAGGGGGCAGGGGAGGGGGGTTTCTGCTTTACTTTCTACTTTTTTTCTTTCTTCTTCTTTTCGTCCTCCTCCTCCTCCTCCTCCGTCTCTGGAGTCCTTCCTTCTCCTTCTCTCCAGTAGCGATGCCAACACATTTTTAATTCTTAAAAAAATCATATGGTTGATTGTACTCATTTTGAAGCTTATGTCATTCTCTATAACATAAGGGTTCGATTTTTCATTGTTTCTCGCTTATATGCAAATTATCGCCAAATCAATTAGCCGAATTACAGATTTTTTTCTGCCCGATTATTCACATGGGGATGCGTAGTGTAAAATATTTTTTTCCGTATAAAAATGAAAATCTCACCCTTTGTTATGTCTTATTGTCTAATCTTCTACACATGTATATACATGTTTTTATGGCAAAACAGACTTTAATGGCCATTTACATTATAGTTAATCAGTATGCAAATCACTCAATATGAATAATGTCTGCAGAATTCCAAATATTGGCCTCATCTAGCCAAAGATGTGCTTACAAGTCTGACATTATTTTTTATCTTTAGCAGGTATATATATATAAATATATATATATATATATATATATATATATATATATACAAATACCTACAAAATATATGCAATGAAGACATGAATAATATGTCTGTTGTTCTCAAATGTTATATTCTGAATTATATAAATACAGTGAGCAAAACATGTTGATGTACACAATTTATTTTGTAACATTTACTGTGACCCATTTTTACTATACAGATATACATACAAATACCTACAAAATACATGCAATGAAGACATGAATAACATGTTTGTTGTTTTCAAATGTTATATTCTGAATTATATAAATACAGTGAGCAAAACATGTTGATGTACTCAATTTTGTTTTGTAACATTTACTGTGACCCATTTTTACTTTACAGATGTATGCCTCGTTGATATTATGTAGACTCGGATTTATAGTTATTTAGCTGTAGTACTATTTCAGTGTTAGTTTTCAATCGCAGGTGATCTCAATGTTATTTTTTATCTTTAGCAGGTGATCTTGAGGTGTACTTGGTGGGATACAGATACAGCTGAATTCTTATCATAGAAGGAATAATTCCAGGACTTGGTGGATATTCTTCCTGCAGTACTCTGTAAAGAGATGAAAAGTGATTAGGGAGTTAGCAGTAACTTTAATTGGGCTGTTTTTGTGTTTTTCCTACAGAATAAAACTTTACGAATTATATGACTGAGTTTTGTGTATTTGTATAACAAGGTAAATGCATGTACAAGACGAAAAAAGAAATATTTGCATTACTTGAGAAAGAACATAAACACACTTTGAACATTACAGATCCTCAAAAGTTAAAGAGAATGATACAAAAGAGAGTAACAACATTAATACAACTTCAGAAAATGTGGGGGGAAGACGAGGTAAAAACCCAAGGGCAGAGATTGATATCAACATTTCAAAAAAGTCACTCTTGTCTTATCACGCCTACATTTAATTCAATTCTATATCTCAAAGAAGGCAGCAATGCATGATTCCAAACCCTTGGTATGACTTCCACACAATTCTCCCTTTAAAAAAAAATCAATAATTACTCCGGCTCATCCCCGTCCAGTACCATCCTTCCATATCCCGCTCCCAATCCCAAACCTTGCACTCACAAAAAAAAAAAAAAGTCCGAGGCAAAATTCTAAGAGTGCAATATAAATTCTCTAGATCACAAGTTTTTGTCATAATTCACTATAATAATCATATTCCGGCTCATCCCCGTCTGGTAGCATTCCTCCCAATCCCGCTCGCAATCCCTAACTTTACAATCATAAAAGTCCGAGGCAAAATTCTAAGAGTGCAATATAAATTCTCAAAATCAAAAGTTTCTGTCATAATTCAATATAATAATCATATTCCAGCTCATCCCCGTCTGGTAGCATTCCTCCCAATCCCGCTCGCAATCCCTAACTTTACAATCATAAAAAAGTCCGAGGCAAAATTCTAAGAGTGCAATATAAATTCTCTAGATCACAAGTTTCTGTCATAATTCACTATAATAAACATATTCCGGCTCATCCCCGTCTGGTAGCATTCCTCACAATCCCGCTCGCAATCCCAAATTTTACAATCATAAAAAAGTCTGAGGCAAAATTCAAAGAGTGCAATAAATTCTCAAGATCAAGAGTTTTTTTTTTGTCATAATTCACTATAATAATCATATTTCGGATCATCCCCGCCTAGTACCATCCCTTCCAATCCCGCTTCCAATCCCAAACTTTACACTCACAAAAAGGTCCGAGGCAAATTCTAAGAGTGCAATAAATTCACAAGATCAAAAGCTTTTGACAAATATCACTAACTTTTACTTGAACTATAATCAATAATTATTCCGGCTCATCCCCCTGCGGCACATCCCTCCTATACCCAAACTTTCAACTCACAAAAAGTTCGAGGCAAAATTCAAAGAGTGTAATAAATTCACAAGATCAAACGTTAATTACCAGGAAAATCAATGTCATAATTATTAAGATAAAATCAGAAGTATTGTAATGTATTTCCTACCTGCAATCCCAATCTTGGACTCGAGATGTAAGGGAAAGGGCCTCTGTCAGACACACGAAAATCCTGCATTTCACGAAACCGTCCTAAGTCTAAGATAATGGACATCCTATTGAAATGTGTATCAATTCTACAACACGCGTTTCAACGGGATGTCCAAGAAGTTTAGACTTAGGATGGTTTCGTGAAACACAGCGCTGGTTCCAACTTCCAATGCGCATGCCCAGTACGCCGGGTATACGATCTATCGAAAATCATGCAAAGTGTGCAAAAACTTGATGGCGATTTTCCAGCTGGCGCTTAAATGCGCTTTTTCTTATTGGCTAAAGCATGGCATCTTTAAAAAGATTACATTCAGGTGAATATGAAAAACCATGTTCCTAAGGCGAACCTCACTCCAAAAGTGTCTAAAAATCTGATCAAAATCAGAAGATCCAGAAAATTTCTCTCTTTTAAGAGTTGAGAAACCCATAAAATGAACAAAAATGATCAAAAACTTTTGATTCTTTTCTTAAAATGGAGATAATTTTGTTGACTTTCCGATGGAATAAGAATTTAAAGAATCTATTTTCAACAAAATTGTAAAAAACGCCTTCACGCAAGACGATGTAGTACATGGAAATCACTGAAATGCACAACGATCGTGAGGTAAACATCATCCATGAACGTAAGTACTTCCCGACATTTCTGAACAAATTTCCACACATTCGTACTCATAATACACAAAATAAATGAGGCAGACACAATAAAGTTTCAATATTCTGTTTTATTTGTTTTCCATGGCATTCAATGCTGCAAAGATTATTTTTGATGACATTTATTTACTACCCCGTCTCGGCAAAATTTGCGTGCATTCAGAATAGGACGCACGCATTCACGGCTTACGTTGGCATCGCCATCTCCAGCTCTCTCTCTCTCTCTCTCCATCTCCTTCTGTCACTGGTGTCAGGTCTGTGCGAGTACAGGCCACCTTGTCATTGCAGTAATTGTATACTCATACATCCTAATACAAACATGTTCTACCATTTGACAGACAGATCTGCATCGTCTCATTCACACAACACAGACAGACTGACTGGAATCGAGAATCGCTGCAAAGAGACAACATGAAAACGAATACATGGGACTGTTGTCAATATAAATGAAGAAATATCTTGTAAGATTACCTCGAATATTACACCTCAACATCATATACAACATTAAATATACATACATAATGATTACAAATACTGGAATCTTACTTCGTTTTTAATGTGGTGGCCATATTACCGACTTAATCACAAGTAGCACCTCTCCTACTTCATTCTCCGTTTGCCCGCAGCAACACGTGTGTATGATTAGTATG
The DNA here is from genome assembly GCA_029962745.1 of Echinometra lucunter. Classification (NCBI taxonomy): domain Eukaryota; kingdom Metazoa; phylum Echinodermata; class Echinoidea; order Camarodonta; family Echinometridae; genus Echinometra; species Echinometra lucunter. Next base: position 31,050,212 of record CM057155.1, read on the forward strand.
CATGCAGAATCGCGCTTTGCAGAATCGAGCCCCCCATATAAGCCTAGCCACTAGCTATAGCCACGCGGAGCGCTAGCGATGGCATGGCGGAGCTCAGGCGAGGACTCGCTCGAGAAGCAGGAGCGCGCTGCGGGCTGGAGCAGCTGCCAGTGCCAAGGCAAGCGCTAACGCGCCCCGGGGGGGGGGGGAGGGGGGAGGGGGGGAGAAGGAGGGGGAGGGGGGAGAAGGAGGGGGGAGGGGAGGGGAGGGGAGGGGTACTCGTTTTTTTTTTTTTTTTTTTTTTTTTACTTGGGTGTGAGGCCCGGACCTTGAACCCCCTAGGATAACCCATCTTTAGGGGCAAATTTTAAGAAAAAGGGTAAGCCTACCTATATTAGGTATTAGGCAGTTAGGGATTTCTCGCAAATGGACCCTTTTTCTATGAGTATAATTTACAATACAAATAAACCACCCATGTTAAGGATTTTGTTGAAAATGTGAACCCATGTTTAGGGATTTTTTTTTTAAAATAGAAAACGGGGCCCATATGCATGGGCGGCACATCTTAACCACATGGAGAGATGGGGGAAAATGAACCTAATAAGACATTTGATCACACTTCCGTGAGAGAGAGAGAGGGGGGGGGGGTTCTAAACCACTTATGAAGAGTTTTGTCAGTGATTTTCACCGATAACTGTTATAAGCTACTGAAAATCCTCGGAGCTGATTGGCTGAGAGCAAATTAGTCAGTGAAAATCACCGACAAGACTCTTCATGAAACGCCCCCCTGGTTATCTGATTATAATATGAAAGAAACCTCGGAACTTTTATTTTCCAACTATCCAAAGGCGATCTTCCATCGCGGCCATCATCCTCTTCATACACCAAAGATATTGAAATACACGCTTATCCACAAGCCCTCCAAAATCAATATTATCTTCCCTTGACCAGCCGACCGGGCCCGGGGGGGGGGGGGGTACTCGGATTTTTTTTTTTTTTACGGGGGTTTGAGGCCTGGACCTTGAACCCCCTGACCCATCTTTAGAGGCAAATTCTAAGAAAAAGGGTACCTATATTTAGCGATTTCTCGCAAACTGAACGTAGACCCATGTTTAGGGATTCGTCATAAAAACTGAACCCTTTTCTACGAGTATAATTTACAATACAAATAAACCACCCATGTTTAGGGATTTTGTTGAAAATGTGAACCAATGTTTAGGGATTTCTCGTAAAAAAGTGGACCCTTTTCTACGAGTATAATTTACAATACAAATAAACCACCATGATGTTTAGAGATTTTGTTTAAAATATGAACCCATTTTGGGGGATTTCTTGTGAAAAGTGGCCCATCAGTTGGGCGGCACATCCCCGTATATATATATATATATATATATAGAGAGAGAGAGAGAGAGAGAGAGAGAGAGAGAATTGAAAATTAGTCTGCTTGGCATCTAGATAGTACAAGAATCAGAGTTGGTAGTAGAATGCCAATAAAAAATAAAATCATATAGATTTTAAAAGAAAGCGGAGCATAGCTCTCAAAAATGAAAGGCGAAGTCACACTCTTCGCCAGTGCCCACGGTGTGACAAAAAGATGTAAATTAAAATCCGTTACTGAAACATATATATATATATATATATACACCCCCCCCCCCCCGCCTCCCCGGGACCAGTACAGCAGTACAGCATTGGTGCAAAAAAAAAAAAAAAAAAATTACTTATACAGGACCTAATTGGAATAGTATTAATCAAACCCTAAAAAACGTTCACACCTTCAAGAAAAAGCCTAAAATTATCTATGATAAATAAATACTAAACATGATATATATCAACATTTTAAACCATAATTATATCGAAATTCTGTATACCAACCTCCTAATCCATGATATTGTGACTCGCAAATCTATACTTCTTTTTTCTTCTTACCTCTTCTTTGTGACACATCAATCATCCCTTTTTATCTGGATTTATTCATTTTCCACTTACCTTATTCCCCGCCAAAAACCCAAGACAGTGTCTTACTTTATGAAGCTTCTCTGATTCTAGCTATAGGTAGGCTATTTTGGAGAAGTCACTACAAATCAAGATGATTAAAAGAAAGGGAATCGCATGCACACGAAAAGGGGCACTAATCAGTCGTAAAAAGGGACAGGTATCATAATTATTTGAAGGGGGCATTTATCGGAAGGAGAATTGCAATACATAAAGGGGCACTTTAGAAGTGAAACGGGGCGAATCATCGATGTGGTACTCTCAGTTACATTGTATACCAATAGTGTCCTATCTTTGCTCGTTTGGAGGTAACATGAATGCATCTAGAGGAATCTTCGCTTTGAAGCAAGAGGCAAGATCATTCAAAATGAGAGTAAGATGTCTTTTTTGGGAGGGGTGTTTGTTTGTTTCCGTTTTTTGTTTGTTTTTTTAAAGCTGTTTTTGTTTGGTTGTTTTTGGTTTTTTTGAGGGGTGGAGTTTCGACAAAGCTCGCCCTCGTTGTCAGGAAGAGATGGGTATGGAGGCAGACGCAAGTCACAAGTTCACAACCCGTGAAATTGTGGCATCCGTTTATGAGTAGTGATGCGTAAGCAACTTTTACTCATCGAAAATATAGTAGAGTTTAACCTGTTGAGGGCGTCTTCTTTAAAGTTGCAATATTCACGTAAAATGGCGACAAATGGGAAGGAGTCGAATGGTGCTACGCATACGATGGAGACCGAAGAAAATGGACTCGTAAACGGATTCGAAAATAGCTTTGAACATGAACATTGCTCTTCTAAGGCGAAGTGGGTTCGCCTGAATGTTGGTGGAACATATTTCTTGACAACGAGGACGACGCTTTGCCGAGATCCCAAGTCATTTCTATGCAGATTATGTCAAGATGATCCGGACTTGAGCAGCGATAAGGTGAGTAGCCCATCCCACGAATGATGCCATGCCCAGCCCAATGCGGGCTTTGTCTTGCACCGTCCGACTGATCTGATGCCGCCGCGCCATCAAAACCAGCTCAGCTCAGCCTCAGGCCCTCAGGATCGGGCCGGGCCTCAGGCTCAGCTCAGTCTAAACTTGGTGGGATTGTGTCATGTGTGATGCTGAAGTTGTGTATCTGATGTCTGTGGATTGAAAAGTTGAATATCTGAATAAATGTTCAATTCATGTAGACTCTAGATCTATATTTTTCTACATTAGTATCACTTGCACGAATGCCAGGTTATCATCAGATAACCTTGCACTGAATTAGGCCTATACAGTGGAAATTGCTGACAATAGGAAAGTAGTGTTCTCTGTCACATTTCTGGGACAGAGGAACAAGAGCAGTGATCAGAAAAAGATTTCTCAAAATTCAATTGATGAAGATAATTTAGATCCAATTGAAGGAATGGAATGAAAATAGGATATGTTATCATACTGGGTGTAAAAAGCAAATATTTTCCAAGAATTTGTTGATTATTTTAGTGATTTCTATCTCCAACTATAGAGGGCAGCATTTCACATAAATTTGCACAGCTCACCATACCAATGGCTCCCTGAGTGCATTAGTATGGGGGTGGGGAACCATAGTTCACGCACATTCAGTAGAGGCGCACGGCCGATATCGGAGACTGTCTCCTTTATGGGAGATAGTTTCCTATATCGGAGACTGTCACTGTGGCACGATCGGCGCGGCAGCCAGCGGTCTCCCATTTCGGACACTATCGCCGATGCAGGAGACAATCTCCGTCATTGGCGACTCTTTGAAAATGTGATCATAACAACAATCTTAAGTCTCCCATTTTGGAGACTGCGGTTTGGGAGGTAGATCTATTTAGGGTCTGACTCGAATGCAATCTTTTTCTTTGTTGTTGTTGTTTTTTCCATACAAGACTTACACTTTCTGGATGAACTAGTTTCTATTCTCCAGACGTTTTTGATTTTATAATATGATGTGAACATGATGAATGGGTAAATACATTCAGATTTGTATCATTTTTTATCATAAAATGCCTGTCACAACATCTATGACACGAGTATGAGTGTTTCGGTTAAATGTAATTTTAATTGACATTGTCCGGTTGTCCAATATGTTGACATTTATGTTTGTTGTTGCCTTTCACTGTTGTTTTTGCTCAGTCTAATTTTGCAAAATTAGAAAATGAAAATTCTGAAATCTTAATTATATCATCCCCTCTTTTTTTTTTTTTTTTTTTTTTTGGGGGGGGGGGGGGGCTACTTTAAAGTTTCTTTTTCAGCAAATAATCAGGATAATAAATGGGCCAACAATTGCCGGACCTGCATCCTGTCTGTGTGCTGCTAATTTTAGGCATATTCTATTCCGAAGGGATGCTAGATCAGGTAAGCCTATAAAACTGTTTCTTGAAAATATTCCTTATGCATGTACGCAAATGAGCCCATAATGGCATAAAAATGGTTGTTTCAAAAGAACAGGAAAAGAAACATTTCTGTGTAGCTCATGAAAAATTCAAAATAGTTTGTTCGAGTTTGTTCATATAAAATGTTCGGAATTAATAGCAAATCAATAATTTGACTGGTAATTTATATGAAATTTATATTCACATTTCACATGCATATTCAATGTACTTGCTTGCATATCTAGGTACTTGTGCCCCCAAATTGAAGAAGTTAATCACTCTGTACGGTCAGCAGAACTGGTAAAGCAGCTGCTTTATCAAGAACTTCCAAGGAGATAGGAATTAGGATCCCGCATCTTGGATGTAGGCCTAGCTGATGATCGATGCAAGGTGGCAATAGGTCTTCAGAAACTTAGAACTGAAATAGTTATACCGGTACAACTGTACTTTTCATATTTTATGACCAGTGACACAGGAAAGAACAACTCCTTTAGAAAGCCAATTCTTTGTTTTGCAAGAACATTTATTTGAAATAATACTGGTAACAAAACACAGAAAATTCATAAAAGAAAAAGGAAGTCCAGCAGTACATAGAACCCTTAACTCTCTTTGCAAAGCGTGGATATCTTTTCCACGAACATTACAGTGTGTCCACATATGATGTAAAACACTACAAAGATTAAAGGCTAAAAAACAGTGATTAATAATAAATTGATTACAACCCCACTGACATGTATGTCAATAAAGTAAGATGAACATTACAGCATGATGAGTGGCATCACTTCTGTATTGAGTACTATCTGATATTAAAAATGGATAACAATTATTTAAATGTCATGACAATCGGCAAGAAGGTATCAGTATGTTGCACAATAAAGTTATATGAAAATAAATACCCATCTTGAAGTAACCTGTACAGTTTTGGCATGTGTAAACATAAAACAAAGTAAAATGTATTTTCCACAGAAATACATGCATGAAAAATAAAGTAAATAAAAAACATGATCTCCACACTTCTTTCTTCTAAATAGAGATATGTAACCAATCATATTCATAACCGAGGCAATGAAAAATCAATGATATGCATTATGACTGAAACCAGAAAATGAAAATTGTACTTGTCATATAATGATGAATCTACTTATTATGAAATATGTGAATAGCTTTCTGGTGTTGACCCCCTCCCCCTCCCTCAATAATATTTCGTCAAGTTTCATACACTTAAAGTATCGTAACGTAACTCGATCAAAGCCTTGGTAGATGACGAGGCACAGCAGACTCGCCGACTTGAGCAGAATATTTTTTTTTTTTTTTATAGTGTTTGGGATGGCTTGAAACTGAATCATCTTCCAGATTCTGATGTCGCAATGTAGTTTGACTAACTTCAGCATTGGTATGGATATGCAGCATTATCACCTGAAGAAAAAAAAGAGAGACGAGGATTAATTTTTCACCTTTATTTTCTATAAGTATGTGCAATCAAAGGCCAACAAGTATTATGACTGAAATTAATTGCCTATATATGTAAATCTAAGTCAGAAATAATCTGTAAAGGATTTATTTTTCTGTGTATGCAGCAGCCTGTGCAGTTATGTATTTTAATCTGTTGTAATTATATTGTTTACTTGTATGTTATTAAATGTAAATTGTGAATGTGAGCAATTCAACCACTGGCTGCCACTCACAAAATGGAATAAACTTCATGTATGAAAAAATGAAAATAAAGTTATAGAAGTTTCTTAATTTAATGTTAATGTTATATGATTCAGTAAGTATGATTGTGAGTTAGCAGATGGTAAGGAATAAACCATCATGGTAGCAGATTCTGTTGTGTGTAATGCAGCTAGCCAGTCACAGTCCTGAGGATCAAGACTACATGTCCACCGGCTGCGTTGGTCACGTAAACTTCAGAAAGGTCATTGTCAAGTAAGTTGAATTCCGATTAAACTTTGCTTTAAAATCCATGAAAAGCCAGCATGGCCAAGCTGAGATTCCTCACGTCGTTTCATCTAAATCCCCATTAAGAGAAATATAACATGAAATATAAGGGGGGAGGGGGAGAAGGAACGTTTGTCTGCTTAATTATTTTGACTAGTCATGAATGAACGCCAGCTGATCTATCATCACCCGAGTAGACTGGCGAAGTCAAGGTCCAATCGGCATACGTCCATGCACTGCCTCCTCCTCCCCCCAAATCGAATTCATGAAAATTTGAATCCATATTCACACATAAGTTTCAACCATTCGAGATTCATATTTTGTTGATGTATTTACAGATCTACTGTATTTCATTTCATATTGCCATTGCCGTCGCGCCTGTTGACATTTTCACATGCGCCACCACCATGACCACGCGGGAGATTATGGACTTGTGCAATACATGCATGCATGCGCCAAGTTCACTGCACTGTACATACTGCCATATGCCAGAGATCTCGCCGTGCCTCATGCAACACACTTGATCATTCTTCTGTTATTGATTGCGTAATTGCCAATATTCAATCAAACATGGATAGTCGGCACAAAACAACTCGATTTCTTTTAAAAATTTATATAAATTATATATTTCATAATAATTATGCTTACCCAAGTTCAAGTCATCATACATGACCATCGCAATTACCTCAGCAACAGGGGCCGACGGGAGAGTTTATTTGCAATGATTTTCCTTTTGAACATAAGTCAACAGGCTGGGCTGGGCTGAATACGATGTGTGAGTATGGATTATAAATAAACATAATTATAAACATTTTTTTAAAAATGCCATTTACTATTACAGTTAAGCCGGTTTCCATTAAAAAGATTTCTTTTATTTCTTCACTATTTAAAAACAATATCTTCACAAATTCACAAGGTAGCAACACATTCTCAAGTATATTCACATGCCAGAATCATAGAAAAAACATTTTGATACACTGAGCTAAATTATTAACAAAAGAAGTCAACATAACTTTTGACATAAATATTTGGGAGAAAGAAAACAAAATCTGTATCGATCATCCGATTGTGCTTAATATGAACGTGCCTAGATGTATGGAAGTGTGTGTGTACATGTTATCCGATACTACGATAGTGTGTGTGTGGACGTGACTAGCCTCGGCTGGCTACCGAGAAAGGAGTTGCAGTGAACAAACCACCATTGCGCAATGATTAGACGGTGGAATTTTGAAGTAGACGGTGAAAAGGGGTATTTTGATCCGAGGAATCCGATTATCACATTTTCAATTAGCGCAAATGTACCCCCGAGACTGCAAATGTAAATAACCAAATTCGAGCTCCGATTTGGGAGACAGTCTCCTAAATCGGCGACCACAAAAGTCTCCCATAACGGAGACAGTCTCCCAGTCAAGAGACAGTCTCCGATATCGGCCGTGCGCCTCTACTGACATTTTAATTTTTCTTAAGAAGGCAGTTTTCGATCCATAATTTCTCAAATTTTACCAAAAATTGTTGTGATTTAATTGACACCAAAGACAAAGCAAAGTTTTAGACTACAAATGGGCGCAAGAAGAAGACTACTTTATGAGGAATTCCAGATATATCACGATCGCAAAATTCGATGTCGTATCGCAACGTTCTGGACCTGGAAAAGTTTTACAAAAATAACGAGACATAACTTTGCACACGCCAGTTTACAAATGATTAATACAAAATAGAGATCCATAGAAGGTAAAATAATTGCATTATTAGGAAGACAAAATGCCATAGAATCATTTGATATCAATTTTACTTACAATTTTGATGACATCGTCTCTCGAAAAGAGGAAGTCTAGACCCTTGTCGGCAGGTTCATTTTTTTTTCAGAACGGACGCAAAACGCCAAAATTTGCTGATTTTTCTTTAATATTAATTTCACAATTCCTTCCCATATTTCAAAGAGAGGTTATCTTCCAGGGTAATTTTAGGTTGCTCTTTCCTTTGGTGCTATCAGATTTTCACAATCTTTTCTAGTTTTTGAGATATATGGCCCTGTGTGCGAACTTTGGACCTGCGCGAAGTTAGATCACACTACCATACAGAGAGCTAAGCACTCGTAACTAGCTTTAGGAAGCTATTCGTGATTTTATTCTGATATTACACGAATAGCTTTAGTTGGCTGCCATAGGCCCCTGTGTAGACCGATGTCAGCTTGAAATATTATGCCTCCAAATCGCACTTTCTCATGCCCAGTTAGCCCTGCAAACTACCTTCCAAGCTCGCCAGTGGACCGGACCAGTCGATCAAATTGTGATATTAGAACCTAAATTTTTTTTTTTTCAACTCAAAATATCGACTTTTGATTGATACAAGATCCTACCTTCTTGTTGATTTCACCACTTGATTAATTTCCATTTCAATAGCACGACCTCCGACATCGTGAGTTCACCTACACCTGCTGGTGACTGGTCTCAGCCATAGGTGCTAGGCGAAGAGTGGTATGCAGCATTTGCACTCTGCGTTCGCCAACACATGCGAGAGTGCAACGCATACCACTCTTGGCCTAGCGCCTGTGGCTGAGACCAGCGGGTGTAAGTGAACTCACGATGTCGGAGGCCGCGCTATTGAAATGGAAATTAATCAAGCGGCGAAATCAACAAGAAGGTAGGATCTCGTATCAATCAAAAGTCAATATTTTTAGTTTGATCGACTGGTCCGCTGGCGAACTTGGAAGGTAGTTTGCAGGGCTAACCGGGCATGAGAAAGTGTGATTTGGAGGCATAATATTTCAAGCTGACATCGGCCGACACAGGGGCCTACATGTATGGCAGCCAACTAAAGCTATTCATGTAATATCAGAATAAAATCATGAATAGCTTCCTAAAGCTACTTGTAACAGTAACAGCTAGTTTGTTGTGGTCTGTGATTTTGATGGATGATGCATGTATGCAATAATGCATGTGCCTATTTCATTAAATACCAGACATTTAACGGTTTCCCATCCTCCTAGGAATACATGTAATTTTCTAGGGAAAATATGGTTAATAAAGCTCACTGACTTTGAAGTCATTTATGCCATTTTGCAGTGGCCGTCAGCTTCGTCTAAACAATATTTATTTTGTTAAAACCATAGCTGGGGCCGTATTCTGAAAATTGTTATATCTTTTATCTTATTTTAATTAATCATAGCAATCAGAAATAGGGTACGCCATTGGCTCACACCGCACACTTTTGACTTCCATGCTGGTCCATGGGCGCAATTTCATGCAGCTCAAACCAATCAAAAGTTCGCCTTTAAAATTTATTATGACAATTAAAAGAGCGAAGATAAGATAAAAGATAAAACAATTTTCAGAATACTGACCCTGGCCTTCTTCATTAAAATAAAATTTGTTGTACAAACATGTTTTTCATAAATTGATGAACATGCTGTTCCATCTTGTCAGCCTCATATAAACATTTTCTTTTCTCTTGTCTTTTTCAACTTCATATTGACTTTTTAAAACATGTAAAAATCATTATAGTACCGGTAATACATCTTGTCTTTTTTGTTGAAGCTAGGGCTGAGTCATTACGGTTTTTAACCGTTTAACTGTTAAGTACATGGAAAAAATGAAATTTAAAAAAAAAAGATAAGCCTTCCTCACAAATGCCCAAATACTGCTAAAATTCATATCTTATACCTAAAAAATGTCCTCCCAATGTCCACATTTTCTTGAAAGGTGTTTAATTTAGTTGTAAACTAACAATAAAAGGAGAAATTATAAATTCCTTTTTGGTTCCGAAAGACCACGTTTTTGAATCATACTGTATTAGTACATCAACAAACATGAAAATAGACACGTGGGATTGTACTGCAATTTAGGCAGAGTTTCGAGGAAAAAAAAGATTAGATTTCAACTTTCTTAGTGCAGAAATCCATTCTCTACTCCACATTCCTCATTAGAATAAAATAATTAGAATTTTTTATACCTACTTTTTCTGTGCTTTTGGCAAAAAAAATCTTGAATGAAAAAAAAAATTCATCTGAGGCACTGTGGGATTGGGATGAAAAATGGTCAGGTAGGTGGCAGAAAAGTTACTAGAATTTCACATTTCAGATAAGGGAAATTTCCTTGTCATCATCTGTATTCCCATGAATGAACCCTTAATCTGGAGTCAATTTATTTATTATTGATGAGAATTCACATTTATGACAAGGGAATTTCACTTCTAAAACGTCAAATTCTAGTATCTTTTTAAACTCTTTCTGACCATTTTTCAGCCCAATCACACAATGCCTTAGTTGACTTTTTCAGTCAAGAATTCATGGCCAAAAGCACTAATAGAGTAGGTATAAAAAATTGTGATTGCTATTTTTTTTTCTAATAGGGAATGTGGAGTAAAATGTGAATTTCTGCACCAAGAAAAATTGAAATCTATTCTTTTTTTCCTCAAAACACAGTTCAGTCCCACATGTGTATATTCGTGTTGGTTGATGTAGTTTGATGTAGTCAAAACTTGGTCTTTCAGAGCCAAGAAGTAATTGATAATTTCTCTTTATATCGTTAATTCACGACCAAATTATAATACTTCGAGGAGATATGGAAAATGGAAGGTCATTTCACATGTGTGAGATGTTAATTTCAATAATACTTCTGAAGTTGGGAGGACGGTTTTTTATATATAATTTTTTTTAAACGGTTAAACGTTATGCAAAACTGTAAACGGTTTTGCTTCTGGCGGTCATTTAAACGTTGGTTAAACGTTTTGACTCAGGCCTAGTTGAAGCTATTTCAATATTGATACATAGAGTCTAAATCAAGAATACCGGTAATGCATAGATCTAATTCAATATTAATTTCTTCTTCCTCTGTTCCTAGGTGTCCATAAGCAGCGTAATATATCGAATCTTCAAAATAAGATTTTTGTTTGAGCACCTTCTTATGTTTTCTTCTATTTCCAAGCTAATCTTTTCTCTGGGCAGCTCCAAAACATATGTTATGAATCCCCTACTTGATCACATTCTACACGTACATATCATCACTATCCCTCATATTCCATTTCTTAAAAATATATAATGTTGGAATTAAATTATACATAAATTTGAAATTAAATTGAGCAATAAAATTATCTTCAATCTTTTTCAATTTAACGTCCAGGTACATGTATATGTCCATCAATGATTGAATGGTTTATTGCCACATTTTCACTCTAGAATAAATGTGTCCTTGAAATTTTGATATTTAATTGTAAATTTTTTGTAATTTAAGTCAATAACTGATTATTCTGCATTACTCTAGAACTAGTTAACCATAAGGATCTTATTGATACTTTTACAAAATCCATGTTATGTTTTTCTGGCCACCCAAATTTTGAAAGAGACTTTGAATATTTCAATTGCATGCAGCTGCACCCTTTGTAAAATCCAGCACATCATGGTAGTCGCACATACAGGTGAAATGTTGAAATAAACAGCTGCATTTGGCTGTACATGCACTTAAATCTTCTTTAAATGCCTGAGCTTGATATATGCCCGGATGACAAGAAGCATAACACGTAAAATGTGATGACCCTGCAATATGACTGGTTGGCACTATGAACATGACAGACAAAGAAAGCGGACAAAATAAACAACCCCTCATTCTACCCTTCACAATGGTTCTGGTAGTCAAAAGAACATCCCTTCACTGCTATTGTCTAAAATATGTGGAACAGGTGTCACATGCATATTCACCTGGAACTACATGATTAAACATAATAGCTGAGAAGGGATGTTCTTTTAACTACCAGAACCATTGTGAAGGGTAGAATGAGAGGTTGTTTATTTTGTCCGCTTGCTTTGTCCGCCATGTTCATAGTGTGGTATTATGCAATCATCATACGGAATGATGTTACATGTAGTTGTTATATACTAGTACATGTAGAACAACAATAACACCCAAAAAATGATTTTGCTGCAATAGTGCAAAGTCAAAAGTGTTAAAGATTTGGTAATATTTCAGATATATTTCTCTGAAGTAGGTAAAAGAAAATGTATATAGGCCTACCCTCAGGCATCTTATACATGTAGATTTGAAAGAAGCTACATCTGAAATATGAGATAAATGTAATAGATGCATATCAAATTTTCAGTAAGGCTACTGCACTTTTTGCACAGTAATTTTGATTACGTTTTCTCTTGAAAACTTTAAGAAATCTAGATTTCCATGCAGGTTGAGGTGAGCTGAACCTTGAGTGATGCTTTGTTTTAGATGGAGCTCCATAAGAAATTCAAACAGTGATTTCATATCATGAAAAGCTCTTTAACCCATTCGTGACAGAGGTCCACATTTTGTAGTTTGGCCTAATATCTTTTAATGCAAAGCCCTAAAAATCATACCAAATACATGAGCAGAAAGAGCAAAAAATTTTACACAAACTGTGCCCATTTTGGTTGCGTCAATATTTGTTGTTTGATGCTGAAAATTTTTTGAAGGAAAATAAGCATTAAAATCCTTAAATTGGCAATGTGATAGAAAATTTAAAATCACCGTTTTCTCCTGCAAATTCAAATTGGCAACTTTTTGACTTCTCATCATAATTTCTGTCAATTTATATTCATTTCAGATACATGACGTTTTATAAGAAAAATGTAGCAATGAAATAAAAATGTTGGTTTTGCCAATTTGAAGCTGATAAATATAATAAAAGCTGATCAAATTAGGCTTTAAATAATTCCTGTCACGAATGGGTTAAAGGTACAGTGAAGCTCAGCATTTATTGACAGCCCTATTACACTCACTATTCAAGAAAGAACAATAGGTTCAGTGGAACATATCCATTGTTCTACGATGAATAGTGTAATAATAATAATGATAATAATAATAATGATAATAATAATAATAATAATAATAATAATAATACTCAGTTTTTATATAGCACAAATTACAATTAAGTCTCTAAGCGCTATGGAAAAGAAGAAAAGCAAGAAGTGAGCATAGAAGAAATGAAATAGTATGTGGTACAGAACATAACAGCATGCAAAATAACAGGAAAATTACAAATACATAACATTATATAAGGCTAAGATATTATGTTGCGAAAAGATACGACTTTAACCAGGACTTAAACTGATCAAGAGACGAGCATTCTTTGACATCACTTGAGAGTTTATTCCATAATTGAGGGACTGCATGTTGAAATGTTCTTTCCCATATGATATTGTGGATACCGTAAGGGGGACTAACAATTGTTTGGAACTGGAACGTAGTTGCCTAATTGGATGATACTCTTTGAGAAGCTGTTGTTAAATAGAGAGGAGCTAATTTATGCTGACATTTGAATGCTATTACAAGAAGTTTAAAGTGTAATGGTGTAGTCAGTGAATTAAGTGTAATGGTGTAGTCAGTGAATTAAGTGTAATGGTGTAGTCAGTGAATTAAGTGTAATGGTGTAGTCAGTGAATTAAGTGTAATGGTGTAGTCAGTGAATTAAGTGTAATGGTGTAGTAAGTGAATGCTGAGCTTCACTGTATACAAAGAGAGTTACATGTAGGAGTGATTTAAATTGTTGTTTTTGTTTGTTTTTTGTTTTGTTTTTGTTTTTGTTTGTTTGTTTTTTGGGGAGGGGGGAGGTAAAACAGCTAGTTAATTAGGTCTTAATAATAAGGTATACTGTAGCTGTCTGTTAGTGGTTGAATTTACTGTTTTGGCCATAAATATTCCGACTGATATCTTCTTTAAAATCATTGAAAAGCAACGAAATAACTTTTGGTAATCAGTGAATTAAAGTAAGTTTGATCAGACTATTCAAGATTAAATGGATAATGTACAAGATACATGTACCTTGAATTCTGACTAGAGACTTGAAAAATACCAACTTCAGATTCTATCCATCAAATAAAATGAGAATTAAATATTCATTTTTCTCACCCTTTTTTGTTTTGTTATTTTTTTGTTTATTCATGGTTTTGTGTGTGTGTGTGTGTGTGTGTGTGTGTGTTTTTTTTTTATAAAGGAACTCATTTAATACTTAAATACATTTAAGACTGATAAATTTCTGTGAAAGATGAGACTTGATAACAAGTTTTACTGAGTGAAAGTGAAATCAGATTTTTCACTTTCAGAAAATTAATATTTTTCACACTTTTATTCCCTATTAATGAAAATTCTAGTTGTAAAACTAGTCCAAAAGATGATATGGAAGTGGAATGATAACATACATGAGAGGCATCAGTAGCAATTTCTTTGAATTATGAATTGATCTAATTATGCTGGAGATGATTGACATATATTTTACAACTACATAATGCATCTCTTTAAATAGTTAAATTTCCAGAATATTTTTTTTTTTCCAAGGATTCCGGGAACACCAATTACTCTTCAGGCTTGTATGTTTTGATTTCATGTAGGTGTTTTTCTTCTTCCTTGTCAAACAGGCCTGCTAAGCCTTAAAGCATAACAAACTGCAATCAAAGCCTGTCGTGTAATTAGAGGAAAAAAGAAACCCTTTAGAATGAAGTGAAGACTTGTCACTGAGCATGTCTTCTCTTCATTTCCTTGTACAGTAAATCACTGTGTAGGGCTGCAGGTACATGTATCAAGTCTTTGGAGAAGATTAAGAAGAATGGGTCATGCTTAATGAGGCACTTTATATGCAGTAATGGTTGAAGAGGGTCATTTGTTTCTAGTCTCACTAGGTTGGTAAAAATCAATAAGTGGCTGTGGTTATGTAATAAATGGTGGTAGTGAAGGCATTTAATTATTGAACCCAGCTATTTTGGTCTGTCATTTCCTCCTGTGTTAAAGTAGGCAGTGGCATTGATTTGAAGAAGCAATGATAACATGTGAAGATGTTAAGATTTATATGTTGGCTTGTAATTTTAAAGTTAATACAACATGTATGTGAAGCGGTTCATGTAGAACTTTAGTTTTTGTATGAAGATATAACCTGTGTAGCATTCCTCTTAATTAACAAATGGAACTTATTTTCTGCAACTCAACTGAGCCCCCCCCCCCACACACACAAGAGACAATCTAATATTCAATGATTCAGAGCTCAAGCTCCTCGATGTGTACCATGTACAAATGTATGGCAAAAGGATGTACCCACGCCCTTATTTCGCAATTTGTCGCAATTCCTAAATTTAGATTTTTTAAAAAGAGTTTTTAGAGTACTCATTGTTACTATACAAATAATTTGTGTCTGCAGGTACATTGACAAATACCTGTATTAACTGCATACAAGGGTGGGGGGGGGGGACAACGCTTGTGGAGTTCATTTTTTGTCTCATTTACCAAGTGCTGGGTTAATAGCCTGATGCAGAGCATGAATTTAGAAGGAGGTTAACTACCCACATGTACATGCAGGGTTCTCACTAGAAAAAAATCCGGATCGGCAGCAAAATTCCATATCGGTTTAGCCATAAAAATTATGCAACTGGAAATAAACAAGAACAATTCTAGCTGTAAAATCTAAAATCGCTGATATCTCGAAAGTAGCCCAAAAGAAAAGCTTACAGCCTACATGTACATGCAATATTGTGAGGCCCTACACAATCATACATAAGCCTATCAAAATATCATGTAGGCTGTTGAGCTTTTCTTTTGGGCTTAACCGTACCAAAACAGAGATACGTTGTTTTGCCAAATCACGGCCGTACAGCCAAGTAGTGAGATGCAATCTTTCATTGTCTCTAGATCAGCCATTCTCATTTACTTTTGTTGAAGCTCCACATCTCTTGTTGAGAATCTGTACCGCTTCACTATCCAACGCGTGATGCGAGCAAAGAGAACAAAGTGTCGCTGCGGGGGGGTCCAGGGGCCCGTTTAAACGGCTTAAGGGCCCCTGGCGGGGTCAAGAGGGCAGAGCCCCCCAAAGCTTTTGAATATGAGGCCTTTTAAATGGCCCAGAGTAGCTCTAATTAATATCAACAGAAGAAATACAAATTCCAACAAAAATAGAGTATAGAATAAAAAACAACAAGAAAACCATCGATCCTCCAAAATAGGGGTTACCGAGTACTAAATCAGACAAATTCTGAAGAAATCAGCAAGCACTTACATGTACACGTGTATGTTTAAAATATACCCGAGTTTTTTGTTTTCCTTTTTAATAAAATGATCATCAAACCTCAATTCCAAGTTAGATCAAACCATTTTTTTTTTTCATACCGGCTCCCGGGCACCATTCTGCAAGACCCGGTATGCCACCATTTGAGAATCCCTACTCTGGATTCTCTACCATACATGTTACATAGTTTGCAGGCACAAACCCTGGTCTGTCAAAACACGTTATAGAGGTCTGAGAAAGAGACTAAAGGAGGTCAATGGAGATCATGTACTGTAGCTGCTATATTGACACGGCCAGTAGGCAGTCTTGCTAGGCTTCTCTCAAGATGAATGCATTTAAATACTGGTTAAGTGTCAATTAGAGTCTGTGCCTGCAGACTACATGTACATGTCACATGTGACCAATGTACATTTCATGGTTGCATACACTTGACATTAAACCAGAGGGATGTACAGTAAGCTCCAGCCCTTTTCACATTTTTCATAATCTTCAGCTTTAGACATACATGTATGGCATTGTGTTACTGTACTACAGT
Organism: Echinometra lucunter; assembly: GCA_029962745.1. Taxonomy (NCBI): domain Eukaryota; kingdom Metazoa; phylum Echinodermata; class Echinoidea; order Camarodonta; family Echinometridae; genus Echinometra; species Echinometra lucunter. Next base: position 31,067,018 of record CM057155.1, read on the forward strand.
GTCTGTATGTTTTATAAATTGGATTATGACATGATGTACATGTACACTGTAATCATTGATGATGATAAGCAGATTATATTACATGTAAGCTACAAGTATGACAATGAATGCTCAAAGGGCAGTACAAGTATGACAATGAATGCTCAAAGGGCAGTACAAGTATGACAATGAATGCTCAAAGGGCAGTACAAGTATGACAATGAATGCTCAAAGGGCAGTACAAGTATGACAATGAATGCTCAAAGGGCAGTACAAGTATGACAATGAATGCTCAAAGGGCAGTACAAGTATGACAATGAATGCTCAAAGGACAGTACAAGTATGACAATGAATGCTCAAAGGGCAGTACAATTATGATGATGAATGCTCAAGGGGCAGTACAAGTATGATGATGAATGCTTAAAGGACAGTACAAGTATGACAATGAATGCTCAAAGGGCAGTACAAGTATGATGATGAATGCTCAAAGGGCAGTACAAGTATGATGATGAATGCTCAAAGGGCAGTACAAGTATGATGATGAATGCTCAAAGGGCAGTACAAGTATGATGATGAATGCTCAAAGGGCAGTACAAGTATGATGATGAATGCTCAAAGGGCAGTACAAGTGTGACAATGAATACTCAAAGGGCAGTACAATTATGATGATGAATGCAGGGCAGTACAAGTATGATGATGAATGCTCAAAGGGCAGTACAAGTATGATGATGAATGCTCAAAGGGCAGTACAAGTATGATGATGAATGCTCAAAGGGCAGTACAAGTATGACAATGAATGCTCAAAGGGCAGTCATGATGAATGTGTATAGGGCCTTCATAATGAACCAGTCACCATACATATTTTATGTGACCTTTCTTATTGTGCATGCCTGATGCTGCTTCCCACATTTTCTTAACGCTAGCAGTGCATGAGAAACAGCTAGTGAATAATGTCACAAAATAATCACTTGGAAAGGGTTAGTTTAGTTAGGGCTGAAAAGGCAGGGCTGTAGATCGCAGATCGTTGGGTTTGACATTTCTCATGTCATTTTGCAGAAAAATATTATTGGTCCTGATGCCTCCAACCTTTGTTTAAATTTTGACATTTTGTCAGTCCTTATAATTGTTTACATTTTATTCATTTTGTGGGTCTTGGATTTTAACCCATTCGTGACAGAGGTCCACATTTTGTGGTTATGCCTAATATCTTTTAATGCAAAGCCCTAAAAATCATACCAAATACATGAGCAGAAAGAGCAAAAAATTCTACACAAACTGCCCATTTTGGTTGCATCAATATTCATTGTTTGATGCTGAAAATTTTTTAAAGGAAAATAAGCATTAAAATCCTTAAATTGGCAATGTGATAGAAAGTTTAAAATCACCATTTTCCCCTGCAAATTGGCAACTTTTTGACTTCTCATCGTAATTTTTGTCACTTTATATTCGTTTCAGATACATTACGTTTTATAAGAAAAATGTAGCAATAAAATAAAGATGTTGGTGTTGCCAATTTGAAGAATAAAAGCTGATCAAATTAGGCTTTAAATAATTCCTGTCACGAATGGGTTAAAGGTCGGTGTCTACTAGACAGTCCCTGATTGCATCCAGCTTATGACCTCTACATGATACTTGATGTAGTATGTATTGAATATCATGAATTACTTTCTAATAAAGTTGAAATAAAATGTTTTCTCAATTCTAGGTGTCGGTGTCTACTAGACAGTCCCTGATTACATCCAGCCTGTGACCTCTGTTTGTATACTTGATGTATACTTGATATCATGAATCACTTTCTCATGAAATTGAAATGGCATGTTTTCTCAATTCATTTTTATTCTTATTCTCTGTTTTTAGGATGAAACCGGTGCCTACTTGATAGACAGGGATCCCATGTACTTTGGTCCTGTATTAAATTATCTCAGACATGGCAAATTAGTTATCAATAAAGACTTAGCAGAAGAAGGTAAGCCATTCCCTTTTCTTTACAATGAATTCTTTTTGAAATAACAGATTGATAGTCTTATTGTAAACTACCAAAAATATTTTGTATCAGTTATTTGAATTGACACTTTCTATGTACTTAACAGAATTTGTATACTTGTACATGTACAATGTAATGTATGATGAATAAATATTGTGTGCAGTATCCTCTCTCTTCCCTCTCTCTTTGTCTATCTCTTTCTCTCTCCCTCTCTCCCTCTCTCCCCTCCATCTCTCTCTCTCTATTCTCTATCTTTCATTTTGATGGGGGATATTTAGTAGTAGATCAGGTCAAGTGCATTAATTTTTTTAAATTAGAGAATCCTCAAACTGCTTGTGAAATAAATGATTTAACTCTTACTTTTAGTATTTTAACCCATTCGTGACAGGAATTATTTAAAGCCTAATTTGATCTTCAAATTGGCAACACCAACATTTTCATTTTATGCTACATTTTTCTTATAAAATGTCATGTATCTGAAATGAATATAAATTGACTGAAATTATGATGAGAAGTCAAAAAGTTGCCAATTTGCAGGGGAAAACGGTGATTTTAAACCTTCTATCACATTGCCAATTTAAGGATTTTAATGCTCACTTTCATTTTAAAAAATTTCAGCATCAAACTATGAATATTTACGCAACCAAAATGGGCACAGTGTGTGTATAATTTTTTGCTTTCTGCTCATGTATTTTGTATGATTTTTAGAGCTTTGCATGAAAAGGTATTAGGCCAAACCACAAAATGTGGACCTCTGTCACGAATGGGTTAAAGGAAAAACAACAAGCTGCCATTGTTCACAGACATGTACATGTACATGTAACTGTACTGTTGCCTCTTGTATAGATCTGTGTGTGTACATTTGCTCTCACACTTCGTTACATAGCCACAAACTTGATTGCAAATACATACATTGTAAATGATATCTTTTAGATGTTAAACATGTCCTTTTGTTAACTTGATATTGCATGTATCCTGTTTTTGTTTATCCAGGTATATTAGAGGAAGCAGAATTCTACAATATCACTGCATTAATAAAACTTGTCAAAGAGAGAATGAAAGAAAGGGAAGTCAGAAATTCTCAGGTTAGTATTGATTTGAATTAAACAGCTGAAATTCATTTCATAAGGACATTAATGATAATAATATGTACATGTAATTGTATCCTTCAAATTCATGGAAAGTGTTATATTCATATAGGTATCCAGCATTTTGTGGTAGTATTTTATTTGAATAAAAGAGGTGAAAAGCAATTATAGATCCTTGAGATATGGGAATTTATTTTCAAATTAAGAGATAATCATTCTTTTAAGATGGTGAAACAGAGGATAAGTAGCAGGTTTTCATCGGTTTATCTGCTCATTAATCTTTAATCATGACTTTTCTACCAAACATGACAGAACTATGATATAATGTTGTTATTTTATATACAATTTTTTTTTTTATTCTGTGAGAACTCATACTCCTTCATGACCAAATTTTTACATGTAAAGGTTATTTTGAGAAACCAATATATTGTCTTGTCTGTCACTATCAATCTAGGACATTACAGACATCTAACAAAGAATTATTTTCTCTCATTATGAGAAAACTACTTTAAATTGCATGTAATATTTGGACTTGTCTATGCCTGTGAGTGTAGGAGCATGAGAGACATATATCATCCAGCAAATTTCTTTCATTATGAGAAAATCGCTTTAAAGACGCTAGGTCGTGGTCTTTCGTGGGGAATGGATCATAATTTGCTGACACCAGACTTTGTGAAGAATACCTGTAATAGAGCCAATTTCAATTTTAAATGACAGATATTTATGTAAAACTATCATGTTATCGAATTTACAATATTCCAAAGAATAAGTGAAAAATTAATGGTTTTACTCTTAAAGCGTCAGGAAGACACCTTTACAAAATGAAGAAAATAAAAGAAAACTTGTGTTGAATATTTCCTTCTCAATCCTAAACCGGAATGTACTGGGATCTAAAAATTTACAAGTGTTTTTTCTGTGGCTTTAAGCAATCTAAAGTAAAACATTTGTGCAAATTGGATGCTACTTGCAAATGTGGGCTACTATCTTTAAATTGCAAACCATGCTTTGCCTTGTCTGTTTGGAGCAATGTAGGAAACGAGAGACATAGATCCAGAATAATGTGCCTCTTTGCACAAACAAACTCAGACGATTTATGGCTTCCTGTAATCTCCCCGCAGGGTTCAAGAAAACATGTCTATCGGGTATTACAATGTCAGGAGGAAGAACTCACGCAGATGGTGTCAACCATGTCAGACGGTTGGCGATTTGAGCAGGTAACTTGTCCCATTACCCATCATCCCTGGATGAGATACTGAGTAGGTGTGGTACTGACCCAGATTTCACTTTATGGTGCTACCAAGTTTAAGAAACCCTTATGATACTTACGCAAGACAAGTTTCCAATCATGAATCCCTTTTCCTACCTTTCACACTTACAACATCTCTTTGACATGATACATGTGTATTTAACCTCACAAATTATGAACAGGTTTTGAATTTTAAGAAGGAAGGTGCATGCAGGCCTTTTGTTGTCCCTAAGAAATTGTACATAATATCAAAATTTTGCAGTTGAAACGTATTTATTCAAGAAGACTAGGTTAAACCTTGGTTTATTGTCCAGAGATATTAGGAGCATTGAGCCTTCACCTCTTTTCTCCTGACCAATCATTGTAATTTTGTAAACTGAATAAATGGTTCAACATGGGAAATTGCTTTCACAATGTCAAGATCTCCATTGATTTTGATGATACAATATGTGTAGGATAAAGGAGCTTACAAATGCAATGTATCTTAGCTTCAGTCTTTTACATTCTTTACTTTTTCATTGGAGAAATATTTGGATCATATTGTCAAATCACCTTTGCCATTTAGCCTTCTACAGTGAGGAAAAGTCAGCAAACTTTTTATGCTAAAGAGAAAGAGAAATGAGTTAACTTCCCCTCAGGAAAAACTCAGAAAACTGTTTGAAATATCCTTAGACCTGGCTGTATTCCAGTTGGCATGCTCACTCTTCCTTTAGCTTTTGAAGAAAAAAAAAGAAAAAAGAAAAAGGGGTGTCTTACCATACAGTACTTCATCTGTGAGATTTCTATGTATATAATTTTGTTGCGACTTACTTGAAAATTATAAAGTCATTTTGAATGACTACATACCTGCATGTACATCTCCATGTATGTACACAAGTAAAGTCACTTTTCCCTCTCTCAGTTGTTTAACCCGTTCGTGACAGGAATTATTTAAAGCCTAATTTAATCAGCTTTTATTCTTCAATTTGGCAACACCAATTGCTACATTTTTCTTATAAAACGTCATGTATCTGAGATGAATATAAATTGACAAAAAATTATTATGAGAAGTCAAAAAGTTGCCAATTTGCAGGGGAAAACGGTGATTTTAAACTTTCTATCACATTGCCAATTTAAGGATTTTAATGCTTATTTTCCTTTAAAAAATTTTTCAGCATCAAACAACGAATATTGACGCAACCAAAATGGGCATAGTTTGTGTAGAATTTTTTGCTCTTTCTGCTCATGTATTTGGTATGATTTTTAGGGCTTTGCATCAAAAGATATTAGGCCAAACCACAAAATGTGGACCTCTGTCACGAATGGGTTAAAGGTGATCTCTAGTTTTGATAGCAAAAAGAGAATTGGCATGAAACTGATCAAGTATAGTCTCACATTGTCCGCCTTGCATAAAGAGATGCATGTGAGATCATGTGATATTCCTTTTATGATTTCCGGTGAGTTTTAGTGTAAATGTCTGAAAGGAACGCAATAGAACGGTTAAACTCGGCCCTACGCTATGACCCCTGCACGCCAACGGCTCCTCACATAACATTCACAGCGCTTCGTTGTGTTTATGGCACAATAGAATTCCTGTTGCTTTTACGCATGTGCAGGCACTGTGTGATGCTGCGTTGACGTTGTTTTCGGGGACCGAAGACTTAAGTTTTGACATTTTGATTGTAAAATACGCCCACATACAAATCAGGTTTTCTTTTAATATTCTACTGTTATGATACAATCTTTCATATCATCTGGTGATGAATTGAAAGAGTGAAAGATACTTTCTGAGGTTTACCAAAACTAGAGACCGCCTTTAACTCATTCGTGACAGGAATTATTTGAAGCCTAATTTGATCAGCTTTTATTCTTCAAATTGGCAACACCAACATTTTTATTTTATTGCTACATTTTTCTTATAAAACGTCATGTATCTGAAATGAATATAAACTGACAGAAACTATGATGAGAAGTCAAAAAGTTGCCAATTTGCAGGGGAAAACGGTGATTTTTAGACTTTCTATCACATTGCCAATTTGAGGATTTTAATGCTTATTTTCCTTTAAAAAAATTTCAGCATCAAACAACGAATATTGGCACAACCAAAATGGGCACAGTTTGTGTAGAATGTTTTGCTCTTTCTGCTCATGTATTTGGTATGATTTTCAGGGCTTTGCATCAAAAGATATTAGGCCAAACCACAAAATGTGGACCTCTGTCACGAATGGGTTAAAGGCAGGAATAGATGTAGTGTTTTTACTGCAAATCTTATAAGGGCTTGTTTCTTGTACTAAGTGGAGACATTTCTTCCCATTGCTTCATTGACTCTAAAAGAATATTTTTTAGATTTTTAAATCTAAGATCATGTCCAATATCCATGATACTTTTTGCTGTAGGGTGACTGTTTGGCATTTTAATGTACATTCAGTTACATGAAATGACTTTATGCTTGTTCCCTTCAGAACATTTTAATGTACATTCAGTTACATGAAATGACTTTATGCTTGTTCCCTTCAGAACATTTTAATGTACATTCAGTTACATGAAATGACTTTATGCTTGTTCCCTTCAGAACATTTTAATGTACATTCAGTTACATGAAATGACTTTATGCTGGTTCCCTTCAGAGCAGAAGAGATAAATGATCACCCTTCATATTGACAAAACTTGAGCAAATTAAATTATTGTTTGACTTCAGATTGTACAGCAGTGCTAAGATTTACACTTCTGCTCTTCAATACAAACATTCCTTTATATGAAAGTGTAGAGTGCAGATCATATTTTCATATTTTGTGTTTTTGCCCTTCTCTTTGTAGCTGGTTAACATAGGTTCATCTTATAATTATGGCAATGAAGACCAGTCTGAATTCTTATGTGTGGTATCAAAAGAACTCAACAACACCGGGGCATCAACGGGGGAGAACTCAGATAGGGCCAAGGTAAGCAGTCCAGAGCCTGATCATTTAGTCTGAAACAGACATTTGACAAAGCCTGGAAGTTTGAAGGCCTTCAGAAAACAAGTAATTAATTGAAATGAGCTGTACATGTATCATATTTCATTGTGAAGAACATTTACTGAGGGAGTTGAAATTTGATAACATTTGGGTGCCCTGGTTGCCTACTTAAATTCAAATCCATTAAAACTTTTAGTGTCACAGAAGGACAAAATGTCTACACCTTATTGATCAGGCTCTCCACCTTTTCAGGGTTGAGGATTGATTGTGCATGTACATTAAAGAAACAAAAAATCCAGAGATTGTTGTGAATATATGATTATGTCAAGGCTCAAGACTAACAGGGGTCTGGTAAATGCAGACCTCCAGAATTTCACACAGGACTTTCTAAGATTTTGGAATTATAACAGGGCCGCCTGATGCATGTGGACCCCAAATATGTTGATCCAGACCACGGGGAAAAAGTTAGTGTACAGCCCATGTTGTAGAACATAATAATTATTAGTTTAAATCTCTGGGACTGGGAGACATATTATCTGGGGTCACATTCATAGCAGACACATTTATAGGCTAATAATTTTTATGCCTCCACCTACCGAAGGTGGGTGCCGGAGACATTATGTTTTCGGGTTGTCCGTTCGTCCCGTTTCCATTCTCTTGATATTGAAGAACCATTTGACGGATCACCTTCAGACTTGGCTCATGTATGCATATGGGAGGGACAATGATCTGATTGGGTTTTGGGGTCACGAGGTCAAAGGTCATAGAGGTCAATGCATATACATGAAAATGGCTCGTTCTTGGAATAACTTAAGAACCATTGTACAGATCAACTTCAAACTTGGCTCATGTATGCATAAGGGAGGAACAATAATCTGATTAGATTTTGGGGTCATGAGGTCAAAGGTCAAAGGTCAGAGATGTCATTGTATACATGAAAATTAAAAAAATCAACATTAATGCCCCATATATTTCCGATCTGGGAATGGTGGAGGCATAAATTTCGACTGTGCGCGGTTGAGGATTCATCTTGTTCCTGTTGGGTAGGTGTGAAAGCACTTAATGATATTAAAATCATAACAGGGGTCTCATGCATGCGGACAGATTTAATGATCCAGACCTCGGGAAGAAAAGTTAGCGTACAGCCTAAATTGTAGAACATTTTTGTTTTAAATCTCGGGGACTGGAAGGCATATTATATAGGGTCATGTTTATAGCAGACACATTCATATGCCAATAGCTTTCATTTTCTGTATTACACATTCTGGATATTCATTGAAATAGTATACAGTTAATGAATTAGTCAACAGACCTTTGAAATGCTTTAGTGAATTTTAATCTTATTAAAAAAATAAGAGCAAGTGGAGGGAGGCAGTTCTACTAGTATTCTACTAGAAGGAAGAGGATTACTGATGACCTTCCTGATGATGTTCCTGATGAGTTGTGCCCTTTTGCAGGCACAACTTGATATGCAAGCTGCCCGGCTGAGTCTCTATGAAAATGTGAACTAAAGAAAGAAAGTAAGATGCAGAAGGCAGCAGGATCGGAGGCACAGGTTCTGGTTTCGATTGTTATGATGCGGCGATGGGCGGAGCTTGGCCTTTTATAAGACAGAAACTGAATGTTGATACACGTATTTCAGACGTTTGATGATGTTTTTGATATCTGTAATTTTCTTCTCTTTCTTTCTTTCAGATTCTTCAAGAAAGAGCATCAAGATCTCGAGAACACAGGACATAGGGAGAAGATTCCGTTCTCTATCTCTCCTTCTTCATCCCCATCTCTCGTGTGATATCTGCCAGCCTTAGGCAATTCTAGATATTGTTAAGAAAAAAAAAACGAAAAGAAGAAAAAAGATAAAGAGGATTTGTGTGTGCATGGTTTGACTTTTCTATTTCTTATTTAATTTCGACTTTGTCAACTTTTTATTGAGTTTTCGTCATAGTTTTATTTGAATGGTTCCTCAACAACGAAGAAACTTGGCACTCACTCCACGCTCCCTGCTGAATGAACAAGGAAGATGATGTGTATACAAGCTGCCATGGCAAGAAGCATCATCATTGCCTATGAAAGATGAACCTGCTCTAGATCATTATGCAGTGAAATACCTACTGAGGGCATCAGATAAGCAGAAGACATCTGAAAAACAGTTCAGGGCCCTGTTTCATAAAACTTATTATCATTAGCAACTGCCACATTTCTATGACAAATTTGCCCTCAGCCAGTCAGATGCAAGGATTTCAGTAGCTTATAACAGTTATTGCAACTTGTTATTAATAACAAGCTTTATGAAATGGGGTCGAGAGATCTGAATCACGGAAGACGTGCGTGTAGGAGCCATAGTCATCAATGATGCTGTGATCAAGAGGTTTTTGAACCTATTTCCTGAAGCACATCTAACCTTTAGATTTCAGTGTTATGACATTATAACATGCATGTACAGTATATTAGGGCCATCTTCTGCTGTATATGCCATTAATACTGATACAAGAAAATTAGAGCTTCGTTGAAGTTTTCCTTTATAGTGATAAGAGAATTTTTGCAGGAGGCCTTGTGGGGAGATAAAGATAATGAACAGCAACAACAACAACGAAAGACCCTCCTAGGTGTCAGAGAATTACAAATTGCAAATGACCATTAATGTAGTGTTCCACAGATTTTCCTGGGACAACAACAACGGAAAACCTAGGTGTCAGAGAATATCAAATTGCAAATGACCATTAATGTAGTGTTCCACAGATTTTCCTGGGACAACAACAATGAAAAACCCTCCTAGGTGTCAGAGAATATCAAATTGCAAATGACCATTAATGTAGTGTTCCACAGATTTTCCTGGGACAACAACAATGAAAAACCCTCCTAGGTGTCAGAGAATTACAAATTGCAAATGACCATTAATGTAGTGTTCCACAGATTTTCCTGGGACAACAACAACGGAAAACCTAGGTGTCAGAGAATATCAAATTGCAAATGACCATTAATGTAGTGTTCCACAGATTTTCCTGGGACAACAACAATGAAAAACCCTCCTAGGTGTCAGAGAATATCAAATTGCAAATGACCATTAATGTTGTGTTCCACAGATTTGCTGGGACACTTCATTTTATTCAAGAGGATAGAGTTTGCTATGTATGGCAAACTTTCATGTCAAGCATACATGTTTTATCATGACAAACATTTTGGATGTTCAAATTTACTATAGCAGGTGTAACAATGAAATCAATCACCCTAGAAAATCAGAGTTTTGTCAATACAGTGTCAGCGTTGGGGAAAATTTGCAAAACATATAAGCAGAGAAAATAATCGCTAGCAACGGCCCTAATGTTCATTGCATCTTTTAAATTCCTTTCTTTGCCTCAGAGTTTCATTGTTGCCTTTCAAAGCAATTCATAATGAAGAAAACAAAAAGAAAAGAAAAAGTAGTGTTTCTTAATGATAGATGAGTTGTAGTGCCAAAATCTTTTTTTTTTTTCTTTACATGTCACTCTTAGAATTTATGAGACTTCATTCTTGTGTTTTGTTTTCTTTTTTACTCTTTCATATCTTGGTGCTATCGAGTCTGCATTTGCTAGGATTCAGTTTTAGATTTCATGTTTTTTATGCTAATTTTATCCAGTGGGTTTCTCACTTGCACTGTCTGTAGTGATTGTTGGACAGATTTCTGTCCAACTTCAACTTCATCATCATCATCATTGAGATGGTCATTTAGATGTTTAGCAATGAAAATTGAACATTACGAACGATGGTTTACGTTTGAACACATTCTGTGATTTCCATGTTAATTTATATGTCTTGTATTTTTTGTTTCTTTTATTCTACATTTGCAATATTGTATGTGAGTCAATTATATCCATGAGTTTTCTGTACTAAAGATTGTCAGTTTTGCTAGTCAGAATAGAGAATTTTTTCTCACTTTTACTTCAGAGTGTCCTGTAGGTCATCTAGCTTTCATTTATAGTGTAAATGGCATATTCTAAAGGGGGAATCTCACTGAGCGGTGAATGCTTTGAATCGTAGCGAATTTAGGGTTTCGTCAGGGTTTGTAAAAGGTTGCAAGAAAGTTCGCAAACAGTTTTAATTGTCACAGATATTTTTCTTGTCACAGATGTTGAAAATTTCTTCACAATTTTTGAACATGTTCAAAATTTCTTGAATTTATTTTTTCCACAAGCAGTTGCAAACATTTGCAAAACGGTTTTAAGCCTTTGTAAATGTTTGTAAGATGTGACCATGTCACAAAAATTCTTTTTGATTCGCCAATGTGCTTCATCTATAAAATCGACCAATAGATACCCATTTGCCGTTCTTTCTTTACTTCTTTATTTCTTCCGTCACTTTATCTTCATAAATGTTGCTAAAACCAGAGGTGATCCCTGATTTTTGCCAAGATTAGTCAAAAAATTGACAAGCCAAAAAATCGCAATGTTAGCAAGCAGTCGCCACTCAGTGAGATACCCCCTTGAGTAGATCTCAAGTTGTGGCAAATATTTATGTATATTTGAAACTCAGAATTATAGCTGAAATTAGTATCAAGCAATAACCATGTTTCAATACATATAGAAAGCCTTTTTGTTAATAGATTGATAAGTATGCCAACCCATTTGCAGCATTGGGATATGTTACCAGAATTTGTTGCATGTTTGAATAATCGTAAATGCCCCCAAGATCTGAACTTTTTATGCCAATATGTAAATAAAGTCCAGGGTGTTTTTTTTTTCTCCTACATTTTTCCTTAATTTTCCCATGCTAAGTTGTAGAAGTTTGTAGAACATGTCTGGTAGGTAATGTGCAGAAAATGAAAGTTGACTTCGGCAAGTGGACTCGTACTGGTGTCAGTTGTTCAGGGTTCATACGGGTCAGGGAATTTCTGGAAAGTCAGGGAATTGGAATTTCTTTTTTCCAGAAGCAAAAGGTCAGGGAAAGTCAGGAATTTGTCAATTTCTTCTGGAAAGTCATGGAAAATCATTATTCAAGATATTTTTCATGTTAACAAATTTGCGCTTTGGCCAGCCCTGCATTCATGGCACTCAGATCAGCTTTGAAACTCTTTTATTTAGCGCGCTTTTTATGGAAGTTTTGCATCACATGTGATCGATGAGTCATGGAAATTTGCATTTTTCTGCCCTGGAAAGTCATGGAAAGTCATGGGATTTTGAAAATGTATAAGTGTATGAACCCTGGTTGTTGATTCAAAAGGAAAGACAAACTTTCTGCATCTGTATTGATAATTCAAACCCAGCTGAATTCAACTTAGAAGAAAATTATGTATTTCGTGTGTAGGTGAACTTTATTATTTCTTCTTAATTATCCTGGCACATCAAGTGATGTCAGTGCTGCTTTTTCATTGTATGTCTTGATATCCTAGGTTGAAGATTTTTGGTACAGTTTTTAATACTTCAGTAGATTTTTTGATGTTTGGTCTTTTTTGATGTGTCCAAGAAGTGCCATTAATTTTTACTTAGGAGATAAAATGCTTTTAGCCAGCAGAGTTTTCGAGAGCTGTATGAAGTAGCGATGTTGCATGTACAGATGATCTATTGCTGTCAAACATGTGAAGTAATTTGTATAGAATGGTTTTCATATAAAAGGAAACAAACGGACATGTCGGCAGTCATGACATGTATTGATCTGCTGTAAGCATTTTTACGTTATTGGTGGTATTGAGCTTGGTATCATTTCTCTTTAAAGACACTAGGGGGCCGTTTCATGAAACCGTCATAAGTCTAACTTCTTGGACATCCCGTTGAAACGTGTGTTGTAGAGTTAACACACGTTTCAATGGAATGTCCATGAACTTAGACTTATGACGGTTTCATGAAACGCAGCCTGGGTCATGAACTTTCATGGGGAATTTATCACCATCCGGGTGCTTACCCAGTAACAGGTGTTGTCCATCACCCAGAGTGGAATTGAGTTGTATGACCAATAGACCTTATGTAATTCTCTGTATATTCCACCCATTGCCCCATGCGGTAAAGTCATTATCTCACTTTCCCTGGCCTGACAATGCCCAAAGCATGCCGAAAAATGTCTATGGTGGGGCAGCTTGTTTGCTGTGCACCAGAGATGTTGCTCTATTACAGGTATTTCCAGTGCTTTTCACAGTCTGGTGTCAGCAAATTATGATCCATTCTCCATGAAAGCCCACGACCCAGTATCTTCAAGACCACTGTTCTTGCAGACACCACTGTTACATTCCTTGGTTCCAGGCTCTATTTAATTGAATGATTATGTTTTAAGCCCACCACACACTATACGATCCGTCTGTGATCCGATTTTGGAAAAAATTTGTTATAGCATTATATATGAATATTCAGACATGTGAAATCTTAATGATCAAAGTATTGAATAGTAGTATGAATACAAAAATTGAAATTCCGGGCTATTGCAAGCCTCCTTGTAGGAATAAAAGCGAATTCAATTCCGAATCGTAGTGACGTCATAGCAATCTTGCGATTGTCTATGATTTGAAGCCGATTCGCCTTTACTCCAACGCAAGGCTTGCAGTTAACCAAAATTTTGATTTTAGTATCCTATCATTATTCCAAACTTTGAATAAGATAATTTTACTTGTTTAAACTTTCATATTTAATGCTAAATGCCATTTGTTTGAAAATCGATTCGCAGTCGGATCGTATAGTGTGCGGCGGGCTTTAGTTTCCTTGCATCATGCATGGACTACTGGCTTGATGCCTTTCCTGACTGGTGTCATTTGTTATGCACATTGCAAAAGGAAAACTATTATGTGGGAAGTTAGGAATGGGAACTTGTACAGGTGTACTGACATCACATAATGTCAGTACATCCTGGGATGTCAAAACAAAAAAGGAAAACTTTTTAAAAATTAAGAAAACAAAATTCATGTACACTGAGTGCACATGATATGTATCCCAAATCAGATCACTTTCAAACATTTCAATTTTGAAGATTATCCATTTGTAAATGTTAGACATGAATAGACTCTTGTAAAGATGACCAACTACTAAGAACGTTGGTTAGCTTTAGCAATATATATTCTTTTATACTTGAAAGCCGCACAGAGCGAATCTTAGAGGAGTGTACAAATTCTCGGGTATACTAAAGGCATTAGATATGAACATGAAGGCATTGAATATTCCTTCACTATCAAATTAGCCATACATTACCATAAATTGTGCAAATCTGAACATTAAGAACGCCTTGTTTGTTATGTGATGTTTGACAAAAATGCACAAAGATTTTGTGAGAGTAACTTTGTGTACAAGTAAATGACTATCCTTCTTTATATTAGTGTCATTTTTGATATGGCTGTTTTTTCTTGACGAGACTGTGTGCATGTTTTCTAATCTTCTTGCGTATCTATTTTGGGGCAGGCTCCCCAGACGTGCATTTGAGAGGCAACTTGACAGTGTTTTTATTTGTTGAGAAAATCTACGTTTCTCTCTCTGTTTTGTTACTTGTGTATATAACGTATGAAGGCATCAGTGTTGTGAATATATTGCCGTCATTGATGCACTGGCAAATTGTATCATATTTTAAGTATTTATCTCTTTTCTTATTTTGTCATGTGGGTACTGCGAGTGGGTCTTTAGTCGAAAGGCTAAGTGCAAATTTGGGATTAAAAGAAAATGGGCTTCGTGAAATTAGTGAATTGTGAAACATGCCATGGACTTGCCCTCCAACGTTTCCGGGTGAATTTCGTTATTCCGAAGGTTTGTTATTCCGAAACACGCAAATTGCACATACCTAGATGTTCGTTAGTCTGAAAATGAAAAAGGGTTTATTAATCCAAGTATTTGTTGCATTATTCTGAAGGTTCGTTAGTCCAAAAATGAAATAAGGTTTGTTATTCCGAAGCTTTGTTAATCCAAAAATAAAATGGGGTTCGTTATTCCAAAGGTTCGATAGTCCAAATATGAAATAAAATTTGTTTTTCAGAAAATAACTAATGAACTACGAACCTTATTTCATTTTCAGACTAACGAACCTTCGGAATAACAAACCTTATTTTGTTTTCGGATTAATGAACCTTCATAATAATGAACCTTTTCTCATTTTTGGACTAATGAACCTTCGGAATAACGAACCTTATTTCATTTTCGAAATAACGAACCTTTGGAATAAGAAATCTTCGGACTAACGAACCTTTGGAATAAACGAACCTTTGGAATAACGAAGCTTCGGAATAATGAACTGTAACCATATTTCCGAGGATTTGACACAGATTGTATGGTGAAGAATGAATGAACCCTGTGAAAGAAACTGCCTTACAGGATGTATTAAAAATAAGTTGAAACAAGTCTGATACCACATTAGACACAGCTATACAGCTTTTTGAAATCATGATTTGCCCATCATTTTAGTGTAGAATCATCATTTTTTTATTAAAGGGGGGCTTTTTAATAGTGGAAGACAACTACTTCAAATGCTACCAGACTTGAAACTTGAAAATTGCGTCAAAATTACATGGACAAAATAAATGGTGATGCTTGCTTACTTACACGCTTAGTTTTGGCATGTAAGTACTTAGTAATGTGTCGATAGGTTATGGGGTTGGGAGGGACGGATGGAGAAATGGGGGGGGGGCATGGGGTATGGGGAATATAATAGTTAATGTGAAAAAGAGGGAGGTATTTTGGGTAATCAGGTGTGGAATTTGTATTATTCCATGCTCTTTGAAGTGCTGCCTTGCTCTTTATTTGCCTTTCATATGCAAAGTGAACGTAGTCAGTTTCTTGTGTACAAACGTTAGATGTGATCGCGTGTACCCACATAAAATGCAACGTAATATATAAACGCTTTATCTCATTTTACATCCTAAGGTTAGTATAACTTTTATGTTTGTGCAAATTTGAAATATAGCCCTCTTCTACATAGTTCACTAATTAGAATGATGTTATATCCATACTCTTTCTATAGGTAATGTGTGTTTGAATCTACATTGAAAAGTCATTGTAAAATGAAAGGAAAACTTTACAGTCGCGTTTCCATTTGATAATAAGTTAAAGTTACGATGGGTGTAGCCGTCATTAAAGTGATTGCATTGTGTATTTATTGCTGCATTAGAATTTAGAATCGGGGGAAATATATATCTGATTCTGATAATATATCAGGGGGAATATATTCTTTAAGGTCACCAATTCTTCATGTGACAACTGAACTCTGTTAAATGTAGAAATTCATTATTGGTTTAAATATAATCTCTCAAATCACTATAAACATGTACATAAAGCATATACAGGGTACAAATAACAAGTATGTCCCATTTTATTTTTTATTTTTTCTTTTATTGTTATTTTAGCCTCTTACCTTCCTTTATTAAGAATTTTAACCATCTTTTCCTTTTTTTTTCATGAAGAGGTGTGGGATGAGTTAAGTCTTATTAGGTTTATAATCAGAACAGTTGGATGCATTAAACATTAGATCATCAGTAATTAGACCAAATTAAAGATTCTTGAAAGTATACTTTAGATTGAAATGTCACATTTTGCATGAACATAGGCCCCTTATTCTTGTTTTAACTCTGAGTATACAAAACATGACCAGTTTCTGAGACAACTTCTTAAATTGGCATGGAGTGTTAGTGGTTTTTCTATGGTTCAGAAAACATTCTGTCAGAAAATTTAGAGTGAGAAACATTTTGCAGCACATTCAGAATCAGACTTACATTTTATTTACACAAAAATGAAATGATGAAAATAATAAAGTGTGTGTGAAATTATTACATTGTTGTTGATCTGACCCCTGTTTCATGAAATACCCCACCCCCTTTAACCCATTCGTGACAGGAATTATTTGAAGCCTAATTTGATCCAACTTTTATTCTTCAAATTGGCAACACCAACATTTTTATTTTATTGCTACATTTTTCTTACAAAACGTCATATATCTGAAATGAATATAAATTGACAGAAATTATGATTAGAAGTCAAAAAGTTGCCAATTTGCAGGGGAAAACGGTGATTTTAAACTTTCTATCACATTGCCAATTTAAGGATTTTAATGCTTATTTTCCTTTTAAAAAATTTCAGCATCAAACAATGAATATTGACGCAACCAAAATGGGCGCAATTTGTTTAGAATTTTTTGCTCTTTCTGCTCATGTATTTGGTATGATTTTTAGGGCTTTGCATCAAAAGATATTAGGCCAAACCACAAAATGTGGACCTCTGTCACGAATGGGTTAAGTTATTTCCGTTTCTTTTTCTTACTTTTGATAAATTATAATGGTATTTTTTTTCTGTAGTGATATTTAGAATGATCCTGTTTAGATATTGATTTACTCTTTTTTATTTGAAATCAGGCATGTATATTCTTTGCCTTGGTTTTAGAAATGAAAATGAAAGATAGAGATATTCAATTTTCATTTAATTACTAACAGCTATCTGGACTTGCAATTTGAAGAGGCTCCCTAATTTCTGTGTAAAGATTGTTACATTCCACATGTAAAGCAAAATGGATGTAAAAACAATGTTATTTGTAAGATGCTTAGTCACAGTGATAATATATGCACTGGTATAAAAGCAAGCTGATTTAAGACTAGCAAATTCACAGAATGCAATATAGCTTTAACACATATACAACGATCGTGTATGCAGATTAACCCTTTCAGTTGAAGTTTAGAAATTTGCAGTTACATTTGATGAGGAAGTAGTAAATCAGGATTAATCGTAGAATTCAATAATTCATGATTTGAAAGTTGCAATTGTACAATAAACAAAGAATAAATGATATTGATTATTTATCATGTGTGACTTGAAGAAGTTAAAAGCTTAGCACAGTTTAGTACACAGTGAAAACCGTAAGCTGCATAACGTTTGACATGAGTTTTCTGCCATTTCTTCAAATCAGTTATGTTCAGATATCATGTGTAGTTGTAAACCATTTTCATAACATGTTATGGTTCTTTTTTTTCTATGCCCAATGCTTTTCTTTTCATTGGGGCATTATGTTTCCTCTGGAGAAGAAATAAATATAAGAAGTGAGGTATACAAATCTCTCTTCTCTGAGAGGAAGCTTTCTTACCTCGTATTTTTTTCCCAAAACATTATTGTTATACCTCCGTCAGCCTGTTCTGTATCAAATAGTTAATATATCCCATGTCATTTTGTTATTTCACTATTCATTTGATGGTTTGAATTCATGTCTAAACCAGTAGTATTCTTTTTATTCAATCCATTTATTTGTGTATATGTACCACTTCTGATTATCTTATATGTTTGTTTCTGTTACATAACTTGTCTAGGTTTTCTTGTTGAAAAAATCAAAATCAACAACAGAGTCCACATGATTTCAAGAAAATCATGATTTTTTTTAGTTCTGTGTATTTTCATCAAGTTGACTTCATAATTCAAGTCAGTTATGTTGCTATATCTCCAGTGTTCAGAAGAGAATACCTATGACTTTTTTGCATAATTAATGTAACTTATTATAATCTTCATTATGGGTGATGTTACTACTTTTCTTTTTGTAGGATACAAATGTCAAGAGTTGCTTCTTTTGGAGGTATATGCCAAACTCATTGAAGTAACTGGCAGCTGAGCATTAGAATCAAATGGTTGTAAGTCTGTAGTAATATAAGTAGCTTCTCAATGGAGGATCAATGCCAAGAAAAGAGTTTCAGCAAGAAGGATTTAAAACTCAATAAAGATAATTGGATTCTTATTGGTCACCCTAAAGAGTATTCATTTGTTAAGTTTTTATTTTAGTTGTTATATTCAGTGGGATATGAAAGTAGTAAATTCAGTCAGTTTGAATATATTGCTAAATTGTGTATTTTGTCATAGAGTTCATTCTGCTATGCTTCTTGTTGGGAGTTCATGAATAATACACAGATGTATTACTGAAACTTTCATTTGCATGTGAAATTGCTATTAAGGTAGCAAGAATAACAGTATTGTACTACTGATGGGGCTACCCTGTTAAAAAAAAAAAATTAATAAATAGATAAATGAATAAATTAAGTTTGCTGAATGTAATAGGATTTATGGAGAGAATTATAGTCTAAAATAAATATGTAATGCATTTATGCAATTTGCATTTCACTTCACATTTTGGACACAGAATTCTATTTTTTTGCTGTTGAAATGATTCAAAGAAATGTTTTCAGAAAAAAATTTGTTTTATTTAACAGGTATTCACTTATGCAGCTTGCTGACATACTTTCTTTTCCTTCAAAATTCTTACAATCCGTTCTCTCATTACAAAAACTAACAAATCAAAGAAAAGAATGTTGAATTCTTGGTGTTGATCCTTCCTAAGATAGGAGTGTGAACGCAATATTATAGTAGCTTTATCATTTGGCTGATGTCGGTGACCTTTTGTCCAAGGCATGCTTTATATCGTGTAAATTACTAGTCGATTGAATAAAAAACTTTTACATAAACATGTATTCCTTCTGTTGAAAATTTGTCTTGATTGTTGTGCAGGTGTGAGATGAAGTTTATTTTAATGGAGTTGATCAATAATCTCTGGAAATGTGTTTTCTTTTCCTTCAGTGACACTGACAATAATGTATTCAGAAAATTAGCAAATTTTGAAGTGGACATGTTGAATTCATGCTTTAAAAAGTCAGTAATAATGACAAAACACCCTCTTGAAAGAAAGTGAATAATTTTCAGGAGATGTAATTTAAATGATTTACCCTTGCTCCCCATTCTCAATTATAATATACATGTATATAGTTATAGTAGTATGGTGTGAATGGTATCATAATCAAGTTCAAGTTCAAGTTCATTCTTTCCACAACCAGACTGAAAACAATACATTCATGAAAAGCATCAATAAATTCAACAAGAAGAATAAAATTCATGAACAATAGCAAGAAAAAAAAAACCAAAATATAAAGGCATTGAACATGTGGAAAAGAGGTGGTCTGTATAAAAGCACAGCTTGTTAAACACAGATCACCTTTGAAAAAAAGAAGAAATGTTACAGTTTATGGACTCTATCAATTTACATTGTCATGAACATCACTGACGTCGCCAGGATTTCATTTAAGGGAGGGGGGGGGGGGGTGAGCACACGAAGCATGCACCCTAGGGGGAGCATGGAAGCTTTGACTTTCTTTGCCATCATTCTTTGTCTTCTACCTTTTTCTCTTAATTTCTTTTGTTGTTGTTGTTGTTGTTGTCGCTTTGGGGGCGACCCGCCCCCATTACCTCCTCCTCCCCCCCCCCCCCCCCCCCCCCCCCCCCCCCCATTGCTCAACATCTTGCATTCTCAAAGTCTCGTGATTGCAAATCATTGGACAAAAAATAGAGACGACAATCTTGAATTTGATCTATTTTTAGGAAATGACGTATTAACCCTACCCCGGAAGTACACATCAATAGGTTATTCGTGACTGACACAGCTGTACACCAGATCAATTTTATCCAGCAAAAAACAAGGTTTTATTACCTGAGAATCAACGATGTTTGGAAGTTCTGCCAAGGGAACTTTTGATCGGAATCTTGGTAAGTCGGCTGAATGTTGATTTTGAGGTAAAATTTAAGTCATTTGAGTAGAAATTGTAACGTTAGATGTTCACATGTTTTGACAATGATGTCTGTCTGTGACTGAATGTTGAGGGAGTTTCTCATTGTACGCCACGGTACCGGCGGGGCGCGAGGCCAAGCTTAGCCTTAGCCTGGCCTCTGCCCACGTCATCGCAAATTGGGTGGTTTCAAGTTTGGTTTTGGAGGCTGGTGTCGGTGTTGTGAGAACACCAACACCAATTTCACGCTGGGGTAAGAAGAGTTCCTTTTGCAACAGCCACCCAAAATGAAAAAAAAAAATAAGAGTAAAGCACTCGTCATTCGACCTGTGCTGTGATTCGAGACCTAGATCTATATCACAAGCCAGCACATATTATTGTCAAAACACACACTAATCACTTCATTACACACAGAGTCATTGTCACTCACCACAAGAAAGTCCCTTAGTCACCTCCAAAAATCCATCTAAAAAGCCAAATTCCGGCGTCAAAAATGCAAAATCGGCGCCATATTTCCAAAGCACGCGAAGGCTTAAGTCCACTGCTAAGAAACAGGGTCGCAGAAAAAGCGCTAAAAATAAAGAAATCAGCGGTTTTGTGAAGAGTTTTTTCGTTTATCGCAAGCTCTGAGTGTGATGGTATCAGCGAAAAACAAATG
Organism: Echinometra lucunter; assembly: GCA_029962745.1. Taxonomy (NCBI): domain Eukaryota; kingdom Metazoa; phylum Echinodermata; class Echinoidea; order Camarodonta; family Echinometridae; genus Echinometra; species Echinometra lucunter. Next base: position 31,088,362 of record CM057155.1, read on the forward strand.
AAAAACCAAACCCCCCGTATCTGCCGATGCAGTGACTTCATGTACAAAGTTGAATGCAAGTCCCCGCTGGCCTTCATTCGACCGCAACGGGAGCAACGACGGGCACCGCAACTTCCGTGATGGACAACCGTGTGTGGTGCAGCGCATTTCAGCGGCCCTCATATGTGTTGTCATTGAACGCGCAGTGCGCCCGGTCGAATGATTGCCGGGGGATATCGAATTAAGGGCATGAAACATAGCGATATATTTTCATATTTTCTAAAAAATTGTGATGCATTTGAAAAAATAAACACTGATGAAAATAGTTTAACCTATTTGACATGAATTTATGTAGATATGATTTTGTGAAAAGTAAGTTTAGCAGAATAAATATTGCAGAAAAGCTTAAGCGGTCGAATCTCGGGCAGTTTACTCTAGATCCAGGGTTAGAGAGGATGTGTCAGACTCAGGGCCAGGGGTTACGGGATTCGACATGTTGCTGATAGAACAGTGCAGATACAGGTGTAGGAAAAGAAGAATAAAATGAATGGGAAACATAAGAACTTGATCTAGAAGCATGAGAAGAAGAAGAAGAAGAAGAAGGAGGAGGAGGAGGAGGAGGAGGAGGAGGAGGAAGAAGAAGTGGTAAAGTTTAAAGAAGGATAATGAGTGAGAAGGAAGAAAGAAAGAAGGAAGGGGGGAACTATTTAAACTTGTCTTAGTTTTGGTGGTAACGCTCACAAAAATTTGCTTTCGATATGTCCCACTGTAAATTTCTGCTGCAATACACCTTTGAAAAGTTACAGTGTCACTGGTAGTGGTACAGTCACTGTACCAGAGATAGTAGATTTGCTTTGCAAAGACAAGGAGAAAAAATGTAGGTTGCCCAGCTGGTGACCTGGGGAGCGTTTCATGAAGAGTTTTGTCGGTGAAAATCACCGACAAATGTTATAAGCTACTGAAAATACTAGCATTTGATTGGCTGAAAGCAAATTAGTCGGTAAAAACCACCGACTAATTGTTTCATGAAACGCCCCCCAGGAGACAAAAGAAAGAAAAATGTTAGGACAGCACCATTAATTTTTCTTGATTTTGTTCCCTTTTTTGTTGGCAGATAAAGCAACCAGTCAACTCTTGTTAGAGCCTGACTGGGAAGCAACACTCCAGATATGTGATGCCATTAGACAGAAGGATGTCACGTAAGTAGATAAAATCTTCTGCCCAAACTCTTCAAAGTGTTCTCTGCAAAAACACAGGAGTTCATCTTCCCCAGAAACTGAAGGATTCTAGAACTCATTGTAGACTGGTTAAGGCCAAGTAGCGGTATTGTAAAAAAAAAAACACCATCATATTTTGCTATTATATTAAACTGTAAAATCTCAAATGATTTTTCCCAATTGAAGGCTTTTGGTAACTCTGTGTGGTGATACCGAACACCACATGAGGTTACATGTACCTACAATAATTATGAATACTCACTTTCCATGGAAGCCTACAGAGAACATCTCAAGTACATGGAAGTTGTTTAATGATTCTTGTCACTTCTTATTCCAAAAGTTTTGACTGAGATATGCAATGTACGGTATACATTGTTGTTGTTGTTGATTGGGTTTGTACAGATGTGTATCAGTCAGATATGATTATTTATGTCTGGGACCAACCTTTAACACCTCCATCCAAAAGATGTGACTCAGACTCGAACCTGAGTCTGATCAGAGTCAGTTTGTAGGCAAAGACAATGAGCTGACAGCGGGCGTTATCGCTAAACCAACTCCTGCTCCCATTAAAGCTTGTACTTTTAAAAGAACATTTTGTTGATATGCAGTTACGTATATACTTCCATAGTTTTCAAAACACCAAAATTCTCATCTATAAGTCTATTAGTTTATCTTTTCTCTTCACTTTGTGTTCCTCTACAGTCCAAAGTATGCCTTGGGCAACATCAGGAAGAAGCTATATGACAAGAATCCAAGGGTCACGCTCTATGCGCTCCAGGTATGGTACTCATTTTTTAAAGGTTAATAATAATAATAATAATAATACACATTTCTTGTATAGTGTATATAAATACAACATCCATATGTACTTCCAAAGGACTTAGATATTATTACCCCAGCTTTAGCTCAGCAGCCTTTTACACTGCACAAGTATTTCAAGGAATGAATCCTGCCGGGTACCCATTCACCTCACCTGGGTTGAGTGCAGCACGATGTGGATGAATTTCTTGCTGAAGGAAATTAACGACATGGCTGGGATTTGAACCCACGACCCTCTGATTGAAAGGCGAGAGTCAGAACCACCAGACCATGATGCTTCCAGGTTATGTACATGTACAGTTTTGATAGGCCCTCAAAAAACTTTCATCAGATTTCTCTGTTTTTAGCTGCTCAGCAAAAGGATAAAAGTAAAACTAAGATGGTGTGAAGTTCTTTTCTCCTGACTATTAAACAAATGAGAGACGAAAATACTTTTTTATCCTGGGCCGTGACATAAAGTCACACAATCCTAACATGTGTAAAACCAATGAGAGTTCTGTTTACTCGACAAGTGTACAAAATGCTGTGATCGTTGTGTTGGTAGCAGTCAGGATGGAGGGGTCCTTCAGTAGGACAGAATGTAACTGTTACATTGCATTCATTTCACATATTTGCACTGAAATTTACTGGGCATCATGAATGGAACATCATATGATCTCATGCTTGTATCTTTTTATGCAAGGCAGACAATGAGAGACTATATTTAATCAGTTTCATGCCAATTTTTGTTTGCTACCAAAACTGTATATGAGCTTTAAATCAAGGCTCGACATTAGCGGTGGCCCGGTGGCCCAGGGCCACCAAAATTGGCTCCCGGGCCACCATTTTTCAAAAAGTGATAAGTTTGGTGGCCCGAATCGGGCAACCAGAAAATTTTAAGTTAACGCAATTTACGTGGTGTTAATTGTACACATTTCAGCTCCTTCCGCGATCCGAATTGCAAGTCAGTTTTATTCGTGGTTCATCAGCGCCGACGCAGTTTGAGTTAGCGCAACACCACTCTAATTGAACCTGGATCTGTTGCGGTGAGCTAGCCGACCTCAAATGAAAGTTAGATTAGTCTTATGGCAGTATATATATAGGCCTCGGTCTGCGGCCGTGTGTATTTTCCGCGCACCACACTAGGCCTGTTTTGAGTCTAGTACACGATTAAACGTCCGAAAATGTCACTACACAAATAATAGAATTTTTATCGACTACTCGGAAACGTAGCTTGAACTTCAGAATGATCCAAAAATGCGAAATCATTAATGAAATCAAGAATGCTTCTCTCCATTTCAAAGTTTAAGGTGTGATTATGTCATTTAGACGCCTTAAATTCACATGAGAATATCTTTTTTGATCACCAAACTCTTATGTCTCGCGCAGCGAAAACAAGTGTTTCAATAATATTCGGAAGCCGTAAGCCCTAATGTGTGTGTGTGAGAGAGCGACTTAATCGCGCATTGCACCATCGTTCACCACAGCGATATGCACTGTAAGCAAATGAGCTCTCTAACGTAATCAAAGATAAGCTATCATAGTCAGTGTGACAAAATATTTTTGGAACATACATGTAGCAATGAACGAAGACGAAAAGATATTACCAAGAAAAAAACATTCATACTTGCAAGTAAGCGCTTGTTCGTTAATTATATGCCCTTGCTGGCGATTTGTGATGGGGATTTCAATCATTGGATTTCGATTTCAAATGACTGCTACACTAAGCGCTTTCATCGTAATGTATACGTACGTAGTTTCAACACGGCCGAATGGGGTTTTGTGCACTGACTGTTACGCTCCACTTCCGGGTTGGCGCCATCTCTTGTCAGCTGACGAATAATTGAAACACGATTTCACCAATTAGCGATGAAATATCAAGCAAATGCCGATCTATTTGGCTTTATTTGACCAGGATTTTTTATTCGGTCCTCACAAAAATAGGTAGGATGCTATGATTTGAATTTTTATGAACTGGACAAGCAATACAGTTCTTTTCAAAGCTGCTTTATTGCCAAGTTTCTTTATGAAAATCGGACATTACCGTTAGGGATATTGCACATACGCTGTTATATGGGTATGGGACTGGCCTCACTCCGGTGCTGCAGCGCAGGTGCAGCTCCGGCGCGGGGCTGAATGGTGGCAGGCTACGAACAGCTGGAGTGGTCGGCCGACTGGCCGAACGAAAGTACCGAGTAGTCGATTAATCGTCCAAAAAAAAAAAAAAATGACCGTTTAAACGAATACCAAAAATGGGCTTTCAAAACAGCCCTACATTGAAGGGTCATTGTAAGGAAGAATCATAAAATAATCTGCAACTTTATCATTGAATATGATCATTTCAGGGCATGGGTGGGTAAAACAATGGGTTTTAATCATTCTAACAACGTTTCATTATAATCTTTAAATTTCTTATGTTTTTCTTTGTTGAACGGGCCACCAAGAAAAAAAGTTAGTGTGGAGCCTTGCTTTAAATAATACATTCATCAAACACTGAAGTATATTTTCAAGTGCAAGATAAATTCTGTGCTTGGCTTGTAGACATGCTACATATATTCATTGGTAGAAAAAATGTATGTGAATTTCTGTCGACCTATTTTTTAGATAATTTGATATTTTTAGGCACAAGGTAATAACATAGGGCAGATTATGTTTCCTGGTCAAAGACTTTTAAGACGCTAGGTCGTGGGCTTTCATGGGGAATGGATCATAATTTGCTGACACCAGACTTTGTGAAAAACACCTGTAAAAGAGCTACATTTCTGGAGCACAGCAAAACAAGCTGTCCCACCACAAACATTCTTCGGCCTGCTTCGGGCATTCTCGGGCCAGGGAAAGTGAGATAATGACTTTGCCATGTGGGGAAAGGGTGAAGTATACAGCGTACTACATACGGTCTGTTGGTCATAAAACTCACAGTGATGGACAACACCTGTTACTGGGTAAGCACCCATGGTGTCAAATTCCCCATGAAAGCCCACGACCTAGCGTCTTTAACTCTATTTCTGTTTTGAAGATTTTGTCTTGCTTTCAGTCAGGAACACGACTGTCAACACTGTCTTCGTGAAATATACATAGATGTCCATGTTAAAGTATGAGACAAGCATTTACATTTATGTGTCCTTGGGGGTGTAACATAGAACATACAATCAATCTTACGATTGATATCAATCGTAAGTCTATGGCAAACCATGTACTAAAGAGATACAATTGATTGTAAGATTGATTGTATCTCTTTGTGTTACACCCTCCTTATGTGGACTGTGGATTGTAGGACATATTTCAACATGGAGGTGTTAAAAGTTATTAGCTAATAGATACATGTATCTTTGTATTGTCCCTTGTATGTGAGTAAAACGTGATTGATTTTCATCTCTGAAAGGTCTTGGAGTCATGTGTGAAGAATTGTGGGACAGGGATTCATGAAGAAGTTGCAACACCACAGTTTATGGACGATGTGAAGGAGCTGGTTTTGGTGAGTAAACTTCAACTTTTGATGATTAGTTTGTATAAGATTTTCGTTTTCATTTTTTTATAAAGCTACAGTGCATTGTAAGTGGTTTGTACCTTTATTCTGATCCTTCTGAAATTATACTCAGCAGAGTGGTACTCCTCTTGTCACTAACTTGAGTAGGGGGTAGCAGTGTATGCTAGAAAGTGCCACTGAAGATATCTACAGATGGAGCTGATATGGACTTCAGGACCCTGTTGCATAAGACTTACTATTGATGGCAACTTTGCCATCAGTGGTAACTTCCATAGAAACCTTGAATATTGGCTGTTGAGCCTTGTTACCATGGCAGTTTTATTAACCCATTCCTGACAGGAATTATTCAAAGCCTAATTTGATCAGCTTTTATTCTTCAAATTGGCAACACCAACATTTTTATTTTATTGCTACATTTTTCTTATAAAACATCATGTATCTGAAATAAATATAAATTGACAGAATGTATGATGAGAAGTCATAAAGTTGCCAATTTGCAGGGAAAAACAGTAATTGTAACATTTTCATCACATTGCCAATTTAAGGATTTTAATGCTTATTTTCCTTTAAAAAAATTTCAGCATCAAACAACAAATATTGATGCAACAAAAATGGGCACAGTTTGTTTAGAATTTTTTGCTCTTTCTGCTCATGTATTTGGTATGATTTTTAGAGCTTTTCATCAAAAGATATTAGGCCAAACCACAAAATGTGGACCTCTGTCACGAGGCACTGGTCAAGTGCATTCCAAGCTTGACCGGTTTATATCTATTAGATCTATGATTTCTCCATATGATTTTCCTAATTAATAAAGGCAATGCATATTTTGCAATTGATTGCAATTTTTTTTTTTCATACTGAATTTTACCTGTTACTCTTTATATTGTCATAATGATGGTAATTAAACATTGCTGTATAGCTTATAACACAAAGGCATAATTGCATTTCTCTTTGCACTTTGGTAAATAAATGTATTTTCAATGAGCTGATGAAGCTGTCATATGTTTTAATAATAAATCAATGTTCTAGCAACTTGTTTCAGATCACATATTGTTGAAATCAGATTTGTTTATCAAAGAGCTTTATAGTAGTACCATTTATCCAAAAAATGAACTTGGGTAGGAAGTGCTTTCAAAGAAGTTCCTAATAATAATTTGTCATCATCACATTTTTCTAAATACAGTCTAGCAATGAAGCAGTGAAGAGCAAGACCCTTGAACTGATTCAGGCCTGGGCTCAGGCCTTCAGAAATGAACCCAGCCTCAAGATAGTCTGTGATACTTTCAGCCAACTTAAAGGGGAGGGTAAGATTGTTTGGAAAATAGTTGTTCCTGTGATTAAATCCTACATTCAAGGTTCTAAAAGAAGTGCAGTTAATGAGATTGTAGCAGGAGTTTTGCTTTCGTAGGTTATTATCAAAGCCAAAATTATTTTATTACTAGTAAATTATGGTTTCTTTGTATATTTTTGTTATTCTTAATATTCTGAGCCATGTGTGACTTGAAGAAGCTACAAAAGGGTTCGAATACAAGATATTCAGGGTTCTCACTAGAAAAAAATCCACACATGGTTCCCCCTCTTCGCAAAGCGCGGAATTTTCGGAAGTTTTTCGTAATAACACCTAAGGTTAGGAGTGGCAACAGTATATGCTATAGCAAATGGATGAAAAATACTTCTTGATAAGCAGGAGTTGTCTACTAATGGCATGATAGTAAAAATACATTGCCAGAAAGCAAAACAATCTGTGGCATTTATCATTATTGTTAGGAATATATACTCCAATATTTGTTTACCCTTGTTGCCACGCATGGTGCAGCAATTTCACACATGGTTCTTCCTTGTCTGAAATCCTTTACGCATGGTATTGGAACCATGGGTGTCATGTACTGGCGAGAACCATGAAGATATAGCTGTTATTGTAAATTTTGCATTGTGTATTACACAAATTGTACAAAATGAATCCCATGAATGTATCATTGTCTATTTATCTTACTCCAGGACATTCCTTCCCTCAGCTCAAAGAGAGTGATGCCATGTTTGTGGCTGAAAAGGTAAGTGAAATCCCTTCACTCAGTATTAAAGTATTAGGAAAGGATTTCTTAACTGCTACACTATTCATATGTGTGCATGCATAAATTCATTAACCCATTGAATCTGAATCAATACAACTAATAATTTGAGCCAGACTACATGTGTAGGTGTGCACATGAAATTGCCTATGGGAATAGGTGGCCTCTGTATTAAGCCTGTGGGAATGAAAGAATTCAGTAGTTTATTAGGTTAAACAAAAACAAAACAAGTTGGGTGGATTTATTGTTTGCTTTGATTTGATTTTACTGTACTTAATTTTACTTGTTTCTGAAATGTCATGCTATAAAAATGTGTAAGAATAGTCTATCATGATATTCACAATGACATCAGTGATAATACTGGTAGCTTACACTTTGGTAGGCAAGGGAGGCAGTCAATGGGGGAAGGTCACAACATAATCCCTCATGATCCCACCATGGGATTAATGACAATACTGCTTCCCCCACCCCAACCACTCACTACAAAACTTGTCTTTTGTTAGTTAGTCAAGCAGATCCTCTGTCAAGACAAAGATATTGTTCACTATCATATGCTTTCTACCCTGAACTCCATAGCCCCTTAACTTCATACAGCTTTGATTTTATACATTGTATACCTGCGTGCAGTACATGCTGTATGTATCTTGTCATTTTACCAGGCTCCTGACTGGGCAGAAGGAGAGAGATGTTATACCTGTAGGACAGAGTTTGGTCTTGTACAGAGACAGGTGAGTTGTAGGACAGAGTTTGGTCTTGCACAGAGACAGGTGAGTTGTAGGACAGAGTTTGGTCCTGCACAGAGACAGGTGAGTTGTAGGACAGAGTTTGGTCTTGTACAGAGACAGGTGAGTTGTAGGAGAGAGTTTGGTCTTGCATAGAGACAGGTGAGTTGTAGGACAGAGTTTGGTCTTGCACAGAGACAGGTGAGTTGTAGGACAGAGTTTGGTCTTGTACAGAGACAGGTGAGTTGTAGGACAGAGTTTGGTCTTGTACTCAGGTGAGTTGTAGGACAGAGTTTGGTCTTGTATAGAGACAGGTTAGTTGTAGGACAGAGTTTGGTCTTGCACAGAGACAGGTGAGTTGTAGGACAGAGTTTGGTCTTGTACAGAGACAGGTGAGTTGTAGGACAGAGTTTGGTCTTGTACTCAGGTGAGTTGTAGGACAGAGTTTGGTCTTGTACAGAGACAGGTGAGTTGTAGGACAGAATTTGGTCTTGTACAGAGACAGGTGAGTTGTGGGACAGAGTTTGGTCTTATACAGAGACAGGTGAGTTGTGGGACAGAGTTTGGTCTTGTACAGAGATAGGTGAGTTGTGGGACAGAGTTTGGTCTTGTACAGAGACAGTTAGTTGTAGGACAGAGTTGGTGTTGTTGCTACATGTTCTTCTGTTTTGGGAAAAAGTAAAGTTAAGTTATGATCTTCATTTTTGTTAATGCAATTTTGCATTTGTAGAGAAATTGTCTGAAAATTATTCCAAACTTGATTAATCTTGCTGACATTTAGAATTGCTTAATGCAGATATTTGCATACACTGCTCAAATATGACTTTGATCCAAAGTTACTTGGTAGGAGGTAATTCTGGTCATATTTGCAGTGTGAAAATATTTTAAGAGAAATATTCTTCATGTGGCATTCTTATTAGGATAGTCTTCTTCATGGAGAATAATTGAGGGAACTGGCTTATTTTTCAAAAAACCTTTTGTTTACTTGTGTAATTCATTTTTTCTTGGTCTTTCAGAATGTACTCTCTTTTGCAAATAACCCTTGTACTAGTTCAAGTTCAGGTTTTATTTCCAATATAACACAAGACATTAATTTTTTTTTTCTTCTTTTAAACAGAAATATCGTAAATTAACATACAACATTTTTTTCCTCTTATTAACATCAAAACAAATTAAATGTCTGCTTGACATAGTGTATTAAAAGAAAAAAAAATGATATTGGAAAAGAGAAATCCACAAAAAAGCAATGCTTGTAGTGACGTGGATTCCTCAAGAAAGAAAAAGTCTTACATGTAGCTCCCTCTTCTCTTTTTTTTGACCCCACTTATGGTCATCCTCATCGCATTGTCTTCTTACAGCATCACTGCCGTCACTGCGGTCAGGTCTTCTGCGCCAAGTGTTCCTCTAAGAACTCTACCATTCCCAAGTTTGGCATTGAGAAACCTGTTAGGGTGTGTGACAACTGCCACGATAAGCTCCAGGGGTAAGAAAAGGATACATTTGAAAAATTAAGGGGAATCATTATCTTGACCATGGAGAGAATTGTTTCACTGATCCATTCATTCATTCTACAAATCGAAAAATGACTTTATCAAAATACTTCTTAATGTATGATTGTTTTCTTTATCGTATAATATAATTGATAATGATAGGAGGCAAATAAATTATACTCAGAAACCTTTTTTGGAGACAGGATTATTAACCCTTAACCCTATATAGCCCGGGCTGTTTTGAAATTGCATAGCCCGGGGGGGGGGCTTATTTGGCTGTTGATTGCGCGATCATGACGAAAATCAGCATGCACGTCACCCACAACGTAATCTCCAAAATTGTATAGTTAATTGTTACGAAATTCTAATTTATTTTTGATTAATTAATTATGCTAATTTATGCATAAAATAAGAATTCAGCTGTAAATCTGTAAATACAACTCCAAAACTGCTAAATTTTGGTCTAGACACTCTTTGTAGGATTCTTATCAAATGTATATCAAAAAAATGGCAGTATCAACATTTTTTTCTTATGTATTTTATTGTTTTTAAAATTTCTTATGTATTTCTTTCTTTTTCGACTTTTTGTTTTTTATTGTTTTTTCGATGGAAATAATTGGCGACACTATTCCGATCATAAACAACATGAAATTAATTGTGTTTAATCAGTAAAAGTAAAAGTAATGATACATTTATGAATTTTGGCTAGAAACAGAATTTGCATTGGATTTGTATGTGAAATCACGTTTTTGAGCAATTTTGGGTCTGACATGCACTTACAAAATGTTGCATAACTTCGGAACCACATACCCGGGCATCGCGAATTTGGTCTCAAAAGTTGCGCGAGACTTGAAAGAAAAAAGTCATGAAACGTCGCGGCGTGAGCTTTTCACGTTACGGATATGTCGCGAAAAATGTTGAGGGGGGCTAGGGTTAAGCTGCCAGATGCACGCATAGAGATCGTATAGGTGCAATCGTAATAACAACAATTCTTCTTGCGGATTGTGTGCCGCGCACCCACTGTGTATTGAATCATTGCGTTGTTTACACTTCCAGCTTTCGTATTCGCGTGTTTATTCATATGCGTTGTTTTGAAAATGATTGAGAATGTGACCTAGAAGAAAAGGTGGTGAAAACATCAATACCTTCTTATGGAAGGAATTAGCATCTATTGTCTACAGGTTTACAGGGAAGTTCTTCTAAATAGAACAAAACACAGGATGTGCTTAGGCTGTCAGAGTACACTATGAACATGGCGGACAAAGAAAGTGGACAAAATAAACAACCTCTCATTCTACCCTTCACAATGGTTCTGGTAGCCAAAAGAACATCCCTTCACAGCTATTATGTTTAATCATGTAGTTCCAGGTGAATATGCATGTGACACCTGTTCTACATATTTTAGACAACAGCAGTGAAGGGATGTTCTTTTAACTACCAGAACCATTGTGAAGGGTAGAATGAGGGGTTGTTTATTTTGTCCGCTTTCTTTGTCCGTCATGTTCATAGTGGTACTAGTTTCTTTCATGTTAAACATTGTAAGTTCAGACTCATTATCAAAGACAGTAAGTGTAACTGCACAGAATAACACCAGTATTATGTTGTGTGCACCGCTAGGACTTCACACATATGCAGGGCTTGCCTTTAACTTTTTTTTTAGGTAGCCAGCCGGGCCACTTGACTAGAAGGTTCAGGTGGCCAAATGGAATTTCAGGTGGCCCTGATATTATTCTGCTAAGATACATGCATACTAATACACAATGACATGTTAAGCTCTTGGGGATAGCGTTCCAAACTCCAAAGGGGATGGAGGGGAAGGGAGAGGGGAGGGGCTTTTTTCTTACAATTGAAAAGGTAAGATTAAGAAACGGGCCTACTCTCATCTGAAGCTGAAAAATATTTTTATATGGCGTGTTTGATTGATAACAGCACACTCCCGGCCAAGTCATAAAAGTAGCTCGATCTATCCTCCTAGGGATCAGAGAATAACTCTTTTGTTTTGAGAGATTCAAAGACTAGAAAAAAGGGGACACCAGTGTGCAACTGAGCATAATGCGATCTTTCCATGGATGCATGTCCCAATACGAACATTCTTTTTTGCAAAATAATATCCCTCCCCGTCGTAAGTAACTGAAGAAAAAGGAGATCAGAAGGAGGAAAAGGAGATGGACAAGGAGAATAATGAGAAGAATTTTTTTTAAAGCAAGAAAGAAATGCAGCAATATAGAAACATAAATAGATAAATACAAGAGCCAGAAGCAGCATGTATAGGGATAAAACAGGAAAGGATGAAAAAAAAAGGATGAAAAAGAAAGGAAGAAATAATTAAAGACAAGAGCTGAAAGGAGATGTAGGGGAAAAGAAGGGAAGGAATAAATAAAGAAAAGAGTTGGAAGGAGATGTAGGGATACAGACAAAAAAAAATTGGGGGGGGGGGGAAGAAAAAGGAATAAGAATTGGACGAAGAACAATCAAGAGAGGGAGTGAAAAAAAAGAACAATAGAAAAGGGACAGGACGTGTACGTAGACGAAAATGAAAAAAAAAGAAGAGAGAGGAAAGAAGAAAAATAAAAAGAGGGTAAGGAGAAAAGGGAAGAGAGATGGAAGAAAAAGCCATGGATGAGGAAGAGGGAGATAAGGTAAAAAAAATTTAGAGAATTATGTCATTTGTGAATTAAGAGTGAGATCAAACGTTCCAAATACTTGGATCATTCATACACACAGACTATTTATTTTATTTTCTGGTAAATATAATAATGATATATAAATATATCACGTTTAAAAAAAGCATCAAGTGCAAATTATAATACGTTCCAAGTGCCCAAATAACAGGCCTACCCAACAAACTAAGGCGTCGATCTTCTTTCAAGTGATAAAACTATGTCAAAGTATGTGTCATTCTTCTATCACGTACGTGCTTGTGAATGGAAATAGTGTTTGCTCCAGTTAATTGTTTTGCTAATTTACAGCAAGTGCCTGATTATTGATAGCGTAAGCCGTAATTCTTGTTGCTCATCGCACCCATACACTTAACCCTGACATGCTATCAAGAATATTCAGAGAATAAACTTTGATACAAGTTGATAATTTATCAAACTGTGAAAAGACGTGTTGGGGGAGTAAATAAAATGGGCTTGAATTCAGACTACATGTATATAAAGGCTCCGGCCAGCGCCACATGCACATGCTCGTCACCAACAACGACAACAATGATATGGGGAGCCTTTCATGAAACCAAATCAGTCAGGGATTTTCACCGACTGTTGTTCTAAGCTACTGCAATCCTCGCATTTGATTGGCTCAGAGCAAATTAGTGACTCGGTGAAAATCGGTGACAAACTTTGACGGAACACGACCTGACCCCGATATCGCTGCATCAAACGTACGTACATACTAAACTGCGGCTATAAATAGCGCTAGCTACGTACGTACACACTGCGTTAGTGTTGCAACGAATCGCCGAAACTCGGATTCGATTCGATTCGGATTCGTTTCAGATTTTTCTTCCCGAAATTCGTTTCGATTCGGATTCGGAATTATTTTTATTTGTTTGAAATAAAAAGTCGGAAACATGCGTGTTTTTTTGTTTTGACTGACTTCCTTTTTCTTCTTTAACATGCGAAGCGCGGGGATGCGCGATCTTGATTCGTTGTTCAAATAGAAATTATTCAAACTCCGTCATCTTTAAAAACAAACTTGTAATAGTAGCAAAAATTATTCAAACTCCATTATGTTTAGAAATGAACGTACGATAGAGGCAAAAATCTTTGAAACGCCGTTATGTCTAGAAAATGAACGCACGTAAGAAACAGAAATTATTTAAACTCCGGAATGATAAAAAAAAAACTTACGACGGTAGTAGAAATTATTTAAACTCCATTATGTTTAAAAACGAACGTACGATAGAAGCAAGAATTGTTCAAACTCCGTCATGTCTAGAAAATGAACGCACGATAGAAATACGATAGAAATTATTCAAACTCCGTCATGTTTAAAAACAAACTTACGATAGTAGTAGAAATTATTCAAACTCCGTCATGTCTAGAAAATGAATGCACGATCGAAAATTAATTATTTAAACTCCGTAATGTTTTAAAACGAACGTACGTTAGAAGCAAAAATTATTTAAACTCCGTCATGTCTAGAAAATGAACGCACGATCGAAAATTAATTATTTAAACTCCGTAATGTTTTAAAAACGAACGTACGTTAGAAGCAAAAATTATGTGTACTCCGTCATGTCTAGAAAATGAACGCACGATCGAAAATTAATTATTTAAACTCCGTAATGTCTAGAAAATCAACGCACGTTAGAAACAAAAATTATTCAAACTCCGTCATCTTTAAAAACAAACTTATGATAGTAGTAGAAATTATTCGAACTGCATTATGTTTAAAAACGAACGTACGATAGAAGCAAAAATTATCTAAACTCCGTCATGTCTAGAAAATGAACACACGATCGAAAATTAATTATTTAAACTCCGTAATGTTTTAAAACGAAAGTACGTTAGTTAGAAGCAAAAATTATTTAAACTCCGTCATGTCTAGAAAATCATCGCACGTCAGAAACAAAAATTATTCAAACTCCGTCATCTTTAAAAACAAACTTACGATACATATGTAGTAGTAGAAATTATTCAAACTCCATTGTGTTTAAAAACGAACGTACGATAGAAGCAAAAATTATCTAAACTCCGTCATGTCTAGAAAATGAACGCACGATCAAAAATTAATGATTTAAACTCCGTAATGTTTTAAAACGCACGTACGTTAGTTAGAAGCAAAAATTATTTAAACTCCGTCACGTCTAGAAAATGAACGCACGATCAAAAATTAATTATTCCAACGTCTTAATGTTTTAAAACGAACGTACGAAAGAAGCAAAAATTATTCAAACGCCGTCATGTCTAGAAAATGAACGCACGTTAGAAACAGAAATTATCCAAACTGCGTCATCTTTAAAAGCAAACTTACGATAGTAGTAGAAATTATTCAAACTCCTTTTTGTTTAAAAGCGAACGTACGATAGAAGCAAGAAATGTTCAAACTCCGTCATGTCTAGAAAATGAACGCACGATAGAAATACGATAGAAATTATTCAAACTCCTTTTTGTTTAAAAACGAACGTACGATAGAAGCAAAAATTATATAAACTCCGTCATGTCTAGAAAATGAACGCACGATCGAAAATTAATTATTCAAACTCCGTAATGTTTTAAAACGAACGTACGTTAGAAGCAAAAATTATTTAAACTCCGTCACGTCTAGAAAATGAACGCACGATCAAAAATTAATTATTCAAACATCTTAATGTTTTAAAACGAACGTACGTAAGAAGCAAAAATTATTCAAACGCCGTCATGTCTAGAAAATGAACGCACGTTAGAAACAGAAATTATCCAAACTGCGTCATCTTTAAAAGCAAACTTACGATAGTAGTAGAAATTATTCAAACTCCTTTTTGTTTAAAAACGAACGTACGATAGAAGCAAATATTATATAAACTCCGTCATGTCTAGAAAATGAACGCACGATAGAAATAGAAATTATTTAAACTCCGTCATGTCTAAAAACAAACTTACGATAGTAGTAGAAATTATTCAAACTCCGTAATGTTTTAAAACGAATGTACGTTAGAAGCAAAAATTATGTGAACTCTGTCATGTCTAGAAAATGAACGCACGATCGAAAATTAATTATTTAAACTCCGTCATGTCTAGAAAATGAACGCACGATAGAAATAGAAATTATTTAAACTCCGTTATGTTTAAAAACAAACTGACGATAGTAGTAGAAATTATTCAAACTCCATTATGTTTAAAAATGAACGTACGACAGAAGCAAAAATTATTTAAACTCCGTCATGTCTAGAAAATAAACGCACGATAGAAATAGAAATTATTTAAACTCCGTCATGTTTAAAAACAAACTTACGATAGTAGCAGAAATGATTCAAACTCCATTATGTTGAAAAACGAACGTACGATAGAAGCAAAAATTATTTAAACTCCATCATGTCTAGAAAATGAACGCACGATAGAAATAGAAATTATTTAAACTCCGTCATGTTTAAAAATAAACTATCAATAATAGCAGAAATTATTCAAACTCCATTTTGTTTAAAAACATGTTCAACTGAATGCTGGAGTTCCCGAATCTTCCGAATAAAGCAGCAAAATTCGGATTCGGCAGGATTCGTTTCGACAACGCAAATTCGCGAATTTTCAGTTCGGTTCGGAAATTCGGAAACAACACTACACTGCGTATCGATCATCAACACATGCGCTGCGCTGCACACAATTCGCGATCACTTTAGTGTTCGTGCACATTGACGTTCAAGTTAGATCTACGAATCTACTGGACAGCGAGAGCTTATTTTGAACTCGTATGATTTCAGTTTAAAAGTATGCTCATTTTCAGTAATTGACACTCGCAGACTAGATCTAAGATCTGCTAGAAAACTTCAATTTTTTCATTATTTTTGTTTTCATTTTGTTATTTTGGGGTGGCCACCCGGGCCACTGTTCCGACATTTTCGGGTGGCCCGACGCGGTTTCGGGTGGCCAATGGCACCCGGGCCACCGCTAAGCGCGAGCCCTGCATATGGAAACTTTTCAAACCAACGGGCTGGTTGGAGTAATCACGAAATATGTTAATTTACATCGGTGAAAATATAAATTCATCAAATGATATGGATATCAATAAAAAAAAACTTTCATGTACAACTTTTTTTCAAATAACACACTAATAAAAAGTTATAGTGGATAGAACATAGCCAAGGTTTAAAATACACACTTTTGAACCATCCCTAAAATAAACTTGGCATAGGGGGATTTGCGGCTGGCACAATAGGGATTAGCAATCTGGCGCTGGGTGCATTACAGGGGAGCAACTTAAGGGTTGAAACAGTTTATCTGTAACAAAGGTGTACAGCCATGAAATCACACTTTGCCAGTTTGATGAAGATATGAATAATAATAATAATAATAACAGAGAATACTTATTAAGCGCATAATAACTGGAGTAGTTGTCTATTCGCTTTACAATTATTGGTGCAAAAGTGCATAAGACAAAATATAAATATCATACATAGTAAATATGCAATGTATGTCAAAAAGAAAGTAACAAGGACAGAAAAATAATTCATGAATTATTATGCTATGTATTATAAACTTACATTCAAACAAAAACGAGCATGCGTGAGTTTGAAATACTGCATAGACAACGCACTGTATAACCATAAATCCTTGAAAACAAATAAGTTTTGAGGGCTCTCCCAAAGCGTCAGTGCTTCCAATCCCTCGGAGTTGGTCAGGAAGCTTATTCCACAAGACATTGTATTGTCCATCTCAAATGCCAAGACCCAGTCTTGTAGTTGATACATTTATTAAACTATTGGCTATTAATAGTTTCATAGGTTTAGTACAGATGGATCCCTTTCCACTCTCATTGGTAGTGGGGGGTTCATTGTCTAGAAGAAAACAAGTGCTTTGGCTCAAGAAATGGGTTATGTACTAGAACAGACATGATATTTTAAGGTGTTATTTGCCAGAGCCTGTTTTACAGTTATGCTGTTTGTTTATGTTTTACAGCAAATCTAGTTCAAGCAAGTCATCCAGCTCAAGTGGAAACAAGGAGAGCAACCTGCCCGACGAGTATCTGAACAGTCCTCTCGCTCAACAATCTCAGGTAGGAAGATTTACAAGAAACTTTTAAGCTCTGTGGTGTAGTAGTATGTACGTACAGTTATTGATGAAATAACCAGTGAAAATTGCATTGATTTGGAGAACTTGCTCACTTCTTGTCATTTCTCGAATTACCTGTCTCTATGTAGCTCAATATTAAGGATATCAGGTTCATGTCCAAGTTGACTTGTTCTTTCCACATTTAATTAGATAAGTTTACAACATCCCCCCCTAAAGAAATGTTAATGACAGTTATATAATTACTGATATGAAAATTCTTTATGAACAGCATATGAAGAACTCTATACAGGGATGACTAATATGCCTTCTCTCTGTATTTCTTTCCAATCAGTTGCCACCACAGCGCAACGAGATGGATCTTCAGGAGGAGGAGGAGCTTCAGTTAGCCATGGCTCTCTCCCTTGATGAAGCAGAGAATAAGCATCTGGTGAGTGTGTCTTGTAGTAGTATAAGCGAAGGCTGGTCAAGCTGCACTGATAACAACAATGACATGTCATTAACCCATTTGTGACAGAGGTCCACATTTTGTGGTTTGGCCTAATATCTTTTGATGCAGAGCCCTAAAAATCATACCAAATACATGAGCAGAAAGAGCAAAAAAATTCTACACAAACTGTGCCCATTTTGGTTCCGTCAATATTCGGTGTTTGATGCTGAAAATTTTTTAAGGAAAATAAGCATTAAAATTCTTAAATTGGCAATGTGAAAGAAAGTCTAAAATCACCATTTTCCCCTGCAAATTGGCAACTTTTTGACTTCTCATCATAATTTCTGTCAATTTATATTCATTTCAGATACATGATGTTTTATAAGAAAAATGTAGCTATAAAATAAAAATGTTGGTGTTGCCAATTTGAAGAATAAAAGCTGATCAAATTAGGTTTCAAATAATTCCTGTCACAAATGGGTTAACCCATTGAGTACTACACCTGAGATTATTCAAGCTAGGGTCTATGAAAAACATGTGTTGTACTGAAATCAAATAATGCTCAAAGGCTGGGTTATCTAGGCCATTGTACAGCTGGAGGGGATTAGCACTTATTCCAAAAATGCTAATTATTGGTCTAGACAAGTAAGTAGTATTCTAAGCAAATGTACTTAAGAAAAATTCCAATAGCAATCTGAATTTCTTATGTATTTTAGTGTTTTTTGACCTTTTGTTTTTTTCATGTTTTTTGCTACAAAATTTGTTGGCGACACTTTTACAATTATAAACAACATAGAATGAATGAATTTTAATTATTAAATTAAAGATATTTGTAAATTTATGAACTTTCTCTGAAAAAACAATTTTTATTGAGAATGTACATTAGATTAGTTTTTGAGCAGTTTTTTGTCCATTGTGCAAGTAAAAAATACTGCGTAACTTCAGAACTGCGGGCCTGTTGTTGTGAGAGGATGCGCAAGATTAAAAGAAAAGTCGTGAAACATCGCAGTAGAATTTGTTCACATTGTGGACATATCACGCAAAGCGTCAGTGGAGGCACTGAGATTTTTGCCTTCCCTTCCCTGTTAGGCTTAAACAAGGGCTGACCAAGCTTCACTGATAACAATGATGACTTGTCATTAACCTATTGAGTACTATGCCGAGATAACTCAAACTAGGGTCTATGGATAATACGTGGTATACTGAAATCAAATTGTTCTCTATGGCTTAACGGGACACTTTACAGTACCTATTTACAAAGTAGAATTTACTCACATGTACACACAACATTGTTGGGTCCACCTTTGGTTGAAAATCTTGTAATTAGTATATACATCTGACTAGTCCCTTACCAGATATTGGTGCTGAACAAGCATTTTTGGAAAAAAAATATACATGTTGTACATTTAGGCCAGAATTCAATTCAAATTCAAATTCAAATTCAATTTAAATAATTATGATAGATAGATGAAAATTTAAAAAAAATCAAAATACAAAGTTCAAAGTTCACAAATAGATCATAGAAATGTGATTAATACAAAATACACCATTTTAAAACAAGAAACAAACATAGTACATGTACAAGTACATAAGGAGAATGAATACACATACATTACTTTAAGAACAAAGATAGAAATGTTTAGAAATAGACACATTTCTAAAAATTCACAAAAGAGGATTAGACTATTGATTGGTTTAAACCCTTTCCTGGGTTTTTAAGTGTAGGTGTGCTGACATTCCGATCCGGTTATCTCTTTTCTTACAGCGCACGCATGGGCAGTATATGCCTGTAGATACCAGTTTTATTCATATTATTACATCATAAGCGGGCGTTTTTACGTTTGTTCTGCACTTAGGTCATAGAGGGCAGCTCTCAAATTTACGGAGCTACCAATTCACGTGTTTCGGACATGTTTTGAATTTGAAAGTCTACTGCTAAATTTGTTTTCCTGAGACAGCCCAATGTTGTTGAACTAATGTAGTGACGGTGATGTCATATGAATTGAAATGAAAGAATCACTGCTGACAAAATTGACGACGAGAACAACAGTGCCCTTGGATGATACCAGCGAATACGAATGCGGTTCAACCTTTGATAAAGGAAAGAACAAATAAAACCATAATCAGCATGGCTGACATTTACATTCCTTCAGCATAAAAAAGAGGAAACATTACGTTTGATGTGTCAAACTCCCTATCAGAATGGCATGCATCAAATTTACGCTATTTTAGTATGCTTACGGAGGTTTAAAGCTACCCATGGTTTAAACCTACTTCGTGAATTCAGACCTTAAGGTTTATTATTCAGAATTCATTGGGCAGTAAACATGGAAGTCACGCATAAGGCAATGTGAAATATGCATGCATGTAAAAGTGGGTGGATTGACTATGCTATCAAATATGTTGTTCTCATTTTAGATCAAAGGAGGCAAGGGCCCTTCCGCCACTACCACTTCTGCCCCCAGCTCTGCCTATAACTCTAGCGTAAGTTTTTAAAAATTATTTTTATCTTCTGATAAGAAGTGAAGATGTATGGTTATTGTAATTTAAGACTAGTTCATGTGTTTTGCTTGCTGATGGTGTAATGATATTGATAGTAGTGATGAGGATCATGATGATGATGATAGTTGTGGTGATGGTGGTGGTGTTGGTGATGGTGCTAATAATGTAATGATTTTGGTGATGATGATAATGATGATGATGGTGGTGGTGGTGGTGATGGGAGTGATGATGATGATGATTATCAGGATGACAATGATGATGATAGCAATGATGATTTTGATGGTGGTGATGATGTTAATAATGATAATGTGGTAGTGATTATGTTGATAATGATAAAGATTATGATATGTTGAAACAGTACTGAGAGTGTAGCATGATGATAGTTGTGGTTGTTCTGTTGATAGAGGTGTTGTGGCCCGGTGGATAAGTCTCTGGACTTTGAACCACAAGGTCCAGGGTTCGAATCCCTGCCGCGGCACTAGTATCCTTTGGCAAGATATGAATCTACATTTGCCACTCTCCACCCAGGTGTAAAGTGGGTACCCGGTAGGATGCGAAAGTCATTGTGATTTGTTTAGCATTGTGAGTGCCTGTAAAATGGCGACTGGCTGGAATGCTCCTTTGGGAGTGGAGAAGGTGCATACATTGTGTGCTGGCAAGCCTGCATGAATCCGATGACCGGGGTAATAATATTTCTGTAAAAGCGCTTAGACACGTCTCGTAGAGATGTATTGGGCGCTATATAAATGCAGAATATTATTATTATTATGCAGGTTGTAGATGATGATGATGATCATAATCATAATAATAAGATTAATTTTATATTGTCTTTTGATATCTTTCCTGTTTAGGTCTCATCTGCTCCAGCACCTGAACCAGAGCTGGATCCAGAGGTGAGTCATCCTGGTGAAAAGAGTCATAATCTTTAACAGAAAAAAAAAATGAAATTGGGGAAAAAATGGATTAACCCATTGAATACCATGCCCTAGGTTACTTGGTCTAGGGATCTTTGAAAAATGCATGTTATACCATATTCAGATTGTGCTCAATGTGTTAATAAAGCTATAATTATGTCACATGGCACCATTGAAAAAGGACACTGAATGATTTAAAGCTGGTGAATTTTGATTGATTCATCTCTCTTGGCTAACTTGGCCTGATTTTCTGATGAATCCAGGATTTCCCTAGTGTAAAGTTCCATGTATCAAAGACCTCTGTGGTATATGTAATTACTAAACCAGAATGAAATTTGTCTGTCCAAATCACAGTTGGCCCGTTATTTGAACCGGTCTTACTGGGAGCAGAAGCAGCAGGAGAACCGCAGTGCCATGCCTTCTGCTCCATCTGGAGGAAGCGATGTGGTCCCGGCAACAGCGCCACCTCTTTCCCAGTCCACCTCCTCTTTGCCCCAGTATTCCCAGAGCAAGACATTTGAGGTAAGAGGCCTACAACTATCATTCTCGCATTTTTGGGGGAACTGTTCATCTCACATGTACTCTTGGTTTTAGAGTGAACAGATTCTGCATTTGTCCACTCACTGTCATATATATATATATATATATACACTTGAAATGAACTTATTATTTATTTATATATATATATATATATATATATATATATATATATATATATATATCATATCTTTGTTTATTCACTTTTTGTACATTTAGTATGCTCAAGCTAGTTTTTCAGGCTAGTTCTAATCATTTATTCCTGTGTGTTCATGTTAATTTTGTCTTACCTAGCTGTAAAGAGAACACATCCATAGGTAAGAACTATGACACATAGAGAATCCTCTCCAGAGAACCTAAGGAATTGCAGTATAATTTCCCTCCTACAGACACACTTACAATGTCTAGTGATAGGTAGATGATGATAAATAGATCATTCTCCACTGGGGATAAAGGATTCTCTGTATTAATACAAATGATTTATGACAAAGGGCATAAGGACATTTCAGTTGATTTTAAAACTAGAACATTAGAACTCCTGGTGGGTGTTTTATAAAGCTGTTTGTAAAGTTACACGTGACTTTACGAACAACTTGAATATGAGGTGCCAAATGGCAGTCTCAATCACTATAAATCACATCATCTTAATGTGAAATATGCAGATGTAGATTAATATTGCTATTATTTTTAACAAAAATTATTGTGAAGTATATTTTTTGCCACAATTTAATTGAGATTAAGGAAAATGCAGTCACACTTTGTTTAAACATCAGGAAAAACTTTGGGCATCCCATTTGGCACTTATTTAAGTCATTTGTAAAGTCATTCGTAACTTTGACAAACAGCTTTATGAAACACCCCCCTGGACCACTTATCTATCCACATAGCCATTAAATCCCATTCGTTACAGAGGTCCACATTTTGTGGTTTGGCCTAATATCTTTTGATGCAAAGCTTCAAAACTTGGCTCATGTATGCACATGGAAGGGACGATGATCTCATTAGATTTTGGGGTCACAAGGTCAAAGGTCATAGAGGTCATTATGTACATAGAAATGGTTTGTTTTCACCATAACTCAACAACCATTTGACCGATCAACCTCAAACTTGGCACAGGTATGCATATGGGAGGGACGATGATCTGATTAGTTTTTGGAGTCTCAAGGTCAAAGGTCAAGGTCATAGAGGTAATAATACGCATAAAAATGGCTCGTTCTCGCGATAACTTAAGAACCATTTGACAGTTTGGCTTCAAACTTGGCTCATGTATGCACATGGAAGGGACAATGATCTGATTAGATTTTGGGGTCACAAGGTCAAAGGTCAAGGTCATAGAGGTAATAATACACATAAAAATGGCTCGTTCTCGCGATAACTTAAGAACCATTTGACAGATTGGCTTCAAACTTGGCTCATGTATGCACATGGAAGGGACGATGATCTGATTAGATTTTGGGGTCACAAGGTCAAAGGTCAAAGGTCATAGAGGTCATTATGTACATAGAAATGGTTTGTTTTCACCATAACTCAACAACCATTTGACCGATCAACCTCAAACTTGGCACAGGTATGCATATGGGAGGGACGATGATCTGATTAGTTTTTGGAGTCTCAAGGTCAAAGGTCAAGGTCATAGAGGTAATAATACGCATAAAAATGGCTCGTTCTCGTGATAACTTAAAGGGGGTACCCAATGCTGAAACAATGTTAGCTCATATAAAAGAGCATGATTTTATTAGCAGAAAATCATCTGCCCAAAGTTTTTTTAAAAAGTCGTGTTGCCAAGGAAACCCCCAAATGTGGTAAGATTCAGGATATTTTTGACCCCTCAGCTGTGACCCAGTTACAACTGGGTACCCACTTTGACGTCAAAATGACGTCAAAGTGGGTACCTTGTCGCGCACTTCTAGCAAAATGCGCGCAAGATATAATACATATTGTACAGTCTTGCGCGCAGCACAACTGCAATGCGCGAAGCTGGGTACCCACTTTGACGTCATACCTCATACTCAAATTTTTTGGTCAGCTCTTGACTTTTTATGAGAAAATTAGCCAAAATGCAATGATTTCGATTGAAAATCATCATAATTTTTATGTTATTCTTCTTATAATTCTATTCTCGATCATATATCAAAAAACAATTTACCATTGTGTAATCACTTTAAGAACCATTTGACAGATTGGCTTCAAACTTGGCTCATGTATGCACATGGAAGGGACAATAATCTGATTAGATTTTGGGGTCATAAGGTCAAAGGTCAAAGGTCATAGAGGTCATTATGCACATAGAAATGGTTTGTTTTCACCATAACTCAACAACCATTTGACCGATCAACCTCAAACTTGGCACAGGTATGCATATGGGAGGGACGATGATCTGATTAGTTTTTGG
Source organism: Echinometra lucunter (assembly GCA_029962745.1). NCBI lineage: Eukaryota > Metazoa > Echinodermata > Echinoidea > Camarodonta > Echinometridae > Echinometra > Echinometra lucunter. The sequence continues at coordinate 31,112,605 of CM057155.1, forward strand.
AGTCTCAAGGTCAAAGGTCAAGGTCATAGAGGTAATAATACGCATAAAAATGGCTCGTTTTCGTGATAACTTAAGAACCATTTGACAGATTGGCTTCAAACTTGGCTCATGTATGCACATGGAAGGGACAATAATCTGATTAGATTTTGGGGTCACAAGGTCAAAGGTCAAAGGTCATAGAGGTCATTATGCACATAGAAATGGTTTGTTTTCACCATAACTCAACAACCATTTGACCAATCAACCTCAAACTTGGCACAGGTATGCATATGGAAGGGACAATCATCTGATTAGATTTTGGAGTCTCAAAGTCAAAGGTCAAAGGTCATAGAGGTCATTATGTACATAGAAATGGTTCGTTCTTGTGATAACTCAGTAACCATTTGACGGTTCAACAAACTTGGCTCATGTATGCATATGGAAAGGGCAATGCTCTCATTAGATTTGGGGGTCACAAGGGCAAAGGTCAAGGTCAAAGATGTCATTGTATAAATGAAAATATAGCAACATGAGGTGCCATTTATTTCTGATCTGGTAATGGCGGAGGCATAAAGTTCGACCACGCGTGGTCGAAGATTCATCTAGTTTAAATCTACTTCTATTCCCTAACCTCTTCCAGGAGGCACAGAATGGTGCTCCAGATCCAGAGAATGAAGAATTGGTGCGCAACATGTCCAGCAGCATCGATGTACTGGTCAATCGAATGAAGAGTGACTCGTCCCGGGGCAGGAGCATTGCCAGTGACACCACAGTCCAGGGGCTGTTCCAGGTCTTGTCTAGCATGCATCCAAGGCTTCTCAAGCTACTGCAGGAGAAGGAGGAGAAGAGAGGTATGTGGAAGACAGTCAATGGGATTCGGTTACTTTGTGGAGGTTTGATTTAATAAATTGTTGAATTGTGATGTCTGTGTTGTATATAGATGTTCAGTAGGGTAAATAAACAGCCAGGAATATAAATTTTTTAGATATAAGATGTTATTATCAAGATATCTATCACTGAATACCGCCACTTTCAAAACCGACTCGGGTATGCTTTGCCTAACACTGCAGGCTATAGGGTAAAAAAGTCTGGCATTTCCGGTCACTTGTATTTTTTCACTTTTTGTGAAGCACATGATGATGCTTTTGGAGTGCATTTTTAAGGGCTTGTACTTACTCAATATTACATAAACTGATAGCATGTATGGCCATGCAGCTCAGATGTTTAAAAGTTACTCAATAGCTTTAAGGGCAATATTGCCCCCTTTTTTTGCTGGTAAGTCTTATACACATATGCAGCAGCAGCAAGAAAGTTAATATTCCTTTTTTAAACTCTAATTTTGTGGCTGATTGCATCAAATCTTCTGCACATATGGCTGTTGGTCGCAGATAAGAATAGGGGGTTTAATATATGCATATTCGCTATTTTCCTCTTTTTTTTCATGTCTTCCAGCTCAAATGGAAGCTTTGCAGGATAAGCTGGCTCAGATCCGGGATGCTCGCGAGGCTCTGGATGCCTTGCGAGAGGAACATAGGGAGAAGCTGAGAAGAGAGGCCGAAGAGGCCGAGAGACTCCGCCAGATCCAGATGGCTCACAAGCTAGAGATCATGCGTCGCAAGAAGCAGGCAAGTTACTCATCATGTGTTGCCAATTTGAATAACCTTCTAGGGTGCTCTATTTTCTTTTGCTGGGGACTTCAGAGGAGGGTCATTGATGAAGTATAGCCAAGCTTGATTACTGTGTAAGATGTTTCTACACAATACTTTTACATGAACAGCTGAAATAGCCTCCAACATCCCTTGCCAGTTTGGCCAGAATTCGCAAAAGAGATTTTAACAATGGAGCGGTTTAAACCTCTGTAAGCATACTAAAATAAGCGTAAATAGGTGCATATTGGCCATGCGCACTCTTAAAGAAAACAGATAATTGGACCGGATTCTGTGCAACGTACGCTTAAAAACTCAGGAGGGGGTTTAAACCTCTATTTGTGAATTCTGGCCTTTGAGTTTAGTCGCTGGGGATTCTCAGTGACTTCCCCTCACATTTAGAGAGGACCCTGAATATTGCCACACACCCATTCGCCAGGAAGATCAAAATTGATTATCAAATGCTTCCATGTTATGTTATCATGTGAGCTGCTACATGCCCTCTTATATTACCCCGTAAATATCCCTGCTCCAAATCACTGACTGAAAGCTACCAATCTGCATGAAAAATCTCTATAAATGATTTGCTTCATAGGTGTTGTTTTTTATTCCATTAATCATGTATTTATTATTCATGGTTTATTATTATTACTTGGAGCACACTGTAACATATAGCAGTGAGACCGATTGGTGTAATTAAATGCTCTGCATCTATTCAATCTATACATTCATTCTTCCTTTCAATACTCCTACTGTTCAAAGTATTTATTTGTAGACATAGACCCTGTAAATTTTGTTTTAAACTTGTAGAATAGTGGCACATTCCTATGGAGCCCCTCCCCTGCATTCCCACAACCTCTGTATT